>REGM01000081.1:1100864-1122918 GCA_004194415.1 Aurelia aurita | reverse complement strand
GAGCCGCTCGTATTGTGACCAACAGTCCTTTCGATAAAACTTCGCTGCCGCTGATAGCTCAACTCGGGTGGCTAAATGTAAAAGAAATGGTTGATTTTGAAACAGCTACCATTGTTTATAAATCCCTTCATGAACTAGCACCTCCTTATATGCAGGACATGTTTCACAAACTGTCTGATTCAAGGAATCGGGTCCTACGCAATACTGAAACAGATCTTAGGATCCCACTATGTAAAACATCAAATGGGCAACGTAGCTTTTCATATCGCGGAGTGACTGTTTGGAATCAATTGAGCTCCGAAATTAAAACCGCCCAATCGCTGGCGATTTTCAAAAACAGGCTAAAAACGTTTTTGAAAAGTAATAGAGATAATCAAAAATGAATATCACACATCGAACATAGAGTTTGGTCAATTTTCCTTTCTTAGAATTGAGATTTTCTTTTTTACGCTTATTCTATAGCTTATAATTTAATCATAGCAACATAAATTGTTATTAGTTTAGGTTTTTAGCAGGGCACATTGTAAATCAGTTTATTCTTTTATAACTGAATGTATTACCCTGGGTAAATAATTAAAAATGAAAAAAATGAAATTACTTTCTTTCTTTCTATCTTACTGACATCGAAGTCGCTTCTTAGATTACAAAGTACTTTGTAATCAAAAACAGGAAAATAGTTGACTATTTTTGAGAGACTGCAGGAATTAGGCATGATATAGCCTGCGTGCAGACTCTCACTCGCGGGAAAATCGAGAAAAACAAAGGAAAACTAGAGTCTGCGCAACCGCCGAACCACATTCCTTGTTCGAAGGTTCCTAAGAATCAAGGAACCAAATTTGATTGGCTGGGGAAATCCCACTCTCCTTCGCAGAGGCTGTAGAGTGGGGAAATCCTATCGTCTTCCTTAGTTTTCAAAATGGCGTCTTCGAAGCAACGTTCTAGAAGAGTCCACTCCTGGTACTACGTACTAGCAGCTTTGGTTCAAAGGAAAGATCGCGAATTTCATCTGAGTCTTTCTTCTTATTTAACTGTAAGCAACAAATTCCGCAATGAGCAAACTGTTTAATTTTAGAGCCATACTCAACTTCCGCCATTGCAGAAAAACATCGAACGACGGCCATTCAGTTGTTGTTGCTGTGGTTAGAATAAAATGCTGATGTCAGCGAACAAGGAAAGTGGCTCGGTTGCGCAGACTCTATAGCTTTTCTCTCTTTTCAATTTTCCCGTGAGTGAGAGTCGGCACGCAGGCTAGACTGATGATATGAGTCAAAGTTTTGCTCCATTGAATTGAATTGTTATTATTGTTACAGTCGTATTCCGCTAGGTTAGGTTAGGTTAGGGGGAATGGAGCGAAAACAAGGAATCATGTAATAAGTCTACACGCAGGCTAGCATGATAAGGATTGTTTGTTTGAGGATTTGATGCTCAAAAATAGCAACAGGAAAATAGTTTAATATTTTCGAGAGACAACATTAATTAGGCATGATAAATACATACTTTTATTTACTATTTGAAGTGTGCAACTTGAAACGTGTTTTGCTCCTAAAATGGGCAGCATTTTGCCCTACGAAATTGAATTTTAGTTTTTCAGCCGCACAGTTCCATACATTTGAAGGACCAGGCCCCTAGCAATACATTACCTCTTTCTTGCACAAGCTCGCACCTGCCCCAAGTAAGAAGAGTTCCTCGCGACACGCAGCCTTATCTGCACAATGTAAAGAAAAATGCTTAACGTGTTAATAGACCTATTCGGTAAGGTTTGTTTACACCCAATTCAAGTCTTGGGAAAAGTTTAGTATTATTCTACTTTTTGCATTCATGGCACAACTTTTCATGGGATGAAATATGTTAAAGAAATCAAAGATGCTTTATAAAAAGATTTATCACTTGACTTGAATTGAGCCGAATAGGTATCTTCCTCTTAAGGCTAAGCGTTCAACGGAAGAGCTTTTACTTGTACTCTCATAGCTTTCTCAAATGCAAATATAACCTGGAAAATAATCACGATAAATAGCAAAACGTACGTGTGGTTCAATATTAACCAGTGACTGTTCCTTGAAGATTGTATTAGTTGTGTTCTGCATGGCTGTAATAGCTGAGCGTACATTATGATTGGCCCAGATCACTGTTGATATCTTCCAATCTCTAAACGTATCTGTTGGTGTTTTGTAGTACTTTGTAGGCACAATAATCACTGGACACTGCAAATATACAAATATTTTAAAGGGGAGATATAATCGGAGACGTAGGAGCCAGGAGGGGGCAAAGGGAGCAATGTATGCTCCAAGTTTAAAAAAAGGGACGACTGCACTTTAGCGGACCAGCTTTATGTCATATCTCTCAGGAACGTATTTGACTAAATACCCTACCAAACCCTAACTAAACCCGTCCTTACCCTAACTTACCCTACCTAAACCTAACTTACCCTAAAAACCCTTTTCCAAAGCCTAACCCTGAACCAAACCCTTACCCCATGACACATAACTTGCCGATCTTGAAAGCTGGTCCGCTAAAGTGCAGACTAGCCAAAAAAAATGATTTATTTCATTGGTAAAATGTACCTTTCTTCAGTCAAGAAAGTGGTTAAAAGTTCTAAAAAGTGCCTTCCTGAGAGATGTGTCCTTTCAAGGATGAACGGCATCAGAAATCTCTGTACATGATGTCCTTCCTGCTCACAGGAGACAGATATAAATGAAGCTAATATCACCGCTTGTATGAAGATTAAGACCATAGGAATAGGTCTCTACTATTGCTATGACTAAAACAAAGACCTGAAGCAATTATATCATTTTTCGTATTAATTGGTATTATATGCCCATGACATTAAAGGTGATGCCCTTTTCTGAGAAAAGACGGGACATAACGCATTTCCTTCAAAGACAGAAAATAGCAGGAACGGATTGAAAGCCCCGGGAAACCATTTTGCTGGTAACACAGTATTTATCTTCATCTACATAGAAGGTGTACAATATCTTTGGTGGAACGGCGGGATCGGCCTTTTTTGACGGGCTGCGGGATACGGGATATACGATTCCTGACTAGCGGGATACGGGATAGCAAAGGGCAGCAGGATCGGGATTTGAGCATTTAGCTTTGCGGGATACGGGATTTAGAAGATTCTTCTCAAAGCTGTTACCTGTATGTAACGTAGTTGGTTGTTAGAGATATTAGAGACTTTTTAACTGTCCAGGCTAAAAGTCTATCAAGTCTACTCCGGGCAGGTAAGAGCTGGGGAGCCGTGGTGCCTGGGCCCCCCAATCACTCCCAAAGTTGCATTTGTTCTTTATTTTATTAACTATAGATGACTGAAGAAAATGCGAAAATAGTCTCAAACCGAGTTTCGAAAGGTTCAGCTAAATGTACCAACGCGTAGCCCATGTAATGTGAAATACGAGAACTAGCAATTGCTTTTTATCTACTAAAACTTTTATATATCTAGCAATTACAAATAGCTATAAAGTAAAACCAAACCAAACCAAAGCAATGCCTTTTAAAAGTATTTCTTATCTTAGTAGTTGTAGTTGGTCTGGCTTAGTTGCAGCTAGCATTTACCCCCCTCAATTTCTTGAAATTCTTTCAAACAAGAGGAGAAACATGAGAAAATGGGTGAGTATACATTTGGTGGGGTAAAAATTTTGCAAAATTGTCCCAGTTTCCATTTTAGCAATGGCAAACATTGGATCAAGAGAGGCGTTGTAAGCCAAAGTAAAGAGTAGGCCCCCAAAAATTTTCCTATAGGTTCTGATTCACAGAAAATTCCTTACAAAAATTGCTTAAATCTCCGTTTAAACACTGGCAAACATTGGGTCAGGAGAGGTTTACAATGCCAAAGCAAGGGGCGTGGACTTTGAATTTTTCTGGTGGCTTCGCCCCTAAACCCCTATCTTTTTAGCCAGCACTCCTACGGGCCTATTTAGTGGTTTTATTTTTTATCAAATCCAAGTATCAAACTACCCTTGTTCCTAAGAGCTTCAAAAGCCCAAAAATAGTTGAAAATATTGGAAATTACCATACTGCTCCTATCAAGACAATGTACGACCATGCGTGATAAGATCTGCGTTTTCCCTTCGCAGTTTGCCGTGTTTTTCCATAAGAGATGTTAAAATTTCTTTCGCACCGGCATTCTTCATACGTTGAAGATGGGCCCCTTTAGACCCCGTTTACACTAGCAAATTGGGATCGATCCAGAATGGGATCGATCCAGTTTGGGATCGATCCCAAAATTTTGCAGGCGTTTACACGGGACCGATCCCAAAATATCTTGCGTTTACACGGGATCGGACCCAAATGGATCCGCTGTGATTTCCACCTACGTAGTACAACGCAAACAATGCGCTTTGTTTTCACTTCCTATCCGTACCAATTTGGGATCGATCCCGTCATTTGAACCCGTTTACACGAGACGGGATCGATCCCAAACTGGAACGCTTTCCTAGCGAACCCAAATTGGCACGGATAGCGGATCGATCCCGAGCGTTCCCGTGTAAACGGAAGGCCGATCCGTACCAGTTTGGGATCGATCCCGTGTAAACGGGGTCTTAATGTAAGCATTATTCCAAGCTTTTGGTTCGGCGGGATCGGGATTTGAAAAAATACAGCGACGGGATAAGGGATATGCTTCAAAAAAGGTGCGGGATGAAGGGATTAAGGTACCCTATTGTGCAACCCTCTACATACCCCAATCACTTTTACGTAAGTCTCTCTAATCCAATCTCATGGGCAGTGGCAGACACTAGGGGGCGAGGGGGTGCGGTCGCCCCCTCCCAATGGTGGGTAAAACAAACACCTTTTGTTTGAAAACAATTGAAATAAACAATGCTTTTGAACTAAAACAATAGCTTCGCCCCCCCCCCAAATATTTGGCAAAGTGTCCGCCACTGCTCACGGGGTCGCTTGATGGACAGATTTTAAGGAAACAAACTTTGGGAACGTCTACTGCATACTTGTCTGATGGCAAATAAAGCTGTGATTTCCCAGCAAAAATTGATCCTTCCAGGAAAGAACTAACTATTCCTCAAAATCGGTCTGTAACCTAAAAATCGTTTAAAATGCCGTACCGACTTTTCAAAAGCATGAGCAAATCTTTGAGTATGAAGACTACGTTCACATGGCACAAATTGAAAAGGTAGAAGATTCGACGGTAAAAAACTCCTTGAAATCTCCCTAACGACAAGGCTAGAATTTGACGCTACAGAATGTATCTTGGTCTAAAGAATCGATCAGCCTTATCTCGAAAGCAGCGAAAAATTTTCCGTTTTCCTCATTTTCGAGTTTTCATACGACGCCGTTTCGAGTTTTGTTTTCAAATTGTGCAGGTACAATTTGTGCCGTTTTCGTGTGAATCAGAGGCCTATCCGTGAACATTTCGTTCCGTTTTCAAAATATAGTCTTAATCTATATCTATTAGAAACACACATTTATTCTCTCCAAAACGTTTTTAAAAGGGCTAAAGAAAGCATTCTTGAAGGCCTCGATCTACAAGGCAGTGGTTCAGATGTGACACAAAAATTACGGGACCTCGAGATGCATTATCTTGCTTCATTTCTGTCGTTTACCTTATTATCCCATGCTTTAACAAATGCCTCAATTTCATTGGCATCACTTCTCTTACTGTGCATCAAAATAGCATCGGCACCTGCATCCCTGTAGGCATGAGCTCTCTTCAAAACTTCATCAAGACCCCATCCAGCAATAAATGCTTCAACTCTGGCAACGATGCAGAAATCTGGATCACGTTGATGGTCTACGGATGAGAAAATGCGTTTTTTAAGCATAACTAGTGCAAACAGTTACTGCCCCGACCCGAAAGATTGTAAACTTATCCGTTTCAGAGTACGTGAAGTCTGGGCCTCAGCAATACAGCCTCCTTTTGGGCCATGGGGACGAGGTTGCCTCAGCAATACAGCTGTTTAACTCTGATTTTTGTATTTTAAGACTTGACCATTTACTGTATATACAAACAAACGAAATTANAACAAGGACAGATTTCGTAACACAATAGCATCAGTTGCTTTGGATTGACACCTCAATTCAAAGCGATTAGCGATTGCAGACAAAAGAAATTCTCTCGACCAGTAATTCAAAACAAACAAACCCGCAAAAATTGCTGTGAAACCAGTAGGGCAAACTGTTGCCTTGTGCACGCGAAAGGTGGTTTTTAAGCGAAGTCAGGAACATATATCGAAAGAAGAAGGATATATCTAAACATCTGCCTCGGGCATTTTATTTGTTTGGTTCAGAAGCCGATTGGTAGGCGATTCAATTCTCATATTTTTTGGGTGTGATTAATTAAAACACTTACTGCTTAGCTTCTGAGCCAAATAAAAAGAATGCCCGAGTCAGATGTTTAGATATATCCTTCTTCTTTCGATATATGCCCATGTCTTCTCTTAAAAACCACCTTCCGCGTGCACAAGGCAACAGTTTGCCCTACTGGTTTCACAGCAACTTTTGCGGCTTTGTTTGTTTTGAATTACTGGTCGAGAGAATTTCTTTTGTCTGCAATCGCTAATCGCTTTGAATTGAGGTGTCAATCCAAAGCAACTGATGCTATTGTGTTACGAAATCTGTCCTTGTTATTTTAATCATGATAGCGTCACCTGCAACAGTTACTGCCCCGACCCGAAAGATTGTAAACTTATCCGTTTCAGAGTACGTGAAGTCTGGGCCTCAGCAATACAGCCTCCTTTTGGGCCATGGGGACGAGGTTGCCTCAGCAATACAGCTGTTTAACTCTGATTTTTGTATTGTAAGACTTGACCATTGATTATATATACAAACAAACGAAATTATAACAGACAAAATTATCAAATTCTCGGAGAGTGCTTGATATCCTGTAACCGCAGTTAGAAAAAATAATTTGTGAAATGAATTTTCTGTTTTGTAGACAAATTCTAGCTCCTTGGAGAGCCTTTGAATTATGAGAGTTTTCCACCTTTGAAAATATTGTCAATTTACAGAAACTTTACATATCAGGAAGAATATCAGGATTCTTAAACTGCAGAAGGATCCAAGGATCTTCAGCGTTTAAGGAATCTTTTAATTTTGAATATACTGACTTGGTTCAAAAATATTGATAAGCATCATGTTGATGTTCCTGCTAAAATTAAAACAAAATTTTTGAAGAAGAATCCACAAGGAAAAGTTATATCACCTTTGCATGCTTTGATCTTCAGAGCAAATTCTTCAACATCAGCAAGAGGTTGTGCTCGTCCATCAAGAAGAGAATTTGTCTTGGGAAATAATTTATCTTCCATACATGCTCCTGCCACCCCACGTTCTTCCAATTTCCTTACAAGTCTCCTTGCGTTATTGAAATTGCCATAACCAGTATCCGCATCGAGGAGGATTGGAATGTCTGTAACATCACTCATATATTCTAGTACGTCAAGCACTTGAGTCCATGATGCTTCATTACTGTCTCTAACTCCCAAGGATGCTGATATGGACAGGCCACTACCCCAGATACCCTTGAAACCTAATCAAGATAAAGACATTTTCAAAACGATTTAGCTGACAGTTGATTGTGATAAGTTACGAACTTTGGGTCACAACTAAGGGGGATCACTTCGTACGTTGGTGGTTTTCAGCATGGATGTGCTACTTTTTAGGAATACCTTTTCTCAAGGATCGGGATGTTATTTATGGGTATCATTTTCTGACATTTTCCAAACTATTGGTGCAGAATTTACCAAGATTACAAAAATTACAGGAATTTTTCATGACTTCCAGAAATATGGCCAAGACTTGTTATATATATTACAATTCAAAAACTGGACATAATTTTTTTCCTCTAATTTGAAATTAATCAATCAGAGAGTTCAGTTTATATGTCCTATTTTGAGCAATGAAGGGGCTATTCTTCAAGTGATAGTAATGAAAACTACAGTTAGATGATTGTCATGTCTAAATAGGAAATTTTATTCTTAACCGATAAAGAAATCTTACCTGCATTTTGTACGATCTTTGCTGCAAGACCATTATGAGCTTCCATCAAGAACTCCAAATCAGGTGAAGCTAGCATTTGCTTCAGTTGTGTTGTTTTCTGGCAAAGCAGAAGATATTTAAATCTTTAATTTTCTATCAGATAAAACATCTCTAACATCTCAAAACTAGAAATATAGTTACTGACCATTTGATTATTAGAATTTTCTTCTAAGCTAATATTTTTTTGCAATTTTCCAGAATTTATAAGTATTTTTGAGAATGATTTTCTGGGGTTTGTAAAGTTGATGTTAGAAAACAAACTTACCATCCCCTGAATCAAATGACAAACTTTTTTCCGCATTTAGACTTTTGTTTCATCTGTCAATTCAATAAATATCTTCATCATTTAGGCCAAATGTCCCTCCATCAGTCTCCATTTTTCCATGAGTCAACGATAAGGAGGCTAGTCACGATTCAGAGACGAGAAAATAATAGGGCAGCCTTGTTCCCAGAGGGCTTTGAGGTGATGTCAGTTCGCATTGGTCACTTTTTATGACGTCACTGCGTAGTGGTCGCTTTTCAATACACAATTTCGCAGAGAAAAGAGGAAAAATAGTGTAAAAAAGTACGATACACCATTCATAACAGCATAATCTTTCATTTTAGCATCAATTATACCAACCCCAGAATTGTCCTTTAAGGTGCTGATGTCATTTTGATGTAAAGTAAGGGCTACTTTAAACGTCACATTTCTGCAGTGTTGAATTGAATTACATTTCATGCGACAATAATGCGACAAAACCGCTTGTTGATTTAAACGTCGCAAATAATATTGTCACTTCAAATTACCTAACAAGAACCACTAAGTGGAGCAAGCGCACTGGGTATGATTTTCTTGGTATTTTCTTTGTGAGTGTAAATTAAGGAACAGCCAATGTGATAATTTAATTTGATACGGCAATAATGCGACGCTCTAAAGCAAGTCACGCTCTTGGTGAATTAAGCGGCAGAGCTGGTGAACTACTGTCAAATTCAATTATTTAATGTGACGCTCATTTAAACATCGCATTATCGTCGCATTTAATCGACACTTGGAGAAATAATTTAATTCGACGCGGCAGAAATGCAAAGTTTAAACTAGGCATAAAAGAAGAAATCATATCCTATTTTTCAATTTCCTTCATTTGAAACTCATTATTTGAAATGTGTTTTGCAAGGAAATTTGGAGAAGCTTTCAGAACTTTAAATTACTGTAGGTTCCAAAGTCTCCTTCATACAGTACACGGAATCTATAAAGAAGTTTTTGTACCTTGGGGGAATCTGTACTTGAAAAGCATTTTGTGGTAAGTGCTGTGCCTACAAAAGAGATACAATGATTAGAAATCTTCAAAAGCTTTGCAGTTTCTGGGCTCATGCTGCCCTGGCCTTGAAGTAGGACTGGGGCTTTGGGGAGCAGGCCACAAAATTGTTGGAAATACTCGATTAGGGGCCTACAACAAAACACTTTTATTTTCTATTACCTTTTGAGACTGTCAGACCTCCCCCCCCCCACGCACTTGTGGCCTAAATTATTTGTTGTGACAAAGTTTCCTAAATTTTTGGGTTAAAAACAGCAGCCGGTATTCTCATCAGATAATTCTCACAAAATTCTAAGACCCTAAAGTTCCTACACACCTGAGATTGCTAGAGAGGCCTGGGGAAAGCAGTTTCGTAGCCCCTAGGGAATAGGACAGTATATAGGTAATTCTGAGCTCATTTCAGCCTTCTTTGTGAGCAACAAGCAGTGCGCAGGAATAAAATCGATCCACTGCTCCTCCCTTAGCAATGGTTCGCACAATGCAACTTTTCTTCCTGACAGCGAAGCCCCCTCCGCTCTCTCTGTGTCTTAATTGGTTTGGAAGGAATGGAGACAGATCTGGTGAGAATACGTTGGTAGCCTTTTGTAAGGGTGGGATTATGCTATTACCATTGAAAACCTTTCTATTGCCAAAACTTTATTTTAGGAGATTTATGTTTCCTTTTGGCTGATCTGTACAGTAGGGAACATGTTCTTTGTTCGGCGAACATTCTAAGAATGAATCATAACAGTTTCAGTTTCAGTTTCATTTATCATCAATCAATCCTAAATACAATTTTCAACAAATACACTCCACAACTAAATACATTACAACACTATAAACTAAAAGCTAACAATACTAACAAAAATTAAAATAAAACTAGCTGTTAATTTCATTAAGTGAGTGCAGCTTAGAGCATTACGTAAATGTCTGCAAATCCTAGAGAAGCTGCTCTGAGTTTGAAAACAATTACAGAAACTGACAATTGTTTGCAAAGTAATCAAATTGCAATTTTCAGGCACAATTAATGTTAAGAGTTCCTTTGTTCTGTGGACTTTACAGCTTTCTATTGCCTTGGATGGTACCTCACATGATGAGTTCTTTTTCTTTGGCAACAGATAAACATTGACATATATTTTTTCAGGAGAAATAGTGATATTTGCAGTAGTGCACGATTCAAAACGATACCCGGACATCCCCCCCGGGCCACCACGGGCATTTGACCATGTATACGTCATACGATCCCAGGGGCAGGGAATTTGAACCAAATATCAGAGGGTGTTCAACCTTATTGGGCCATTTGTACGGCCAAATCTACATTTTAAGGCTGCAAGACCAGGGCATTTGATGGAAGTTCGCTAGCCAAGGGCGCAGATATGGTGAATTTGGCCACCAAGAATGAAAAAAATCAAATGCCCGGGGGCGGCCCGGGGGATGTGCGGGTATCGATTTGACTCGTGCATAATGGTCCAGATTGTTTCTTTTGTAATTAGCTCTAAGTTACTGTGGTTCACTGTTTGCTTCCAACTCCATTGATCAGCATCAGCAACAATATTTAAACAGCTGTATCATCATAACAAACAGTTCGATATTTCATGAAAGAGCCAGGTTTTGTATGAATGAAATATAGTTTTGATGGACAATGCACAATGTTTGGCAGCTGCTCAGTTGACAAATTTGGAGCTTCAGGGATCAATCCTTTTGCAAAGCATGCAAGAGCTGTGAATCACCAACATCAAAAATTTCATCAACAGTTTCAGGCTGACACCCTGGAGCAGCCATTACTGTTGGTTATAAGCCAGTGACATTAAATCCATAAATGCACACTGTCACCGTGTGACTCTTCACTGAAGTATGCATCCTCTTGGTGTAAGTTTCCCCGTGTAATGAATTTGGCAGCTCTTCTAGGTCTGAAGTTTCAGAAGGCCTGTTGCTCATAGTAGGTGTTGGTCCAGGGTTCACTGCACTCCTGCCANCACAGGAAGCCCATATAACTGTGTATTTAAAAAAATTAATATTCCTTTCCTACGACGTAGGTTACGTTACGTGTTTCATTTGGGAAATAAATATTTTGTTGAGATAGCACAAGGAACCAAGGGAGCGAAAGGTAAAAACGCTCCCTTGGTTCCTTGTGCTATCTCAACAAAATATTTATTTCCCAAATGAAACACGTAACGTAACCTACGTCGTAGGAAAGGAATATTAATTTTTTTAAATACACAGTTATATGGGCTTCCTGTGCATCATTCAGAGAAATCAGATGTTGAAAAACAAAGCAATCATGCACTTCAAATGCAGATCTTCCTTGTATCAGTTGTTGCTTCAGGACATAAAAAATCAGGATTTGCAAATGCATCTAATATCTACCACCAGTAGCTAGACTTTCATTTTGCAGGGTGATGGTCCAGAGAGGGCGGCAATGCCCAGTTCAGCAAATATTAGTATGGTACAGGCATACGCAGGCACGGGCACCCAATATTTCTGAATGAAAATGACAACAACGGCACACCTGAACTTTGAAAGAAGTTATAAACAATAGTCATAGAGATAACATTGATCATATTAGTAGAGTTACTGTTCTTTGGATTGGAGTTGGATGGGGAACAGAAATCCGCATGCACCTTCACCTATTGTTCTCTTTTTGGTCTAAACCTTAGTTACACCAGAGAATTTCAGGCAAGAAGTGCCATACTGTCTAGTCTGGGGTTGTGACAGCCCAAGTGGAGTCTGTGTACACCATGCAGATTACACAAACTTGTTCATTTCTGTTGTTTATACTGAATCTGTGTGCCACAGATATGTGGCACGACATATGGCAATTGCAGTCTGGGTGCCAAGAGTCTGGTGTGTGCAGAGTATAGCACTTTTACACAGACAAGTGATCATAGATAGCGATCATAGATAGATATTATTGATAAAAATATAATAGATAAATAATTGTAGTACCATAAAATAGCGTAGATGTATAAAACACGACGTTTCGAGCATGTACTCGTTATCAAGTGAATCGAAATTAATCGATTCGAGCAAAGAGAAGGCAAGATTCGACAAATAGGAAAGAACGTGAGATACGACGTGACATAACCTGAGAAAGAAATAATTATTATTGATCATAATATAATATTATTGATCATAATATTATTATTATTAATATTATTAATATTATATAATATTATTAATATAATTGAAATAATATTATTGATCATAGATAACATATATAATACAAAAGGAAAGTTGGTACTACACACCAGAGATCTCGCCAGGCAGCTCCATACGTAAAAACTTTCCATTGCCTTTGAAACTGCATGGGGAAGACAGAAAACGCAGCTAATGCCAAATGCATTAATTTGGTATGTAAAGTATGGCTATTACACACCAGAGGTAACAGTAGTCTAATTAACTGTAGTGCACACCAGAGATTTTGTCAGAAAGGGCCATACTCTACAGATTGGTGCATAATTGCATGCTTTACAATTCTCACTGTTCCCGATACAGTAGTTTTAGACAATTTTGTGTCGTATATCTTCCCTTTTCCTAGCAACTAACACAATCCCATTTTTCTCTCAGTCTTTTCACAAATGATTTAGAAAGACTTTGTGAGGTATACCTTCCAACAATAAATTGTAAATTCTCTTCATAAAATGAAAACTCAAGAGTTTTCCACATCTTGCACTGCCCCTAAATTTTGCCATTTAGTTATAGTTGCAAATAATTTCTTGCAGTTTGTGATGGTGCAGTGTATCCCAGGTGTCCAGATGACAATGGCAGGCACAACAGAGCCATGTGCAAGTGTGAAATTAATAAGCATTGGAATGATAAATGAAGAGATGAATAGAAACCATACAACTGCCATCACAGAATTTCTTGAGAGAACCATCAAAGTACCCAGGGACAGGCATGCATTATTTCTAGAAATTGCATTATGTATCATGCAAATTGATGAACAGTACAGGCCTTGCACACATTAACATGACAAGAATTCTCAAGAATTCTTATGAATTTTTCAAGAATTCTTTACATTTTGATAAGAATTCTTGAGCCATATGAAAGGCTGTAAATATTTTAAACAGGAATTCTTAAGAAACTAAAAACATTCCTAGGAATTTTTGAGAATTCATAGGTAGGAAAATCATTGTTAATGTGCGCAAGGCCTGTACTGTACAGTAGGAAAATTGACAAACTAGTTTACAATGGAAAATGAAATTTTGGAGGGTCCAAAATTCTCTTTTCCCAATCACCTTTTTTGGAATTTTCAGTCAATCTTTAGAGAATAGAGTTCCCAGTCTATTGTTTTGAAATTTGCATTCCTACTCCCTCTACATCAAATTCCAGTCCGGTTTCATTAAGTTCCAGTTCGAAACAGATAGATTCTCAATCCAGATAGATTCTCAAAACAGATAGATTCTCAGTTTAAATTGCATGGTTTCAAGAAATCCCAGAAATGCATGACACCAGATTATTTTGCTTGTGACCGGGTGTAATGATATAGGGGAAAAAGCCAAATCATATGTTTTCCTTTTCAATTTTTTCATGCCTAAAACCTCTCCAGTTTATACTCTTTTATTTAGAAAAAATTATTTCCTTTTTGTAGAATGTATATCAATTTCTTTGATGGTCAGAGAGATATGATTGGCTGGAATGGTGAACTTTTCAAGAAAAAGTCATGAGATTATCAGTGACTTTATTTAGCTTGATGATTGGCAGTGCTGATTGCTGGACGTTGCTTTATAGTTAAAGTCCTTAATTTGACAAGGGCAGGAGCCTGACACTCAGAAGGAACCTTCTCGATCAGTGTTGAAAATAAGATTCCAAGAGTACCAAAATAAAGACTGTCTTCAAACCAGCTTTGCATTCTTTTCAGTTCTCACTTCAAACCTTATGCTTTACCATCTAATTGATATTCTCTTCAGGATTACAGTACATTCATTTGAAAAAAGAAATGTGACCTAATATTTTGCAAATTTCCCAACTGTGGAAAAAATCTTGAGTATGTCAACAACCCTAAACGAGAAAGATTGATCAGGAAGTACAGTACAGGCATGGTGCAAATTAACATGATTTTCCTGCCTAAGAATTCTTGTTTGTAAAAATCTACAGTCTTTCATATGGCTCAAGAATTCTTGAAAATTCTGAAGAATCCTTGTCATGTTAATGTGCACAAGGCCTGTACTGTAGCAATGTACTTTTCAGAGCTGTAATTACAATATACTTTAACTATAACCATCTAAGTTTTTAGGCTTAGCAAATTTTCAACCCCAATCAGACTTCAAAAAATAGCTTTCAGCAAGATTTTGGCCATAAATCTGTCACGCCAAAGGGTTCCTAGAACTGTTGTTCTCAAACAGCTAAAATAATAATAAAGAAAGGAACTATTTATTTTTTACCAAGAGTACTTTATCTTCATGACACAATGTCACCATTCATCAAAACGGATATTATTCAAGAAATTCTTATCAACAGCAATTTCATCAAAATTCTTCTTCCAAAAGCCTTCAGGTAGGAAATTTGATGATTTCAGAAATTCTTCATCTTTCATTGTAACAATAAATTTAAGCAATGACACATCAACATCTTTTGAATTTCCCTTGGGAGATGGTGGCCGTAGTGATGGAAGTACGTCCATGGGCTTTTCGTTTGTCTTTCCAGCCTTGTCTATGGACTGCGTTAAAGTTGCAATGCTTTGTAATGGATGCCTAGAAGAGAATAAATCATTTAGCTAAAGCATGTTTCTGATAAGAATAGTTTTACAATGGCTAAAAATTTAAGAAATTGTTAGGAATACTAAGAAGCTTTAAAAAGCTAGTAATACTCCTTCAATTGTATGTTTAATGTTGGGTTTATGTAAAGAATTGTATCTATGGTAGTGGTCAAATCATCATTGTTGCACGGAAAAAAATAAGAAACAATTTAAGAAAACTTTTCCCACCAAAACCAAAAACGTGGAAATTTTCATGCAGAACCAAGAAACTGCACTGTTCCAAGTTTCTCATGAGAACGTTTAGTTTTAATTTTCTGTCAAGTATTATTCACACAGTGGGTTGTTTGAACCATTCGATGCAAAGCTGGACTGCACAAAATGTTCCAGTGACTTCTACTTCTACGTGAATAATTGACAACTTCTTAAAGAAGGTTATGTCAATGTAAACAAAAAAGAAAAAGAAAAAAAAAGGAAAAGGGAACACGTAGGACAACAGCACACGCCTACATGAGTACTTTTGGAGCACCAAATTTTGAGCGTATGATATATATCAGGGCTCCAACATGACATATCATTAAGAGAGTCTCCTGTATATGAATTACCCAGAATATGGTTGAAATAAGAATCAAATTTTAGGATGAAATGAGGGTTACACTGTTGTCCTAAGGTTTGGAATCATTTGAATCATTAATCAAATTGTAAGAAATTAAAGAACGGAAAAAAAAACAAAGTTATACTCTAAGAGTGTTCTTAAAAGCTACTACTGAGTTCGACTCTACTGTTCCCTGTGGAAGCCTATTCCATTCCCTTATTGTTCGTGGAAAGAATGAATTATTATAATATTGCGGGCCTGTCCCTGGTATCTCATAAGCTTTGTTATTGCTGCGAAGCGAAGCGAAGCAGCCATTTAGACGAGATACATTGCCAAATCAAGGACGGGCGGGCGGACGGGCGAAAGTTGAAGAGAACAAAAGAACTAAGGACAATAGGTAGATTGTGGAAAGAAACAGTGAATCACCACTTGTGGTTTGTGGTGATAACCAGTGAATTACCCATTGTGGCAACAAAAGCTACTACTGCAAAACCACCCACTGAAACAAACAGCAAATTAAATTAATCTAATGGGTCAGGAAGCTCAATTAGTTTTGGTAATGTTTCTCAAGGCTCTTTCTTCAGTAATGCACAAGATGATAATGATGCACCATTCATTCCTTTGCATACAGCACTTGACAACTAGCAACAATACAATTTTCATGGCGTCTATTATTCACAATGCCAACTCAGGGTTTTATGTATTTGATTCTCATGCTAGAAACTCTTTTGGCATGNAAATTACAAAAGTTTCTTCAAATCTTATAAAAAATATGAGTGCATTTGATTAAGGTCTAGACAGGGGGGTATGGTTTCATCAAATTGGCTATGAAATGCTCATGGAGACACAAGAGAAAGCAACAAACATTTCTGGCCAAACGACTGAACAAAGTTCAGTAAACAAAGTTCAGTGAAATGTTCAGTGAAAAGTTCCGTCGTTTGGCCACCTTGTTCAGCGTTGTTAAGCGATGCTCAGTGAAGTTTGATCTTGGTCATAAACATTTTAAATGTTCAGTGAACAGGATCAAATTTCTATTGTTCTGAGGTGTTGTCGAGCGATGTTCAGTCGTTTGGCCAGGCACTGAACTTCAGTGCGCGCACGCGGAATAAGGCAATCTTTGCCGCCAAATAACGCCTTTCTCTTTGTAGTTTGAGTTGATATCTACAGTGGTCGCTTGACTGAGCCATAGGTGCAGGACTGAACTATCCACTGTGTTGCAAAATATGATTTTTATCACCAACAATGAAAACAGAAATCTTACTTCAACGAGGAAAGGAACAGGACTTTGAATCAGATTGTGTTGCATCAATCTGCTGCGGGGAAGAATAAGAGTCTAGTCCTGGTGTCACTGAAGACGATGTGGCTCTTACTGAAATTAACAAAGTCCTTCTCGAAGGCAAAGAGACAAAACAAAGGAGACAAAACTGCTTTGCCTACTAGATTCCAAGCCCCGACCGCGTTCTCACCTCCAAATGTTGAGCCAAATTTTCAGTGAAAAGTTCAGTCGTTCAGGTCGTTTGGGGCTTAAGAAACTGTATATAAATTGTAGCCAGATACAACATACAAAGGCATACCATGTACGTAGGTAGAGCGTTTGTTGCATGAAAAAATACAAACAAAAGTGTTTGCCATAGATATAGTCTAAAAACTTGCGACAGCAAAAAGTTCAACAAGCTTTTAGAATTTACGGAACAAAAGTGGGCTGCGAAACAAAGCAAAATGAAATCGCTTATACCCTTTACCTCTCTTAGAAACATCAGCCTCCAAGCCCTTTTGCAGGGCTTCGATCTCGTCGAGCAATGACGATACATCAACATTTGAAACCAATGGCCTATCTTTTACATCTTTAGTTGCCAACATGGACTGTGATGACGAATTTTCGCAGCTCATCCTCACGAGACGTAATTTTATTATGAAATGTGATATTTGGCTTTCTGTCCATTTATTTGCGAAGCAACGTTTCATTCGGCGATGGAAGTTTAAAGGTTTTAGAGGGAAGGATAATGGCGTCATCAACCTCAGTTTGCGCGCGAAAATATGAATCCATGTCACGTGATTCGAGAATGTCATCTCAAATCATCTCATAACTAAACAACATGCCTAAAATTGTGGAAGAAGCAAGAGAGACTCGACGAGAGCGAGCCTTCAAGCTAGTGGTGCCGCCAGTAATTAAAATCCCAAGCCCTCCCACCCGGATTGATAAATGTAAAGCATATTGGGTGTGTTTGATTGGTAAATTCCAAACCTACCAAATTCTGAAAACAGTAGACTTCGCAGAGACGGAAATATATTTCCCAATCAAACACAAAAATCTTGAAATGGTAGGTTTCGGATTCACAACCAGGGTTTGCTAATGCAAAAAAAAGAATCTCTCCACAGTCTGCCAAACCTTCTGCCTTTTGGAGCAGAAGGTTTAGAAGGCCTTCCAACCCTACCAAACCTATACCGTTTTGAGAGTTTCGGAGTCAATCCAGAATTGTTACCAATCAAACCAGGGCCGTAGGAAGCATCTTAAACTTGGGGGGGCACAACACTTCAAGGGCACTTTTTTCATTAAGCTAAAGGGGGCACTTCCAGAAACAAAAAAGGGCACTCTTTTGTTTATTGCAAAATCTTGGGGGGGGCACGTGCCCCCAGTGCCCCCCCGGTTCCTACGTCTCTGAATCAAACACACCCATTGTGTTCGAATTTTGTAATCGTATTTAGTCATTTCCATGACATTTTATAGAACAATATCTATATAACCACTCTTTTGTACAACTAGTTGTATTTATGCTTGCTATGAGTTTCACCGCAATCGTCCAAGGCCAGCATGGGAGGCGATTGTCCTAAAATAGGCCTAATTTTGCATAGACTTCGAAAGTTCGCACATAATCCTTTCAAGGATTGTGTTTTATTCCCGTTGAATTGAATTTTGCCATTTTAAGGGGAACAATTTCTTAAAATCCCATCAGATAGGCCCTTACCTGTCTGAGGGAGTTTACAGGCACATCCGCGAATGGACCCTTACCCATTCCGGACTCCGCCTGAAAATTCTAGCTGCGATGGAAAGACAGACCCGTACAAACATGTATGATGAGTCAAACATGTATGTCAGAAAAGTTTGCAGTTGACGAGGCCCTCCCAGGGGGGAGGGTCAAAGTTCCGTTGTTCTCAAGTTATTTTTCTGTTTGTTCACTTGTTCCCTGTAAGACGGATTGAAAAATTCATCAATATGTTCCCCAAAAATATCATTTTCCACAAAGGTTTGCCCTTGTTCCCATCCTATTTTCAATAACCTTCCCTTGTTCTCAGTATAAAGATTCCTAGTATCCCCTGTTCCCTAAAACCTCTGGGGAGGGGTGAAGGCCTCGTTGATCTTGCAGCTCCATCTAAATCTCCACCAATCGTTCCCTCTGACAAAATTGCTTCCATGTCCCATTCTGAAGCTATTTTATACCCATTCACATGTGATTGTACTTCAATTTTCAGTTATGTTTCATGAGGCAGATTTTGTACTTTGAAGGTGGCCCTTTAGGCTGCTTCCCACTGCGCGATGAACGATGAACTATCATCGCTTTCCTCATCGCCAAAGTTTCAAATGCGATGCAAGTTCACCTTGAAAGTTCCTTCGATTGAAAGTTCATCTTGCACTGGGAACGAAGGTTCCCAGTTCCCAGTGCAAGATACAGTTTCATCGCATTTGAAAGATTGGCGATGAGGAAAGTGATTATCGTTCTTCAGGAATGAAATGAATGAATGAATGAATGAATGAATGAATGAATGAATGAATGAATGAATGAATGAATGAATGAATGAATGAATGAATGCATGCATGCATGCATGCATAAGCGTACGGGAAGATAAAATCTAGGGGCTGCCCGATAAAAATTCCTTTATTTCCAACGTTGGGGGCAGGGGCGTAACTTGACCATTATTGTTGGAGGGGTGTATGGAAATTTTGACCTACCAGGATAAGAATTGCCCTGCCAGAGCTGAGGCTGAAAATGGTTTTTTCGGTCGACGCAACTTGACCAAAGTTTTGTCCACGAAGGAGAGGAGCATATTGTGAGCATTATAGGTGATTTGAAAATACCGTAGGTTAGAATATCCCTACGGTACACTTTGTTCTGCTCATCAAACCAGCGGCATGGCCGGGGAAATTAATTTGAGGTTATGGAAATGAAGAGGACTGGGGGCGAGCCCCCAGGGAAATTTTTGAGGACACACCCTCTATTTTGGCTTAGAACACCTCTCCCGATCCCATTTTTGCCGGTGTTGAAATAGAATTTTAGGCAATCTTATAACAGATTTTTTATAAATTGGCATCCCCAGGAAAATTTTGAGTAAAAACAATTTACCTCGGCTTAGAATGCCTATTTCGACCCCATGTTTGCCAGTGCCAAATTGGAGTCTTCGACGATTCTGTGATGGTTCATCTTGGAAATTTCTTAAGGACGACAACCCATAATTTGGCTTAAAATGACTCCCTCAATCACTTTCAGCGTTTCTCAGCAAAAAATTTACTCTACCCTTCCTCTACCTAACCACTTTCCCCTTTCATTTTTTAGAGAATCTTTGAGGACCATCTTTTATAAATGTGAAGGGGGCATTTTAGTCGAACAGCTCCTGGAAGATATCCCTTTGGAAAATATTTGACCAGTGGCAAGTTGCTATAAAAACTGGGAGAGTAGGGGGTGGAGCGGGTAATCACCGGATAAATCATTTGCAATCACAACTCTTGATTGGTTGAAACTATCCATGCATCTAATGGCATAGAAAGCTGCAGATTGTTATGTGTGAAATCGACAAGTGCGTCTTTAATTAACTTATTTCTGTTCCGTTAGTCGATACTAAAGCTTTACTTTTTGCCCTGTGGAAATCTATGTTTTCACAATGGGGGGGTGTCACACCCCTCCACACCCCAGGATTTTTTCCCCTGCTACTGATATGATGATAACAAAGATGGCGGATTAGATGGCGATGATGAGTGACTTGGAATTGATTTTGCTGCCCATGGCGGCCAGTAGGCAAAGCTGATGCCTTATCAACCTACCAGGGGTATCATGTGCGCTGAAGGGAGGCTGAAGACACTGATAGCCCTGGAATCGAGGTTGATGCCTTATCCTAAAAAACGACATCAATACTTCAATAGTATAAAAAAGAAACTTTTAGTTCTTGGCCTGATCCAAGTTTCTTATAAAAAAATGTCTACTCAGAGTTTCTTACGAGTTTCTTACGAGTTCCATAGCAATCTTCGTGTTTACGTGAACACAAGACAGCTCGTTTTCGACCGAAGTTGACTCGCAGATTTTGAAGAAACAATTTATGGTGGCCCATTAGTGCACATCAACAAAGAAAACTTCACGTCAAACAGCAAAACTTCACGTCAAACAGCAAAACTTCACGTCAAATAGAAAATCTTCACGTCAAATAGAAAAACTTCACGTCAAATAGAAAAAGGTCACGTCAAATAGAAAAAGGTCACGTCAAATAGAAAAAGGTCACGTCAAATAGAAAACTCACGTCAAATAGAAAAACTTCACGTCAAATAGAAAAACTTCACGTCAAATAGAAATTACCCCTTGCTAAGCTAGGCCAGTCTGAAAGACCGAGGATAGACTAACTTTTTTTTTTTATAATAATTGACAGTATACACAATGGTACATGGTCTAAAATAAATAAATCTACAAATTTACAAGCATAAAGCTAAATCTACAAACATAGAGTTAAATCAAACTAACAACAACGCGAACAAATGCAGCAAAACAAAATTAACTGGGAATAACTACTTCAGTCCTAGTTTCCGCTACGTTTATTGAATTGGATGAGGGCACTACGCTGCAACTGGAGTAGTTGTGTAGTTGTATAGTGTTGTGTGTGTAGTTGTAGCGATTATCAGCCCATCAAGGAGCGAAACTTTATATTTAAACCATAAAAATGAATAACAATATGAAATGTGACTAGTCGCCAGCCCAGCGCCGCAAGGATGATCACCCATGTGGAGTATGCCGTTACAGGAAACACATTGCCAAGTGTAAATGCATGTGTCAATGCATTTAGAGACATGGAGTCGAGCATATGAGTATACTAATTTAACCTACCAGCATGCTGGCGGCGTATGAGTCTTCACGCCAACCAATCTACGAACCGCGTTTCGGATGCGTTTTACGGTCGGAACGCAGGTTCGTAGAGCATCCAGTAACCTCATTTCCAAGGCTACTCTCTAGCCTCCTTTTTTGCATGCCAGTAGGTTTGTAATTAGTTATATCTGTCGATTATGTACCTTTTATTTTCAAGAATCTGTCATTTGTTGTGGCTTCAAGGAGGTGTGTGCCAAGAGATCTGCCAGGTTCTTATGACGTTGTAATGCCAAAAGGGGTTTTTTGGCCAAATTTTCACCCCATGGAACGTGTGTGCAGTACCGTGGGGGATGTTCAGTACCGTGGGGGATGTTCAGTACGTGTGGGGAGGCATCTGTGAGTACCATGGGGGATGTTCAGTACCGTGGGGAGGCATCCG
>REGM01000081.1:1072027-1090777 GCA_004194415.1 Aurelia aurita | reverse complement strand
ATTTTTTTATATCGTCACTTAGAGCATTCCAAAGTATGCTGCCTCTAAGAGTTAAAGGCCAAAAGTGTGAGTTTTTATTTGAGGCAGAAGCTTTCGCTTTTGAACAAAGTTGCGTTGGGAAAAATAGTTCTCACTTCAGACCAAGGACCTTAGGACCATATTTATGTGGCCTACTAGTGGCGGGTGCTTCAACATTAATCGTCCTAAAGTAAAGCCTTTCAGCATAGTTGACTATGCTTTCAGTAATAGTCACATTTGAGAATAACAATAATGGCGGCTAGTTGCGTTAGCTGTTGCGTTGCTGTGAATTGGCTTGCAAACTGTTTTATATTGAGGAGAAACAGAGGAAGGAGCAAAGAAAAGACAACCCACTTGCATAACACTTGCATAGGAAAGCAAGATTTACTCCATTACTATTACTGAAAGGCTTTAGGACGATTAAATGTACCACCCGCCACTATCTGCTGCTAGTAGTAGTACTATTTAGGCCACATAAATATCGTCCTAACTTGAGGCCCTTGTTCAGACTTTTTTAGTTGTCTTACTTTCAATAGCTTTTCAAGTTTCAAAGTCTGTAAGTTTTTCTAACCTCGATGATCTGCACATTTAGCTCTTCATCTCCTTGGCAGAAAGAAAACTTTTTCGCTACTTCCATCAAAGATCTTTGCTTCCTTGTGTTTGTGTCCACATAATTTTTCTTGGAAATTGTTAAATCGCACAGCAAAGTGCATCGTGGGAGAAAAACAGGGAACCACAAACCAAGCACCTCAGTGAATGAAAACAAGCCTTGAAATAGATAGACTAATTACAAATGTTGCATATCTGGCAATGACAGAAATAAACACTGAAATAAACAGTGATGCTAACAGCAACAACAACGAACAAAGGTCAGGGACTTTTGTAGTGAATCTGGTATAAGCGAGGCTGTGGGAAAGGAGAATCAAATTCAAGATGGCTGCTTCACAGCAAACAGTAGTGGTGAAAGCAGATGGCGGGAAGAAAAGATTCATTGGTAATTTTCCTTAATTTCTTTCTGTATTATGGACTTGTTATTTAGGAAATCAGTTTCAGCTCTGTGGATTCATAAACTTGCTACTCAAACACATTTTCTTGTGAGATTCTGATTCCCTTTGAATTTGTTTATTATAATTTATACTTATAGGCCCATATTTTTCAACAAGTGACAAATTAATGAATCATATATTTCATTCTGTTGTGAGTTTGAGATGTACGCAAAGCTCACACACACACAAAAGAAGATTGCTGCTATGCACGGATGCAACATTGAAACAGCATTGGCTATCTCCAAACCGGAAAGACCGGAAAGTTTGTTGTGCACACGCGTCTCTATTGTTTTTAGCCACTAATTTCACTGCAAAGATTTTTACCCGTCATTCAACTTGCGCACACAAAAAGCAAACTTTCCAATGTGGGATCGCAATATGATTAGAAGTTTAAAGTGGGTCTAGCTGCACGAATGATGTAAAGCACTCTAAATGTTCTCTTGTGTTAATTTTTTTGTTATTATTTTTTCTTTTTAACATCCTCAGGTAAACCAAGAAAAGTTCTAAATCAGATACCTGATGAAATCAGTAAAGATCAGCATATTATTGATGCTGTTAAGCTGGTAAGAAATAAATCCTCAACTTAAAAAAAAGTGTTGCTTTATTGTTACATATCTTTCAATGCCAATGCGAAACTGCCATTATGATATATACAGGGCTTTCACGTTCAGAAGTTAAGGTGCGTGACCAAAAACTCACGTGATCAGAGTGGGGCAAGCGAAACAAGTATCAAACAGCAACAAGATGTATGTGTCATATCTCTTGAGAACTTATTGGTAGCCCCCGTTCCCTACCTTACCCCTAATTATGCCCCTACAGTAGATATTACTCTGAAACATATATTTTTCATTTTCATCAAGTAAATTGAATTATAAAGGGAATAATTTTCAACTCATTTGAAAAATCATGACATATTTTGACTTAAACACAACCTACTTGAGAAGCCTGAGATTTGAAACAAAATGGCACTACCCGAAGAAGATGGCCTAAAACCAACGCTGATTAAACGCAGGTTGGATGAGAGAATGAAGTAACTCGACGGTGTCTAACCATGAAAATCATCATCGGGAAGGTATAAGGTATGTTTCTAGTGTGAATCGCTATAGCTACGGGCAGCTTGAATTGACTAAAATATCGGATATCGCTCTCTACGAGGGAAACATTTTATCACTGGGCGCCTCCCACTGAAAGCCCTGTATATAACTATTAAGTTAACAGCATAGGTTTCAAATCTTTTAAAAGGTCGGGGGTGTAAAATTAAGTGTTTGAATGGAATGGCTTGAAAGAAACTTTAGCTACTTTGTAATAATTCTACCGTTGGACTTTTCAGAAATCTTCAACATTTTCAGAATTAGAGTGCTTTTCTTCTTTTTTAAGAATTCAAGAAAAATTTTGAAAAAAACTTAAAACCATCGTAATTTCTAAACTTTTTGAGGAAACATCGAAGAATTTTCCAGAAAAACATAGTTTATGAACGTCTAAAATATGCTATCAAGCAAAAGTCTTTCACTCTTCTGGTTTGCGATTTAGAAATTTGATGACGTCACATCCTCGAATGAGTTGAAATATGAAATACGCTGTAATTTCGAAAATATTCAAGATTTCTGAAAAGTCCAAAAGTAGAGTTATAGCAAAGTAACTAAAGTTTCTTTCAAGCCATTCGATTCAAATAAATATGTCACTGAATTTTACACCGACCTTTTTACGCCAATTGAAAGATTTGGAACCTATGCTTAAGTTAACACTTATTGTGTACACTTAGTCATTAGAGAACTTTTTTTAATACAGTACCACAAGTCATGTCACATTATTGATTTTAGAGGTTTGCATCAAATTGGATTTATACTCACTGACCTGAATATTGGCTCAAATTTTCAATTCCGATCCGATCCAAAAACCTTATAGAAATTCACATTTATTCCTTTTGTTTTGTAGCTACCAGAAAATTACAATTTTGAAATTCAAAAGACAATATGGAAAGTGAAAGATGCAAAAGCAAAAAGAGGTTGGACTACCTTAGCATGCAATCAGCCACAATTCTCATTTATTGAAATGAAATTTCTTTCAGACCCTCTGCGATTTAACAGAACAGGGGTGTTGTTGTTGCATGCAGACTAATGAAAAACTGACATTCCTGAGGTTATGATATTAGAAGCAGAAGAGGCTGAAAACGTGTGGGAGCATGGGAGCTTATCCCTGGAAATTATTCTGATAGTTGTTAGGCCATGGGAAATTTCTATTCATTTTAAAAGTTTTGTTTTATCACTCATTTTATCACTCTTTTATTTTGTCACTCATAAAGATTTTGTTGAAAGTCATTAAACCAAATAGGTCAATGGTTTTGCACTCTGTTGTTATTTTCATTGAAGGTGAATCTAGTTGATTTCCTTGACATAGATTACAGTATGCAGTCAAGTGAATTATTTTGAGCAAATTTTACCTTGAACTGTGCACTCAAAGAAAGTGAAACATTTTTTCTCAGTTGCTGATTAGAAGTTGGAACAAGAATGCAACCACTGTAAATTTGTGTGTTTTTTTAGACATTCTTCATTAAGTTGCTTTTTTAAGCCTGGTTCACACTAGGTCATTGTTGAGGTCGCTGGAATAGACGTCCCAAAAGACCCAAAAGACTGGATGTGAACGGTGAAAATAAACTCCCCAATGACCCTGACGACACCAACAACTGAGTTTTTGCTGTTCACATTCAATCTTTTGGGTTGTTCGTTTCAATGACCCCAGCAACTCCAGCGACTGCAACGACCTGATGTGAACCAGGCTTTAGTATGATGAATTTAATCTCTTTCTACAGTTGCTTTACAATTCCCTGAAGGTCTCCTAATGTTTGCATGCACCATTGCTGATATAATTGAAAGGTATTAGAGTTTGCATATTGTTTATTGATGGTCAAATAGTCAACAGGCCTATTATTTAATGCTATTTACCAATCTCATTGATCAGTTGACACTTCCATTTGTTAGTTTCCCAGCAAATTCAGCAAAATTCATGTGAGAACAGTGCCTGTGAAAATTCATGATAAAATATCTCCTTTTGTCCCAATTTTTCTAGGTGAATATTTTTTATATTTACAGCCAGTTTTGCTGGTCACATCCCAACAATAGCCACCTGACTGTGTGACATATCTTGTTTGGCCCCACCTCACACTGCACTTGTTCTGTTACGTCCTGCTACTTGTTTCCATGATTCAAAATTTGCATCTTTACAATTATATGAAAGATAACTGTGTTTTCTGTCACTTGCCTTCCTAAAAAATAGAGAGAACGTACAGACCTTGCCCACATTACCATTGTTTCCTTGCCTAAAAATTTGTAAGATTTTACATTACATTCTTTGTAAGATTTTTACAGTCTTTCATACCTCTTGAGAATTCTTATCAAAATATGAGAATTCTTTAAAAATCTTAAGAATTCTTGTGAATTCTTGCCAGTGGCGGACACTTTGCCAAATATTGGGGATGAGGCTATTGTGTGGGTGAAAAAGCATTGTTTACTTATATTGTTTTCAAACAAAAGGTCATTGTTCTTCCCAACATTGGGGGGTGATAGCACCCCCTTGCCCCCTAGTGTCCGCCACTGATTCTTGCCATGTTAATGTGTGCAAGGCCTGTACCGTACTACAGCTGATGGTAGACCTTCTCTGACATTGCTATTTGTTGTTATTTCACGTTGGCCAATTGTCTTTGCCCTGCCGTTCACCAATCTTTTGGCATAATGAACCGGGTACACCAAAGAGAATTCGTTTTCATTTCCTATAGCTCTTGGGAGAGATTAAATGCCCTTGCATATTGTTCTGTGTGAGTGGTTCCTTATGATTTGATTGAATGTTTCAGACCCTTTTTTAGCCATTTCACTACCAATGAATTTTAGTAAAGTGGAATTTACCTATGTTCTACTTGCTAATAAAAACGCAAGAAATATCACAAAAATACTTCAGTCTTTCTGCTATCAAGCGAAATTTGATTCATTCAAATCCATTGACTACGTTAGGTACTACGATTTTTCAAACGCCTGAACTTTTTTTGGTTCACCAGGTAGATCATTAAAAACATTTAGGCCTGGCTCTTGAGCTTTATTGATTGATTGATTGATTGATTGATTGATTGATTGATTGATTGATAACATTGTATGGAATTACAGAACACTCGTTTTTAATATAGATTCACCGATGCAGAAACTATAATAATGAGTGACGTAACATATGGAGCTTGTTGTGTGGATGACTATTCTGCAAGGGCTCTTGGTTGTGACTTCATGGTACATTATGGGCATAGCTGTCTTGGTGAGTTTGGTCGCTCTTTCAGGTCAACCTCCTGGATATGCACCATTTCGGAGTTTGCGACGCCATGCCACAAGTGGGGCAAACGTCCAATTGGGGCCGACTGCAAACTGTTTTAAATTCCGATATTTCAGTGGTTAATGACCGCAAATCACCTCATTTTTAGTCAATTTCAATATTAATTTATATAATCAATATAAATTTATGTTTTCTTGCATATAAACAAGGTTTTATTATTTAAATGTAAGAACTGTACTCTGTACTCAGTAGAAATTTCTTCGATTTGAACTTGAAAAATACACTAGATCCTCCAAAATATCACACAAATTGGTTCTATAAGGAATTATTAGTTAAAAATTATGAAGTTTTGCATGAAAAAATTTCTAGGTCATCATTAAAAATTGTGATTTGTTTGCCCCACTTGCAATGTGGCATCTCGAACTCCGAAATGGTGTATTAATCATCCAGCATAAGCTGGCAGAGTAGTGGCGCAGTGGTGTAATCCTCTGACTTTGCAGCCAGAACAGTCAGCCGGACAGGGTTCGATCCCAGGTAGAGCCCCACCATTTGAGCGTCGTTACAAGGGGTCGCGGACTCGATTAGGTCTTCTCTACTTCTGCGATCCCAGCGCTTGGCGCTAAAAACGCAACTTCGCCTTCACCTTCACTTCACTTCAGTAGTGGAATAATATTTGCAGGAGTTATCTACGACAATTAGCATAGGCACCAGATCTTCGCAAAATTTTGAAATAGATTGTCTAAAATGTTATTGCCTTCTTCTTTCAACCGAATTGCTTGGAGGCAACTTGTAATTTGCCATAATCGCCAAGAGAGTTGTGTTTTTGGATTGATGATCCTGATTTGGATTTTTTTCTGTCTTTTTCTTCATAGTTCCAATCAGTGCAACTGAAGGTATCAAAATGCTTTATGTATTTGTGGATATAAAAGTCGATTTGCAGCATTTCATCAAAACCATACAACATAACTTCAAAACTGGAGCAAAAATATCAATGGTCAGCACTGTGCAATTTTTGTCGTCGTTGCAGGTAAGGCTGAATACTGCATACCACAAAATCTAAGTAATCATTTTTTATGAGACTTCTTAGTTATTTTTAGCCTGCGTGCAGCCTCAACGCTCCTGCACGCAGGCTAATTTATTTTCAGTTCTGTATTTATTTCAACAAAGAACAATATACGAAAGTACATTTAAGTCCCCCAAGGAGTTGAAAAATTGACTTCAGACTACTTTCTTTTCGTGGGATATCATCTGCACATTTGTTGTTTATTTCATATTAACTTAGAGAAGAATTACACTGAAAGCCAAAAAATGTTTGTACTCAAAATTCAAGACATAAATTTGGGACACGTTTCTGTCGAAATTCAGGCTATTGATATAAAAATTTGATACACTGTTTAAAAAATATTGAATAACCACCTTTTGAAAATGTATGATGTTTTTGTCCAAAAGTGTTACCTTCCCAAAATTTTGCCTTGAATTTGAAGTTAGTTTTGTGGCACCGCACGTTCTTGATCAAATCATAAGGAATCCCTCAACAAAGAACAATACGAAAGTACATTTAAGTTCCCCAAAGAGTTGAAAATAGACTTCAGACTACCTTATTTTCGTTGGTAAGAGATATCATCTGCACATTTGTTGATTATCAGGTCAATTTATCCGATAATGTCCACAACTTTTTTCATCAACGTATTTTTACCTTGTTTATGTATTCTCTCACACTATTTTAGGCTGCACGTCAAGAATTAGCAAACCAATATACTGTTGAGATACCTCAAGTAAAACCTCTGTCGCCTGGTGAAATTCTTGGATGCACATCACCCAGACTAAAGGACACTGATTATGTCATGTAAGCTGAGTAGCATATCACTCCGAAAATCGCGTACACTTTCGTAAAAAGATCTTCAAAAATCCAAAAAATCTAAAAAAATCTTGAAAATCTCAAGATCTCAAAAGGCCTTAGAAATCTTAAAAAATCTACTATTTCTTTGAAATTCTCTGAAAAAATCTTTGAAAAATCTGAGAGATGTAAGCAGTCCTCTTATTAGCTCCGTCCAACCTCCACTGGAAAACAATAGAAAATTCGAAGTATTCACATATGTTTCATGAGTGATCCCAGGACCACCTTCTTGCATGCAGGTAGTCCAGCATAGGATGTTGAATCCAAAGCAAAAAGTGTTCTAAAATCTGTCTCAAATTTGATGTCGGGTGAGATTTGCGACAACGCCAAATGCAAACCATTTTTAATTGTTGTTATTCGCGGGCATTTTAACCTGACAGCTAATTTGAGACAGACTAGATAGTCATCAAACATTTCTAAAGACTCAGGAAGTAGTCCAATTGGAATAAAAATTAAGAAGCGGTATAAAGTCTAAATTGAGTGCGATCACATTAAGCTTACAAATTCATACCTCCTGTCATTTAAAATTAGGGATATATCTCTTTTTGTAAGGGTCAAGTCATATGCAAAGAAAAAGCTTTTAGTGAAAATTGTTGAATTAGAGAAGTAACCCCTAAATATTTCCAAAAACCAGCTTGCGTAATTGTTTACCCTCTTCACTTCTTTCCTAGAAATCTTCCTTATCTTAGTTCATCTTCGCAAAGGAGAATTCTCCTCATACTAAATGAAACTATGCATCCAAGCACAGGCGTCAAATCTTTAAAAACAGATTGCACGAATGGTTATTGCATCTTTCGTTAGATTTAATGGCTTGAAAGAAACTCCAGGTACTTTGCTATAATGGTTCATCGGCAATCTTTGATATCTTGATTATTTTCAGAATTACGGTGTTTTTCTTCTTATTGAGAGAATTCACGAAGAGCTTTGAAAAAAATTAAAATCGTCGTAAATCCTAAATGAATAGAGGAAAAACGATACAATCTTCAAGAAAACCATTGTTCATGAAGGTCTATAATATGGCGGTAAGCAGAAGTCCGTAGCTTGTCTAGTTTATGATTTAACGATTTGTTGACGTCACAACCTTAAAGCTGGTTTAAACATAGAAAAGTGCTGTAATTCTGAAAAAATCAAGATATCAAAGATTGCCAATGACAAATTATAGCAAAGTGCCTGAAGTTCCTTTCAAGCCATTAAATCAAACGAAAGATGCATCAACCATTCTTGCAAGCCTTTTTAAAGATTTGATGCCTATGCTAATTTTGTCACTTTGCAATTTAGTTTACATTCCCTATCAGAGTTTCAGGACTTTGGCACGTCTTTAGAGATCCATTAGGAAATGATAAGAAAGCTACAAGAATTGTTACCTTGATAATTGATTTTTTCCCCAGCTACCTCGGCGATGGAAGATTCCATTTAGAGTCAGTTATGATACAAAATCCCTCGATACAAGCATACAAGTAAGTTTCCAACTTTTTGATTGATTGATCGATTTATTGATTGATTAATTTATTGATTGATTGATTTATTGATTGATTAAATTATTGATTTATTTATTTATTTATTGATTGATTGATTGATTGATTGATTGATTTATTTATTTATTTATTTATATGAGTGTAGGGGGAGTTTTGACAATTTGATAAAAGTAAAAAAATGATCTTACTTCCGTTGTTTATTTGATTTTAGGTACGATCCATACAGTAAAGTATTTTCAAAAGAACACTATGATCATGAAACAATGTTGGCAAACAGACAAAATGCTGTCAGAAAAGCATCCACTGCGAAAAGATTTGGTTTGATACTTGGCAGTTTAGGGAGGCAAGGAAGTCCTAAGATATTACAGGTATGCACGGTATTGCTTTGTAACTTCACAGAAGCTTGTTGATTGCTAGCATGGGGCTCAAATATTTAAATGAGTGGGTGTAAAATTCTCTTGCATTTTGCTTTGAATTAAATAGCTCAAAAGAAACTTAGGGTACTTTGCTGTAAATCTGCCTTGGAAATTGATTGATATCTTGATTTCTTTCAAAATGGCGGCATTTATTATAGTTGAGGCTGTGACGTCATCAAGTTTCTAAATCCTAAACCAGAAGAGCGACAGATTTCTGCTTGCCACCATATTGTATACCTTCATAAACTATGGTCTTCTTGAAGATTGTACCATTTTTCCTTTATTGATTTAGCATTTACGATTATTTTAATTTTTTCAAAATTTTCCATTAATTCTTTCAACAAAAATAAAAACGCTGCCAGTTTGAAAATAATCAAGATATCAAAAAATTTCCAAGGCAGATTTACAGCAAAGTACCCTAAGTTCCTTTAAAGCCATTCAATTCAAAGAAAAATGTAACAGAATTTGACACCCACCTTTTAAAGATTTGAAAGATTTTTTGTTTGTTTTTTTTTTATTCATTGAAACCAAGCTATTTAAAAAAACAACAATGCTAATTAACTACGTGCCATCCATAGCGGGAAAGGACTTATTGTCAGCGAGTTCCCACTATGTATGGCACTTACAATTCAATATTAAACTATTCCAATGATAGTTGTAAGAGAGGGACATCCCGGGAGCAAACAATTCGCCATTTTGTTCGGCGCTTTTAGGTTTAACGAGCAATATCAACAACTCGAAGGTGCACACTCGTACACCTTCGGAGGTCCATGCTCGAGCAAAGTCTATCAAAGAGTTAGAACTGTAGTGCCTCCAGGCCATCCCCCTCCTACAACTATCTTCCAACAAAAAAGAAAAGCTACACTAACAAAAGTACAAACTAATGCACACACACACACATACAACAACAACAACAACAACAACAACAACAACAACAACAAGACTACAGACATGGACAGATACAGTGCACGAAGTTCCTGTTTTCAAGGGCTATTAATTTTCATAGTCTAATGAAACAAAACGTTTGGATGATTTGATGTACTCTAAAGTAGCTTCAAGAATCATTCTGTTAACAATGTGTGGAAGTTCAGAACTTCCATATAACATCAGTGAGCAAACAAAATCGTCATCAAAGTTGGAAACATCCATGTTCAGAATTTCTGAGAGCTGACCAAGGAGGTTTCTGCGAAGATGATCAAACAAAGGGCAATGCAGGAGGAAATGTTTGTTATCCTCGTTCGCGGTACCGCAATTACATAGTGGACTTACGCTGTTGAATCTATGCCTAAACCTATGCTCATTTAGCGCACTGAAATTCAGACGTAATTTTGTTAAGATTCTAACACCCTCAATATCATATATGTTATGTACAGAGTTTTCAGTTGGACGTATTTTCAAAAGGAGCTTTCGCTTAAATTCAGCAGTAGACTTAGAACTCCTGATATCTCTATCAAGTAAATTCCATTCGTAAGGAGCATTACTGAAATATGTATTTGTAAATCGAACAGTCTTACTAATAGCCGGGGCATATATGCGCTGATTTCTAAGATCATAGTTCGTTTGCCTTTCAGCAGGGATTTCATTAAAGAGATATTCAGGGCATTGGTTATTTTTGAGGTTGAAGAAATGACACAATCGTCGGTACCATCTTCTACTGTACAGGGTTTCCCATCCTAATTCATTGTAAAGTCTTTGCCTATTTGTACCTCTCCATGCACCAGAGACGGCTAGTGCCGCAGAATACTGAGTTTGTTCAAGTTTTTGAGTAAAACCTAGTCTCATTTCAGGGTCATATCTATGGTACAACCGGTCGCCATAGTCAAGATGAGGCCTGACATATAGTTTGTATGTTAGATTAAGGACATTTCTAGAGACATACTTGAAAGATTTGAACCCTATGCTTTGATTGCTTGTTTTGGAACAACTGCAAATAGAGCAAGTAGGCAAATTTATATTTTAACATTTTGAACAGGGTCAAATAATGTACTGTACGAATTTTTTCATATAAAAAGTCATAACTTTATACGTTATAGATAGAGGAGTTTAGGCCTGTTTTGAAGGATTTTGAGATTAAGCATTTTTATAAATTCGCTTGTAATTTGAGAACAATAAGACCGATTTGTTACAAACGAAATTTTCTTACCTAAGCCGATGTGTTAGCTACACAGGTATCATCAGTTTATAGGAATCAGGTAGATGGTTTGAGAGTTACAGGCTTTCAAACGTCTAAACATTTTTCTGACTCACCCGGTACTGTAAATGTCTCGCCTTGTCGGGTGCATTACACGCAATTTCTCGAAGCATTTGTGCTGTGTTTATGTTCACGAGACACACTTGGGTAGATTCCTTACAAGATTCATCGAAAATGAAAGTTTTCTCTGTGTAGGTTGATTCCTAGGCAAATTTGCAATGTGCGGCATCTGAAAATACTGAACACCCTATCCCTCCGCAAGTCATAAATTATCTAGCCTGCGCGCAGCCATAACAAATTTTTGGGGCGACTGCACTTTAGCGGACCAAATTTGTGTCATATCTCTAGGAACTTTTTTGACCAAATACCCTACTGACCCCAACTAAACCCTACCATACGCTAACTAACCACCCTAACTTACCCTAACTTACCCTAAAAGCCCCTTTTCCTGAACCTAACCCTGACCCTAACCGTTACCCCATGACAGATAACTTGCCAATATTGAAAGTTAAAGTGCAGCTAAAGTGCAGACTAGCCCAACTTTTCCTTTGAGGAGGAGCCGATGCTGATACTCCTGCCCCTACCCGAACGTTCAAATTCAATTCAAAATCCAATGAAGATCGCAAAATATCAATTAACTGACAGTGATTAAGGTATATTTTTTCAGTCCCTTGAAGAGAAACTGAAGTCACTCAATAAAGAATACATTGTCATCTTGCTGTCAGAAATATTTCCACAAAAATTGAAATTAATATCAGACGTCGAAGCGTAAGTTGCATTTTTGAACAAACTGATTTCGAGCAATGCCCCTTATCGAGAGGCAAATCACTCCAAAAATCTCGTACACTTTCGTGAAAAATCCTAAAAAATCCCAAAAATCTCGAAAAATCTTGAAGATCTCAAAAACTTCACAAAATCTTAGAAATCCCAAAGAAGATCCTAAAAATATTCGAAAATCTCAAAAAAATCTCAGAAACTCCCCCAACAAATGATACAAATTCTCAAAAAATATTTCAATAAATCTTTGAAATCTTTCATATCGTTTAAATCCTAAAAAATCTTGCAAAATCTTGAAAGATCTTGCAAAATCTCGAAAATCTTTAAAACTAGAACAAATTAAAAAATCTGAGAGATTTTTAAAATCCCAAAATCTCGTACGCTATTTTTGGAGTGATTTGCCCTTCACCCCTGATAATGAAATATCTTGCTGTTCTGAGAGGGTTTCTAGAAGTAACCATGATTTTCAACATGGCCAGGATAGACCAAAAGATCTGTGCTAACGGAGTGGATTTCTGAAAAGTTTGGAAGAATCATTTCATGTCCAAATGACTCGTCCTTTGGCGATAGAAACTTAAACTCCCAAAAACAAGCGAAATTATAGTTTTTAGGTAACGGTTAAATAGCTAACAAGTCGAAATGGCATTCTGGCAAAGAAATATTGAAGGCAAATCATAGGGAGTGCTGTCAAGAACTTGAAGGATTGGAATTTTCCTGGACAAGCCTTAGCACTCAATATCGTGAAATTTGTAACATATTTTGGTTTTGCAAAAAATTCTCTTTTGCTTCCCAGTGGAATGAAGCCTGTTAAACACTTTGAAAACACTGGGCCTGAAATTTGATAAGCAACATGTGACCAAAATTTGGAATTTTATGCATCAGGGTGTTGGCTTGTATTGGATAGTGTTTCTTTGCATTCGTCTTTTTCAAGTTATTAATGTGTTAGCTTTTTAATTAGATTCTATCTTTTTAGGTGGGTGCAAATCGCGTGTCCACGGCTGTCAATTGACTGGGGATTGGCATTTGATAAGCCATTATTAACTCCTTACGAGGTGAAGTATATCTTTGTCCTATTGTTACTTATGGGCTTTCCAAGATGTTTTCAGACTTGCCGAGAAAGGGGGGGGGGGGGAGTATGGTAATATTCCTCCCCCATCAAAATTTCTCTCTGTTGAAACAAGAAGGTGACAGGAAATTTTTATCAACTTCTTTGAAACACAGACTATGACAGTTTCTCTCCGAAAGGGATAGATACTGTAAGTTGTCACACGGCTAGGCCCCTTTACATTCTTCAAACCGGTCTGGATAGATTTTACCCAAGAATTCGTATTTATCAAGATTTTACCCAGGAATTCGTCTGGTAGGCATGACGTCACAACATCTTGAAAATACGACGCCATCTTGCTTTGGGGTAAATGCAACGGGAAATGTCAATACTTTTGGTCGGGACGAATTGGTAAACAAATTTATGCGTCTCATTGATATTCTCGGTTGTGTTAGAACTGCCTTTCTTTGTGAATTAGCCATAATCATTATACGAAAATGTCATTTTGTGATCATCTCCCCTTCGATGAGTCAGTTTTTGCATTTCACCATTTTTGTAGAATGTTCATGTTCAATTGAAGCTCGGTCTCTAACGTTGCTAGCAAGTCTATGATCAATAACAACTGGTTTCAAGGTTNTCCTATTGTTACTTATGGGCTTTCCAAGATGTTTTCAGACTTGCCGAGAAAGGGGGGGGGGGGGGAGTATGGTAATATTCCTCCCCCATCAAAATTTCTCTCTGTTGAAACAAGAAGGTGACAGGAAATTTTTATCAACTTCTTTGAAACACAGACTATGACAGTTTCTCTCCGAAAGGGATAGATACTGTAAGTTGTCACACGGCTAGGCCCCTTTACATTCTTCAAACCGGTCTGGATAGATTTTACCCAAGAATTCGTATTTATCAAGATTTTACCCAGGAATTCGTCTGGTAGGCATGACGTCAAAACATCTTGAAAATACGACGCCATCTTGCTTTGGGGTAAATGCAACGGGAAATTTCAATACTTCTGGTCGGGACGAATTGGTAAACAAATTTATGCGTCTCATTGATATTCTCGGTTGTGTTAGAACTGCCTTTGTTTGTGAATTAGCCATAATTATTATACGAAAATGTCATTTTGTGATCATCTTCCCTTCGATGATAGACTGATTACGTTGAGTCCTAGTAATCGCTACCACCCACCCACCCTACTCGCTCATACTATGAGCGAGTAGGGTGGGTGGGTGGTAGCGATTACTAGGACTCAACGTAATAAGTCTACTTCGATGAGTCAGTTTTTGCATTTCACCATTTTTGTAGAATGTTCATGTTTAATTGAAGCTCGGTCTCTAACGTTGCTAGCAAGTCTATGATCAATAACAACTGGTTTCAAGGTTAATTTTTAGCCAGCTTTTCTCATATTAGCTGTAATTCGTTTTATATGCCTAATGTTAAAGATAGCTAATAGTAATAATGGTAATCCATTATTTTTCCAATAGCATACGGTTCGTGATGGCTCTTGAAATGCCTAAATGAATCTTTCTTGCGATAAATCGTCTTTTCATTTTTCATTTTCATTTTCAATCATTTAGGGAGGGTCACTTCAGCAAAGGCTGGTTTTCAAGGGGCCCTCCATCTATAAATACAATACTACAAAGCTACAAGGATAAATACTTAAATAGTTAATCAGAAACAGAAATTAAATATGTAATTATTAAATCAAAAAAATTGAAGCTAATAAGTAAAGTATATATAGTATATACAGTACATTCACATTTTTTTTTTAATTTGTACAGGGAGGGAGCCAATTTGACATCAGTAGCAAAGCTGTTCCAAATCTTAGCCCCCTCGGAAGGAAAAGGCTTTTTGTCCTTGAGCGGTGTTTTTCATAGGCAACCTAACATCAGTATTTGTGTTGCGGAGGTTGTGGGAAAACATACACTATTTTTATTGAAAAGATCACACATATATTTTGGGGCAAGATTTTTCAGAGACTTGAAAGTTACAATCTTTGACTGTGTGTTAATCAACTGATCTTTGATTGTGTGCTAATCAACTTTGTCTTCATGACAAAACTTTATATTTCGTCAGCGCTAAGATATAGAGTCATAGACGTCGAATCTTTACAAAACTTCAAAATTAATCGTGTAAAATATTACTGCCCCATTCTTTCAACTGAATTGCTCCACGGGAACTTTTGGTAATTTGCCATAATTCCAGAGAGAGCATTTTTTATATCTTCATTATTTTGGAATTACAGCGTTTTTCATATTTCTGCTAATTTAGAAGTTGTGACGTCATTAAATTGCTAAATTGTAAACCATAAAAGCTGCACATTTTTGCTTGCTACCATCTTGTAGACCTTCAAAAACTGCGCATTGCTTGTGTTGATCATATTGATTTCCTCTATTAGTTTAGGATGTATGGTGGTTTTAATGTTTGTCAAGGCTCTAGATACTGCCTCTCGTACATCCTTTCATGAAACATAAAAAAGCTGTAATTCCAAATATAATTATGGTATCAAAAATGCTCTCTCTGGAATTATGGCAAATTACCTAAAGTACTCTTCGAGTAATTCATTTGAAAACATGGGGCACTAACATTTTACATGATTAATTCTAAGGTTTTGCAAAGATTCGACGCATATGTTCTCCTTACCATAAATCAGGGAGCGCCTCTTCATTACAAAACTTTATATTTCGTCCTTACTTAACTTATGACTTCAGTTTCTTTTTACCTTTAGCTCATGGTAGCCCTGTCACAAGCTGATTGGCAGTCTGTTTATCCAATGGATTTCTACGCTAACGAAAGCTTAGGAGAATGGACTGTCAACAATGAAAAGCATCGGCCTAAGAGACCATCTAGAACAGGTTTAAAGAACAGTAATGCTAAACTGAGTGAGAAAAGTGAGGTAATAATAGGCGAGAAAACAGGTTAGCAAATTTTGAATTTAAAAATTCCTAATAGACAATAACGCTAAAGATGGCGGCCGCGCAAAGCTTGTGGTAAATCACGGCCTAAAAATGACTCAAAAAGGTTTCCCAGAGAATAAAGAATTCCCAAGAGTTTGTAAAGGATTTTCTTCAATGTACCGAGTGATCCAATAAAAAGTGAACATTTTTCTAAAATCACTAAAAATTGATTGTTTTTTTTTTTTTTTTTTTTTATATTCAATATAAAAGTTTACAAAAACGAACTACTTAAGACATTACGTATTATGTTACCAATCATAAAAATTTCTTTTTGCGCTTCGTATCAAAGATCGAATTAGTTTATGGAATTATCTGTATCTTTTTATTCCGGAGGAAAAAAGACCATCAAATCGTTGCTTGAAAACCCATCTTTTAAGCTATGGTATTGTACAAAATCACGAATTTTCATGAAAAATCCATTTTTTGCAATTTCATATGAAATTTTGAGTCCTAGATGATAAAAGAGCTTAATCACAGACGTTGGCGAACAAGCTAAGTGGTTGGATGGATCAACAATGCGATTTTATGACCAACTACTGCAGTTTGAGAGTATGCATCAAAACCAGGTAGCTCTCAAAAGTAGGAATTCCCACAAGCGCTAAATTGCAAATAGAGTTTGCAATATCTATTAAATTAATTTGAACCTAGGCACAAGTGCTCCAAAAGAAATTTTTAAGATTAGAAACATAATCAAATTTTGGTGATTTTTCAAAAAGTTTCATTTTTTTTTTACCACTCGGTACAAAGGATGATCTGAGCAGTGATCAACAACTTTAACGCCCGAAACTTTTATTGCATACACGGTTCAAGCTGTTTTGAAATTTCGAAAGGGGGTGTATTTGTTTCCAGATGCCTTAGACATCAATAAGAAGAAGCTCCATGGATACTTCTGTCGTGCATGACTTAGAGATATTTGATGTTCATATTAGGCCTATTTTCAGCTAAATTTTACGCTTGATGCATGAAGCACGTTGAAGGAATTTCTTAATTTTCATCAGTTGTTCAAGTTAGTAAGTTTTGCAGTGCACAACTCACTAGCGGAAGGTTCCAAAAGATTGGAGCAAATTGAGTCGTTGTAACTCTATTTTTAACCACGTCTAAGCTATGATATCAGATATAAGTTGTTTGTTCGTACGTGCGGCTATATTAAGCAATAAATACACAATATAACTTCAAAAATAGTATAAAGCCTAGAGCGTATAATAGTCTTATAAGCTCTAGGCCATATACTATTTTCAAAATTATATTGTGTATTTAAGCTATGATATGGTTGATTGCCATGCAGCGCCAAGGAAACATTACGGTCACACGGTCACTGACCGCGAGGAAGGTCTCTACAAACAAAAGAATCATTTATGCCACACCCTAAACACACCCATTTTCTATTAAAAAATGAGGAAGGTAGGAAGGCTGAGCATTTTTCTGGACTCTGTTGCCATGCAGTTACCCATATTTTATTTACCAGGAGCGGCTTTGGTGGGTCCACCCCTCTTTTCTTAGCTTGATTTTTACTTTAACTAATAAACGGTATAAAATCAAGTTACTTCTAACTTTTGGTGATCAATTTTCCTTCAAACTATCCATTATTTCTATGGCTTTTGCCGATTATGGTATCGCTGGCCCCTTGTACTTGACCAAAAATGTGAACCCGAAGATAAGTCGATTTTGCATAGGCCACTTTTTAAATTCGAACCTTTGTGACATCCACCACACGAATATTTAATTACAAGCTAACGTTTTATCTGGCTGCTATTTCCCTTCGTGACTACGCTTTACGCAATCTAGATATGATTGTACGGAATTCATAACAGTGGTCGATGTAGAACAATTTTGGTTACTGTAGTTATTATCGATTTTAACCTACCAACTTATCGAAAAAGCTTTTTAATGGATCGAATTATTTTTACTGATAACTATTCAAATTGGTTTTGATGACATCGTCATTCGATTCATATTTCCCATTGATTTCAGTTGATAGCTTGGTCATTTTTAACTACTAATCTCTTGGGAAAAGAGGTTTTACGTTTTTACAGAGTGCCCCAACAAAAGGTCCTCTTTCTGAACGTTGTTGCGCAGTATTACTGTACTGTACAAAAGAATCTGGATCAAGCGATATTTTTATGCATTTTTATTTGAAAGTCGACTGAGTGGCGTTAGAGCTTCTATCACTGCTATGCAAAGTCAAAATACTTCAGATTTCTACAAAATGTACGAAAAAATGGTTCGATTGGAACTCGTTTGTAGAGAAGCTAAAAGGTCTATACGCTAGGTCCTTCGGTTTAAACTTGACGCTTTTAGATACATTTTAATCAAAGTGTAGCCAATTGAAATCAAATTAATTAGGGGCTAGTCGTAATGAAAGAGGCATTCAGTTATGGTTGTTTATTTTTAGTATTAATTTTGGTACTGTTTGTGCGAAGATTTCAGCTACTCTACTTAATCTCAAAATTCTTGTCGAATGATTCGTTGTCAAGCCACATTCATTCATTCGTTCGTTCGTTCGTTCGTTCGTTCGTTTGTTCGTTCGTTCGCTCGTTCGTTCGTTCGTTCGTTCGCTCGTTCGTTAGTTCGTTCGTTCGTTCGTTCGTTCGTTCGTTCATATATTTATTTACAGTTGGAT
>REGM01000081.1:995196-1066284 GCA_004194415.1 Aurelia aurita | reverse complement strand
CCCCCCCGTATAAGAACCTACTTTTTCGAGAGGCAGGCTGAATTAGGTACTTATTTTAATTTCAGGGTATAAATGTTCTTAAAGGTTCTTATTCAAGGGGTCTCTTGTGTAAACCTTTTAGGAGTCATCACCACGAGACTTTCAGCCCTGTTATTTGCTTTCGCAATGTTATTAGGTCCTATTACCTAATTCTAAGCTTACAGCTTGCAGAGGAGGAGGTTCAGATTTTAACAGCCAACTGGGACAAAAAAACTCAACCAGGACAATCAAAAAATCAACTTTATCACCCTTGTCATAAGAACATATTGTTTCATCAAACTGAAACAGGTTCTTAATTACGAGGTGCATAATTTAGGAAAAACAGCCTGTAGGTTTTTATTTTTGTAGGTTCTTATATGCGGGGATTTACTGTATAACTTAGTAGTTTTCCTATAAAATGACTTATTGTTCATTATGGGTAAGTGTTGATTGCACATCCAGGCACATCTCCACAGACAATACTTCCTTGTTTGGTTCACCCATAGTTTCACCCTGTATAGTAAGATACTATGTACACTCGCTAATTCCTTTCTTGCTATGGTCAGTGTTGTTCTGCTTAGGTTATCTTAGGCTAAAAACCCGTAATGTTTCGTGCTAGTTGTCTTGCTAATGTTAGTAATAGGAATTCTTGAAATTTCTTACCTAACGTTACCAAGAATAATGATAAATATTTAAAATAATACAACTGGTTGGACACGCTGAGATAAATGCTTTGAAATTTCCGAGCATAAAGAGCCATTAACATCTGAGCAGAGTTAAGTCCGTTTTGGAAAAATCGCAGCAGCGCCCTATTGAGAAACAGTTTTTTGCTTGAACTCAGATAGAAGTGGAATACAATAATGAAACAGGCTTGATTTAGTCACGACAAAAAAACTGACTAATATACAGAAAAATCAAAATAATCAAGCGAAACACGAGAAACAAAATTTGATACAATGAATAGGAATTATGCAGCAAGTTATCAGTGCATTATTCTATTACAAGTATTATTCAATAATTCGATATATGATATAAATGAGACAGTCCAGTAAATTTACAGCATGAATAAGAAAATCCAATTTGAAGGCACCGTTCTTAAAATTGCAACGCAGGAAACACGAAACTGCATCTCATAAAAGGTTATAGTTTCAGATCATTTGTAAATGTCTCAAAAGCAAAGTTTTTATTTAAACGAATCTAGTAGTTACAGTAACACTAATACAATCAAGGCTGGGTTCAAATACATCAAGTTTGCGTAACGACAATGAATTACATTTTAACCTCTACTATTGAAGGTGTTGTGGCGCCGTGTTGTAATCCGCTGACTTTGCAGCCAGAACAGTCAGGCGGACGTGGCTCAAATCCCACCAGCACCTCTTGCGTCATGACAAGGGGTCGCGGACTCGATAAGCGTTTATCTACTTCTGCGATTTTTAGCGATTGGCGCTAAAAACCGCAACTTCACATTCACCTTCACCTTACTGATACAACTGATGGACTCAAACCAAAATCATTGAAACTGTCAGGCCACAGAGACCATTTGCGTATTCGACGAACGAGCTTTCAATTTTTTGATCAGGAAAAATATGATAACAGGGCGAGCATAGGGCTCAAATCTTTAAAATCTTTAAAAAGGTGGGTGTAAAATTCTTTTACATTTGTCTTTGAATTAAATGCCTTGAAAGGAACTTGGGGTACTTTCCTGTAAATCTGCCTTGGAAATTTCTTGATATCTTGATCATTTTCAAAATGGCAGCATTTATTATATTTGAGGCTGTGACGTCATCAAATTTCTAAATCCTAAACCAAAAGAGCAACAGATTTTTGCTTGGCTACCATATTGTAGACCTTCATAAACTATGGTTTTCTTGGAGATTCTGTCATTTTTGCTCGATCAATTTAGGATTTACGATGATTTTAAGTTTTTCAAAATTTTCCATGAATTCTTTTAACAAAAATCTAAACGCCGCCATTTTGAACATGATCAAGATATCAAAACATTTCCGCGGCAGATTTACAGCAAAGTACCCTAAATTCCTTTCAAGCCATTCAATTCAAAGAAAAATGAAATAGAATTTTACACCCACCTTTTTTAATATTTGAAAGATTTGAGCCCTATGCTAACAGGGCGTTTAGTTCATCAATTTTTCCTATAATTGGATCTAATATTTAAGGCGACAGGCATGTACTAATTTTACTGTAAAATTATTTTATGTACGAAGAATTAGGACATGATCTTCTGGTGTTGGAGAGTGCAAATCACTCGCACTCTCATTTAGATACAAAACAGTAAAAGATCGTAAATGAGAAATTTTAGTTGTAGGCCATCCATGCTTTGCTGGCCAATTTTTTGTTACAATGTCTTTTATAAATGCAAGGCTTTACCTTACCTTACCTTACCTGACCTTAGCATAACATAACATAACATAACATAACATAACATAACATAACATAACATAAAATAACATAACATAACATAACATAACATAACATAACATAACATAACATAACATAACATTGAGGGTACGTTGCCTACGTAAAAAGAAGCCTTCTCATTTTATACATTCTTGAAACCAGTTATCTTTACGCCTTTATCTTTTAAATATACTCGAAGCAAAAACATAGGAATCTTTCGAAATCACTAGTGGTATTGATTGCCCTATTTATTATTACTATTGAAAACTTTTTATTTAGGTTATTTGCTGTTAAAGACCCACAGCTAACCATGATTCTTTGCGGCCCCAAAGTCGACTTTCGTATGATATGAAAGTCATTTCTGGCCAAAGGGAATTTTTCTTATCATTCGGTGCACAAAGGATCATGGTTAGCAATAAGTCTTTAATAGGACTTTTTGTGAAACAATTCCTTGTAAAATTGAACCTTACCCTGCATAAAAAATCCCACACCTATAGGACAGAGTAAAGCNCATAACATAACATAACATAACATAACATAACATAACATAACATAACATAAAATAACATAACATAACATAACATAACATAACATAACATAACATAACATAACATAACATTGAGGGTACGTTGCCTACGTAAAAAGAAGCCTTCTCATTTTATACATTCTTGAAACCAGTTATCTTTACGCCTTTATCTTTTAAATATACTCGAAGCAAAAACATAGGAATCTTTCGAAATCACTAGTGGTATTGATTGCCCTATTTATTATTACTATTGAAAACTTTTTATTTAGGTTATTTGCTGTTAAAGACCCACAGCTAACCATGATTCTTTGCGGCCCCAAAGTCGACTTTCGTATGATATGAAAGTCATTTCTGGCCAAAGGGAATTTTTCTTATCATTCGGTGCACAAAGGATCATGGTTAGCAATAAGTCTTTAATAGGACTTTTTGTGAAACAATTCCTTGTAAAATTGAACCTTACCCTGCATAAAAAATCCCACACCTATAGGACAGAGTAAAGCTTCGAAGTGATGTGACCAATTTTAAAGGTGCTGTTGAGGTGCTAAACTTGTGACCTCTTCGAAATTTATGGCCTCTGGCAACAAGAATGTCTGACTTTGACTTTATGCTAGGGATTTGCGGTTGAATTTCACAGTATAAAGCAATAAGCAACGCCTTTCATCATCTTTTAAATTCTTAGCATAAAGCACACAGTCGTCTGGTCTTATGAATGGTTTAAAAAGAAATTTTCTTGAGGAATTCTCAGTCAAACTGTTGCAGTGAAGAAATAAAATTTAATTACTCGTTCCAGAAAGGAAGTAAAATACTGGGCGAACTACAAAGGGGTTAATCCTTAAAAGGGGATCACAGAAGGGTATCGAGATGGTCATGGGGTTTGGTACCTCCTTCGCAGGGGAAGTTAATCCCCCATCCCCCACAAACAATCATCCGTTGTGTGGATCTTGTCGGTTTAATCTCTCAATACATGCGAAATTTCACTGTTTCTTAATTAATTAATTTCTTTCTACGTGAAATAACCAGGAGACTCAGACAGTTAATCGTGAATTTAATCAATTCCTTCCAGACAATGATTAAATTCTTTGCTTCAAAGTCTTTCCTGATCTGTTCTTTGTAAGGTCCATACTGTAGCAAGTTTTGTCCCGTACAACGGTGAAACTAGAGAGTTTTACAACTAAACATATTTCCATAAAAGATTGGAATTTTGAATGCATTGAACCTGCAATTTTCAATTTTGATTTTCAGCGATGGGGTGGTAATTTCAGGTTTGAAGTTCCTTCTTGAAAAAATCTTATAAAAAGAGTGTATTAGTAGCAAGTCCAACTTTTGCACAATCAATGAGCATTCTTACATTTTATTTTTATTTTTTTATATATATATGCAATTAAAGATTTGCAAAAACCAATTACTAAGACACTACCTATGATCTACTTTACAACACTACAAGGACGATACCACAGGGAGCAAGAGACCATGGCTACCCCACAGCCATTACATAAAGAACATGCACCTAAATTACAAACAAATATACAACTACAAAAAGCCACACATTAAAGATTAAATACTGATAAATACTGAGCCTGTTTCACATTGGATGCCAGGCCAGTGCAGGCGATAATGCTGAACAACAGAGACCCCAGCCGAGACACCAACAACGACAACAACTGCCGCTGCCCCCTGTCCAGAGTCCTCATCGCTCAAACACCGCGCCCATGCTATCTGGTCGATACGTTCTTACATGAACCTTGACGGACTTTCGTATCGTTTGACTTGATAACGAGTACATGCTCGAAACGTCGTGTTTTATACATCTACGCTATTTTATGGTACTACAATTATTTATCTATTATATTTTTGTTTCATTGTTAATGGTACCACACGCAACAAACACATTTTTATTTTAAGATCACTGAAGGCTGCAACATACTCTTGCCTATCTTTCACCGTCTTCCAACAAGCTTTCTTTCCTTTTCGAAAAGAGGACGAGACATAATCATTGCCAGAAAAGGCATGCAGTCCCAGAAGTGCCTGTTTCTGCGCTGGGATAGATCGCACAACGTAAGATCAAAGAGCTTTCTTGCTTTACCAGTACCGTTGTTGATGAAGATGAATACTCTTAGATTGTCGATTTCATTTTCTAAAAGGATGATTGGAAAATCAATCTCTCCCAAACNATACTGAGCCTGTTTCACATTGGATGCCAGGCCAGTGCAGGCGATAATGCTGAACAACAGAGACCCCAGCCGAGACACCAACAACGACAACAACTGCCGCTGCCCCCTGTCCAGAGTCCTCATCGCTCAAACACCGCGCCCATGCTATCTGGTCGATACGTTCTTACATGAACCTTGACGGACTTTCGTATCGTTTGACTTGATAACGAGTACATGCTCGAAACGTCGTGTTTTATACATCTACGCTATTTTATGGTACTACAATTATTTATCTATTATATTTTTGTTTCATTGTTAATGGTACCACACGCAACAAACACATTTTTATTTTTTCGTATCGTTAGATTACTTATTTGTACGTTACATTTGCCGCAATGTTCCGATACGGATTTTATTCCGTGAAGTAAGCTCATCGTCACGTTTAGCCATCTAAAGCTTGTTAAAGGCTACAAAGTCTTGACAGGTGAATTGGAAGCCCTTCTTGGACCATGATCACCGTGGGCAAAGATCTCTTAAATCTTCTACAAGAATTTGCTGTTGTTAAGTTGGTTCCAGCTTTATATGTAATCTCAGGAAAGCTGAACTTCCAACTATTTTTAGGTTAAATGCCAGTTTTAAATCTTTCTGTCTGAAGCCTATTAGCTTTGAGATGCGAATCTCGATGAACAGGACTGATAAAAGAAATATCTTTTTATGTGGAGGAGATGTAGGCCAAGGGTCTGCACACGGCAGAGAGGGCCATTCGTGCATCTTTATTCGGTAAAGTTGCTTTTTTTCATAGCATAACTAATTCAGACCAGCTATCTAATTACAAATAAATCAGAAACACATGCAAGATAACAGGGAAAAATAACTATAGTCTGTCTCAATTAGATGTCACATGAAAATGCCCGCGAATAACAATGCTTGAAGTGTTTTGCAAGAGTAATTTTGCGTTATCGCAAATGTCACGTGACATCTAATTTGAGACAGACTTTAGTTCATTTACATAACTTACAAAGACATTTGGAAGGCATTTTTATGCCTTAGCGGCAATATTTTTCTCGATACCGCCAAAATATCCATATTTGGATGGAGTACAGTTAGCTGTAGTCCTCTCTTTAGTCCCAACCTCGTTCCCATGACCCAAAAGGAGGCTGCTGGATCCAGTATTGACGTAGGAAACTGGCCCTCGAAACCAGGTTGCTTTAGTCCCACATTTACGAGAGAATTCTTATCTTGGAAGACTTTTGATGCTACTTTACACTAAATTTTAGAACTCAAAACGATCAAACTATAAACAACATTTAGCCTAGCTCAAGTTGCTTAAAAAAGACTGTGTAGATGACATTTTGACCAATTTTCAATTTATTTGCTTTCGTTGTTTATATTTTAGATTCGTCGTGGTTGTGAATATCGAAATGTTTCATATTCTAATAATTTGCCAGGTAAACACGACACAGCCGCTTTTGCCACTAAATATATGTTCAGCAAACTTATTCATTAAACAGGGAAAGGTTAAGCAAATTAGCTGATGTGGAAATTACCTTCCTCTTGCAGTTATTCGAGCAGGACTTCAAGAACGGCTGGTGGAGTTGCACGAACAGAAGAGAAGTCAGTCAGAGAAAGAATTGCTGAGAGAGGAGGTGCGAGAAGAGAGGACAAAAAAACAACCGTTGAAAAAGATGGATTGAAAGTTTCAGAGGATAAAACAAGCAAAGACCAGAAAACGCCAGGAATTGGAAAGACGAGGGCTTTGAAAGATCTTAATGATAACGAAGTCAAATCTGATGATAAATCTGTTAGTACGAAGAAAATGGAGCCCAAAAAGGATACAAAAGGAACTGAAGCAGTGGTGGATTTGAAAGCAGAGGCTGCCAAACGGCGGCAAAGTATGTATTCTACATACAATGCCTGCCAAAAGTCCTTAGAACACTTAGGCCATTTCTTGATAATGACACACTTTTCCGCATTTCTATCCGTAGAGATTAGCTGAGGCACCCCCTCCCCCCAAACAATGTTTATTTGCAAGGTTATGGTCCTAGCACTCCATTAGAGTCGCGAATCGCCCTGTCATCTTCATTTTATCGTCACAGAACAACATTGTTCTAAGGGGGAGAGGGGGAAATCGCAAAACAAGGCCAAATTAGCTGAGGTGTTCCAAGACTTTTGGCAGGCATTGTAGCATAGCGTAGGTTCCAAATCTTTAAAACGGTTGGTGTATGACCTATTACTTTGAGTTGAGTGGCTTGAAAAAAAACGTTTACTTCTTTGTTATAATTCTACCTTTGGACTTCTCAGAAATCTTGAATATTTTTCGAAATTGCAGCGTATTTTATAGTTCAGTTTATTTCAGGATGTGATGTCATCAAATTTCTAAATCGTAAACCAGAAGAGTGAAAGACTTGTGCTTGATACTATATTGTAGACATTCATAAACATAAACTATGGTTTTCTTTTCTTGAAAGTTATTCCATGTTTCCTCAAAACTTTAGAAACTACGATGGTGTCAAGTTTTTTCTTTCATTTTTCTCGAATTCTTAAAAAAACCTGTAATTCTGAAAATTTTGACGATTTCTGACAAGTCCAACAGTACAATTATAGCAAATTAGCTAGAGTTTCTTTCAAGCCATTCAATTCGTTTTTCAAGTGCTAGCATGTTGAATTGCTGATTAATTCTACCCTGCCGCCCATTTTCATTGATTGTGCATTTATATAGCAAATGACGATGTAGCTGATGTGTTGCTTAAACATAATGTGACACATTTGACAGGCTATATCTTTGCGTTGATTCGCTCATCTTTGTTTTGTCAAGGTTTGCCTTGTAAAAGAAACACCATCTTAAACGAATTTCATATCAAAATCAGTCTTTCTTTCACATGGATTACGTGGAAGGCGTGTAGACAGAAAACGTGCTAGGATTCTGGCAGAAAGAAAATCAGGAAAATGCTCCACGCTGTTGACTTCTCCGGCTTGAATGTCGAAAGGAACCTTTCTCTCAAAATGGAATTGACGATTCCTAATTGTTTCATATCCAGGTACCACAATTTTATAAATACATCTGAACACTCCTACTACGATTTCTCATTAAGAGTTGAGACAAAAAGGTGGAGGCTATAAGATTTAAAAAGACTTATAAATATCGAGTCTACGATCTCTTTTGTCTATAGGAACAACAATGAACATTGAACAAAGAATGGTGGAACAAAGACAACGCAAAGCCGCTGATGCAAAGAAAAAGACACAAGGACGACAGGCATTCAAGGCTCAATTGGAATCAAATGCGCCTGCCAGAAAGTATGAAGTTTTATATGCTCTGTATCTAGATACCCCGGAATTGAGGGGGGGGGGTTGGGGCCTCGGTCGTCGATCACTTTCCTTCCCTCTTGAAAGTTGCCTAATTTCTTTATGTCTCTATTTAAAGACAACGTTTGGATGATTGAAGGTAGGCTAAAGCCCGGGGGGCACTATGTATAATTTGGGTACTGGGAACGTGGCATTGGGAAGGGTATCGTTTTCATGATCTTGGTATAAGGAACGGTATCGATTTTCACGATTTTGGTATAAGGAACGGTATCGATTTTCACGATTTTGGTATAAAAAACAAATCGATAGGCCATTTTTTTTTTAAAATTGGTATAAAGTCGGGTATACATTTTCGAGATATAGGTATGAGGTCGGGTATACATTTTCGAGATATAGGTATGAGGTCGGGTATACATTTTCGAAGAAGTGGTATAAGGAACGGTTCTATTTTTGAAGCTTGTGTGGCACGTCCCCAACCAAAATCTGGTCAAGTGCCCCCCCCCCGGGGGGTTAAAGCGATGATTCCACTCAGATCCTTCGTAATGCCAGATCAGCTTTCCACTTAGGGGCTCGTCAAATCCATTCTTTGCACGCCAAAGAAATAGTTTTGTCTTTCTGTCCTTTTCATTTTGGCAGTCTTGTTACTTTAAGGTAAAAACTTTCGCGGGAAGAAACTTTTTCTGACGCAAATCAGCGAAAGTTTAGTACGCGAAATACCTAAGATTTGCAATTTGCGAAGTTATTACGGCGAGTTGTCTTTTAACAGTTCATCCGCGAAAGTCTGCTCCACGAAATGTACCCCTTTCGACATCTTAAACCTAAAAGTGGCTTTTTTCTGTTATCAATTAAATATTTCTTCCCCTTGTTACTTTTTGTTATATTTTATTTATCAATCAGTTCGTTATTGCAGTAATTAATTAATTCCTTTACGTCTTTTTGTAAATGGCTCTTTTGTGGTTCTCTTACAGTGGCCCAACTAAATCATCATTCAAGAGAAATGCAGATTCGAATATTGAAAAACTTTTAAAATGGACCCAACGGCTGACCAACATGTACCCGGTAGGCGTTATTTATTTTTTCTTTGGATAATTTACTGAAATTAAATTTTATTTTGTTTGGTATATTTACGCATAAGTTTAGGGACTTAGATGACCAATCTATTAATGATATCTGGCCTCAAAACACGGTTGATAATTCTCTAAAAACGTGGGGTTCTGCTTTCAAACATCTCGAGGCTTGCTTCCTAAAGGAACTTATTCCCAAATTTTGAAGCTTAGTTCTTTGTCTCTTTATCCTACGTTTTAGCCAGAACTTTGATAATGCAGCTGAAAACTTAGACTACGTTCACACGATACCAGCACAATTTGAACACGGTGAAAAATGTGACGGAAAGGCAAAAACGGTTCACACGAAAACGGCACATTTTTTGGCGGCAGATTTTGAAAACGGTAGATTTTGAAAACGGAACTCTCACCGTCACATTTTGAAAATGGCATAGCAAATTTGTTACCGTCAAATTGCCTACCGTTTTTAAAATTGTGCCGGTATCGTGTGAACGCTAGCTAAAATTTTGCTGCTGTCGCATTTTTCACCGTTTTCAAAATGTGCCGGCATCGTGTGAACGTAGTCTTATTTGGGTTGAAAAATTTAAAATTTTAATTTGGAAAAGAAGTTCTTTTACAATATTATTGAGCCAGTCTTTCGCAACAAACCAGTATTTTCACCGGCTTCTCGTCGATTCATTGCTGACTGCTTGCAAAGGCAGTTTCTAGGCCGACACAACTGATTTTAAAACTGTTTTGTGAGTGGATGAGGATTAACTAGGCGATAAAGCTGCTCAATAATTTAAAAAAGATTGCAGTGGCTTTGTGTCCCCGTTTAGTTTGTTATTTCAAATTTTTAGTAGAACTTCGCCCCCCCCCCCCTTAACGACAATCAAGATAACTCCCATTCATACGGACATTTTCTCGCTTGTTTGGAAAGTTGTTTTGCGTTTGCATCTTAGTTCATTTTGCTCTTTCCACAGGGCGTTGAGGTTACAGATTTCAGCTCAAGTTGGGCAGATGGCCTAGCATTTTGTGCTCTTTTGAATTCGTTGTGCCCTGGTGAATTCCCATTAGATAAAATGTCAGAAGATGATCGTAAAACAAATTTCGACCTAGCGTTTGGCTTTGCAGAGTAAGTTGTGAATATTTCTCCTCTTTCGTCTCCATACTTTGCACATTCCTGATTTCATTTCAAATAAACTGTCGATCTTTAGAATCTTCGTAATGATACAAAAAACTGAACATTTCCTAAATATAGAATTTGTTTATTAGTTTCATATCACGAGCGTCCATATACTGCAAAAAATTAGGTGTAATTTAATTTTGGTCAAAACTGTTTACCGAAATTCAACATCAACTGACAATTTTCAGCACCAACATTTTTCAGCACCAACATTTTTCAGCACCAAAATTGTTCATTAATACAAAAAGGAGATAGGAAAATATTTAAAGATTTCATTGAAGTTTGAAAACTCCTATTCATCACAGCTTAAGTAACTCGGTCTTTGTCATGTCTAAATTTGTCTCTACTTTTCTATGCACTCAAGACCTTCCGCAAGTGATATACTTTCATTCCATTCTCTTCTTGCCTATCATGTTGTAATGTTATAGATTATTATTATAAAGAACACCCGAAATTCGCAATGCTCATCTTATAGACTTCGTAATACGGGAACGGACTTAAGGTTACCATTGAAAAGGTAGACAAATGGCCAGAGATGTTTTTCCTATAGGGGTGCAAAACTGTGGAATAGCCTCTCAGCCATCCTCCCTGTATGGTTTTAAGAAAATTATTTAGTGATGAGGATTTCTTTTCTTTTGACAGTAAGTTTTGAAAATTATTGTATATAGGTTTTAGATATTGTAAATAGGGTTTTATAATTTGATTTAATTGATAGCTTTAAAGTAGTTTTTTCTTAGATTGTAATTAAATGTTTTTATCCGAGGGCCCCTTAAAAACCAGCTTCTGCTGAAGGACAACCCTCCTTAAAGAGTATGAAAAAAATACGAAGTGACCTTCCTCTAATTTCGCTGTAACTTTGAACGAACCTCTCATATTCGCTATCGACAATTTTTAGTTGGTTCAGCAGAGTATAGGTTATTACAAATATAAAGCATTTCAACAAAAATTGTCTCAAAAATTTTCACCGAAATTTCGTAAATTCCCACAGAAATTAGATTGATCGAAATATTTTGAATCCAATTTGTTTTGCAGTTAATACACGTCATATCAAAGGATTTTTTATTTACTGTAACTGTGTTTTGCTGTTAGGGAGAAAGGCATTCCTCCGTTGTTAGAGACATCGGACATGCTTCGGACGAAAAAGCCTGACTCAAAATCAATGATCACTTATGTACACACCATTTACAAAGTTATGATTGCTGACAAAGCAGAACAGGAAAAGAAAAATAAAGAAGAAAATGAAAGCAAGAACGAAGATGATGAAAATGCAGATAAATGAAGTAACTTCTTTTTAATTTGAAGCAATTTCGACGAGTAATTTGTAGCTGTTTATTGTCCGTATTCAGGTATCTTTAGTAAGTCTGAAATGCACTATTGCCCGGATTATGATTTTAGAACAACTACGAGGTTATTCTATACGCACGCACCATGTTTTTTGTCGATATGTGGACCCCTTCTCTCTATTGAATGCAGAAGTTCATATATTTATAAGAAAAGAAAATTTGACGAGTTTTAGACCTCTAAATACATGTGTGAGTACAAGAAGTAATTCCCATGAGCACTTTTCAAGAGAAGCCTTCTGTGTCAAATTTCGATATTGGGCATGAACCAGTTCGTTACTGCCATGCCAGTCATATTAACGCAAGTTGATTCTAGACTTGTAACCTAGCACTTTTACTTTATCAATTCAAAGCATAGGTTCCAAATCTTTAAAAACTCTAAAGGTCGGTGTGAAATTCTATGACCTATTCCTTTGAATTGAATGGCTTGAACGAAACTTTAGCTACGTTGCTATAATTGGACTTTTCTGAAATCTTGAATATTTTTCGAAATTACAGCATATTTTTATATTTCAACTCTTTTGAGGATGTGACGCTATCACTTTTCTAAATCGTTAAGCAGAAAAGTGAAAAACTTGGGCTTGATACCATATTGTAGACATTCATAAACTATGGTTTTCTTGAAAATTATTCAATGTTTCCTTAAAAAGTTTAGAAATTACGACGTTTTTAAGTTTTTTTCAAAAGTTTTCTTGAATTCTTAAAAAAGAAGAAAAACCCTCTAATTCTAAAAATATTGAAGATTCTGAAAAGTTCAACGGTAGAACTATAGCAAAGTAGCTAAAGTTCCTTTCAAGCCATTCAATTAAAAGAAAGAAGTCATAGAATTTTACACTGACCTGTTTAAAGACTTGGAACCTAATTCAAGGTATCATCATTTATTGAACACCAAAGTCTTACATTTACTAATGATGTCAGTGTCCCCCTTTACTCCTCTGCTGGTGACACCGTGTAATTGTCGTTATTCTCGGTGCATTTGACTGCTTTGTATATGTTTTTGCCTAGAAATGCACCCAGTTTTTCAGGGTTTTGGCAAGTTTCTTGTAAAAAACACTTCATCAAGTACACGTATTTTTTTCATAAGAAACTAAGAATTTGAGCCAGTACTGAAAGTTTCTTAAAATTATCAGATTTTCAGTACTCGGAATTTCTTACAAGTTTCTTACGAGTTCCATAACAATGTTCATATTTACGTACTGTTCCCTCGTGAACATTTCACAATAAAATTTGTTGAAGCTATTCCAAAGTTTAGACATTACTCGAGTACCTTCTGAGTAATAAGATACAGGAAACAAGTGAGAATAAAGTAAAACATGGTAAGGATTTTCTTGACTGTAATAAATAGTTTCTTAACTAATTTTTTACTAGTACTGGAGTCTCTTGATTTTTTGACGATCTGAGAGTTGAGTTTCTGATGAGCTGTTTCTTATAAAAAAATACGTGTAATGCTTTATTGTTTCTCACAAAAATAATGCAAGTTTTTTTGAGTTAATTAATTTCCATCAACCTGGTCCCGAGGTCCAGTTTTCTACGTCAATACTGGATTCAGCAGCCTCCTTTTGGGTCATGGGAACGAGGTTGAATTTCTATGTCATTTATATAGTCACTGTCACTCACAACGTATCTATTTTTGATGCTCTTTAGAGTTGTGTGACTTTTCGTGCAATATTTTTACATCACAAATATGATATTGTAAATATATCTGCATGTTATTTTTAATCTCGTAGCGGTGTATTTCACTACGACCTGTTAGAATCTATCATAAACATGTTTCCGCTAGAAACTGAATAAACGTTTTATATGCCTGCCTGTAGCAGCATAGGTTTCAAATCTTTAAAAAGGTCGGTGTAAAATTCTGTGACCTATTTCTTTGAATAGAATGGCTTGAAAGAAACTTTAGCTACTTTGTAATAATTCTACCGTTGGACTCTTCAGAAATCTTCAATATTTTCAGAATTAGAGTGCTTTTCTTCTTTTTTCAGAATTCAAGGAAAATTTTGAAAAAGACTTAAAACCATCGTAATTTCTAAACTTTTTTTAGGAAACATCGAATGATTTTCCAGAAAAACATAGTTTATGAATGTCTACAATATGGTATCAAGCAANCACATGTCGAACTTCTCACCGCTTCAGTCTTCCAAGCTTACTGCCTGTCCCTGACATGAAGCTCTTTCAAACAAAAGCTGGTAACCTATGACAAGCTGCTAGGCGGCAGCCATCTTACTTTCTGATAGTCAGAAAGTCAACTTCGGCGCGCAAAGGATCTATCTTGCACAGGCCCCTTTAATGGAATAGAAGTAGATATTTAGAATGTTTATCTTTTATCACATTAGAGTTGCAATGCACTTTAAGACATCTTATATACCTACCATTTATCACGGCTGTAGTATAGTTGACAAAAGGATTTGTACAGTAAAGAATCAATTTTGCTCTTCTCTTTTAGTAAAATTCTTGAAGATTACGAATCTGGTGGGAATGTTGAAGGGTACTAAATCACTAAAGAGCATTAAGGGATCCAAAAAAGGAATCGTAAAGTCTTCTCTGCTATCTAATTTATCAAGCTCCCATCAGGCTTTTTTCTTCGGATATGATCAAGAGTTTAATTTCTCGCACATTCAATCATGTCAAAAAGTTTGAATGGACAAACAGATGGATCTGCTTCAAATTATGTGCAATTTCGTAGTTGCTCCTAAACCAGGTTAGTAATAAAGCATACGAATTTCGCTCATTGAAAGTCGTTAACTGGGTAGTCAAGATTCTTAAATTTAAAGAAAATTCAAAATTAACATAATTTTTGAACTTTTATAAATTTCAAAGGCCAAAACATTTTTGACTCGCCTAGTAGAGAGCAAAAGCCAAGCAGAAGCGTCATTAAAGCACATTTTGCAAATGTCGTTCAAATTTTGTTCAAGACTACTTACTACTGTACTTATCACAAAGAATAGTCAGTAAATATCCGAAAGAGGAAAACTTGTTAGAGAAACTGTGAGTGTGATCTTACTTAAATTAGCCAATCAGGTCGCTCCAAATGACAAGCATGGAGAACGTGAATTGTGTATTCAGCTTGAATTTTTCTGTCTGTTTATCATAGGAACTTTCGTTACGATTTGGGGATCTTTTTTAGCTTACCCAGTAGCAACTAGAAAATGATGACGTTGAGATGAGAAGGGAAGTTTTGATGTTCTTTCTGCTTTTACCCGAAAAGGGGGCTTCTAGAACTTTCCATCAAGAAATCAAGAAGCCACGGGAAAATCATGTTGTTGCTGCAGCGTCATCATATGAATGCATAACAACGACCAATCAATTGATCGCAATTTAATCACATGACGAACAAAGAGATCAAATGCAAAACGAGGCTGGGAGCGAACTTTCCGCAAAAGGAAAATAATGGCGGGCCGGATCGAAGCCGCCGGGTGCTCGTCCTGGTTTTGGCACCCGATCACCGCCTGCGCGCCAAANCTGCTTCAAATTATGTGCAATTTCGTAGTTGCTCCTAAACCAGGTTAGTAATAAAGCATACGAATTTCGCTCATTGAAAGTCGTTAACTGGGTAGTCAAGATTCTTAAATTTAAAGAAAATTCAAAATTAACATAATTTTTGAACTTTTATAAATTTCAAAGGCCAAAACATTTTTGACTCGCCTAGTAGAGAGCAAAAGCCAAGCAGAAGCGTCATTAAAGCACATTTTGCAAATGTCGTTCAAATTTTGTTCAAGACTACTTACTACTGTACTTATCACAAAGAATAGTCAGTAAATATCCGAAAGAGGAAAACTTGTTAGAGAAACTGTGAGTGTGATCTTACTTAAATTAGCCAATCAGGTCGCTCCAAATGACAAGCATGGAGAACGTGAATTGTGTATTCAGCTTGAATTTTTCTGTCTGTTTATCATAGGAACTTTCGTTACGATTTGGGGATCTTTTTTAGCTTACCCAGTAGCAACTAGAAAATGATGACGTTGAGATGAGAAGGGAAGTTTTGATGTTCTTTCTGCTTTTACCCGAAAAGGGGGCTTCTAGAACTTTCCATCAAGAAATCAAGAAGCCACGGGAAAATCATGTTGTTGCTGCAGCGTCATCATATGAATGCATAACAACGACCAATCAATTGATCGCAATTTAATCACATGACGTTAAATCTGAAGTACCTCGTATTGATACCGAGACCATGGGGATCTTTTATTATTGACGGTTCCAAAAAAAGTGTTTTCACAGAAATTTGATTACATCGGTGGCTGTTTCAATTGGCTTCAAGTTACAAAAGAACATTTAAAGTTAAAGGAAAGAGAATTGAAGATTTGCCTTGCACGAGGATTCAGATAATCAGGCCGAGCTGAAGAAGAAAGGTATGTATGAGGTGGAATTATTCCACACAAGCTGTTTAGGCCTAAAAGTTTTGTTTTGGGTTATGACAACGATCACAAAAAGAAACTGGGTCCTCTCTTAATGGGGAAGCCCAGCCCTTAGAACTTCTAGACCGAAAACGACACCTAGATTCAATCAATGAAAATGTGAAGCTAGATTCTAATGCAGCACCTGATATACATATTCATCACACTGTGACACTGTGTCCTGGTTGGAAACTTTTGTGCACACCAAAGGACTTTGGTGCCCAATTTCAGGGATAACAATAGAAAGACAATAGGTGATTGTTTTAGATACAACAGACCTCTGTGCGCATTTTGGACCGGTTCCGGCCTGGACTTAGGCAGTCAAAATCTTTTTCCAGGAATTTAAAACTGAGAAATGAAATGCAAGCCCTGACCTTTTGCTCTGAATTTATATTAGACATATTGTTGTTCCATTGTTTTTGACAAACTTGGAGACCTTCAAATCCCATAAGTAATCAATCAAAGTGGATGTCGACATTTGAGATCATAAGTAATCAAGGTGGATGTCTGAAAAATTGTTTTTACTCAGTCTTTTGTAAACTGGATCAGTTCCAAGTTGTCGAAATGGGTCTAATCCAGAAGTCACTCAGACATTTAATTCTAGCGAAGGTGAAGGTGAGGTTGCGCTTTTTTAGCGCCAAGCGCAGGCCTTGTTATTTGAGGCGCGCCGCCGCGCGCGCCTCGTCACACACCAAAGTTTTTCTAGGTGCGTGATTCTCCACTCGCCTGGTTTAAAATTTCTTATAAATTCACTCGCCTCAGCGTTTCATTGATTTTTTTTGCCTATGATATTTTGTCAAGATAAGAAACTATTACGTAATCTTTGGGTTTCCTTTTCGCAATCAATTAAACGATTAATCCTAATTCAAGAAAAAACAACAAACAAAGTGAAATGACTTCTAACTGTTTCCTGTGTGAGACCACCTAATCTTCTCACTTATTTTTTTGTATTGGCCCTACATACTGAAATAAAAGAGCGAAAGTTTGGGTCACGCCATAAAGATTGGTCAGGCAAGGGCTTCTTCCCGCACAGAAATTCAAGCGTCTTGAACAAAAGAAGAAACCATTACAAATCAATTAGGACGCCTTGCAAACATCAATGAAGAGGAGCCGATAAAGAAACAGCGACTCGATTATGAACAAGATGCAGATACCATCTCCAGCTCTTCAGAGGACGAAGATCGTATCGAAGAAATAATTTCATCAGAAAGCGATATAGACAATGACGAATTCTAAACTACGTTTTAAAGCCATATGGCAACCTTATCGAAAGTTATAATATAGTGATGAATATCGTTAATTATACTGTTTAAAAGTCAATCGCTGAAGTACTTACGTCATTTATAGTGTTATCCTTCGCAAAAAATATCACGCGCCTCATTTTATATGGCGCGTGATCTGTCATGCGCCTACTAAAAATCAAACGACAAGGCCTGCAAGTGCTGGGATCGCAGAAGTAGAGAAGACCTAATCGAGTCCGCGACCCCTTGTCATGACACTCATATGGTGGGGCTCTACCTGGGATCGAACCCTGTCCGCGTGACTGTTTTGACTGCAAAGTCAGAGAATGACACCACTGCGCCACAACATCTTCAATGTGACCCTATGGTTAGGGTTAGGGTTACGGATCCATGCAGTTTACTCTTGAATCCGGAATAGACGGAGGGTCTGGAATAAACAAAGTGGGTGAAAATTTCTCCCATCCTAATAAACAGGGGGTCTGGAATAAATACCGTGGGTGGAAAAATTTCACAGATCTTTTAGCCATTCATTATTTGTCTGGCACAAAGAGCCTTAAATCAGTTGCACAAATTGGCACAGAATGGCACAACTGTTGTAAATATTTTATTGAAAAATATATAAATGCAGCTTGTTTAAGGTTTATTTTTCTTTGTAACTTTCTGAATTTTCACATTTTAGAAAAATGGCAGACACTGATGCAATCCCAACTAAGCACTGCAAAAACTGGTTAGTTGATATCATCATTTATAAAACTTTTCTTTGTTTTGCTGCAGAATGAAAATACCAAGTTTTCCTTTTGAAGCTGCAGCAGTTGCATGACATTTCATTTTGCACAGTTGTCATGCTTTTCATTGCCCTGCTACAAATTTGTGTGTGTATTTTATGCAGACTTATACACCAGACCTTGTGCACATTAACATGGTTTTCCTGCCTAAGAATACTTAAGAATTTTTAAGAATACTTGAGAATATTTTATTTCTTAAAGGCATTGAGTCATGTTAAATAGACTGCGTATACCCAATTTGCAAAAATTGCTGACTCATTATGATAGCTTACGCCAATCTGATTGGCTGTTATGCAAACTGCACACATGAAACATTCGAGCCGATGTTGCCTCGTATTGGTGAGGTTGATGTCTGATCACATGAAAACACAGACTCATCACATGAATGCAGACAGACCCCCAGCAGAGAATCGCTATTTAACATGACTCAATGCCTTTAATCTTAAGAATTCTTGTTTAAAAAAATTTGCAGTCTTTCATCTGGCTCAAGAATTCTTATCATGAAGAATTCTTGAAATTTTTTTTAAATTCTTGAGAATTCTTGTCATGTTGATTTGCTCAAGGCCTGTACTGTAGGATTTGGCATTTAATTGAAAATAGGCTGAAATTGCTGATTTGTCTCCCCACCAAGCTGTCTTACTGTCCACTTACAGTAGTTTTATGATGTTAGAGAACGCCAATCAACCAGCATCCTTTGCGCGCTTCACTTGTTGCCTTTCGACTGCAACAGCCATTTTCATGTGACAACATTCTCTGCAAAGCATGACCGCAAAGGATGCTGGTTGACCGGCGTTCTTTAACCAGCCCATGACCATTTTCCCAACAAGGTTATACATTTGGATCAGAGTTTATCAACAGTAAAAAGTTTAATAAAATGTGAGCAGTTCGCAAGGCAGATGTAATTTTTGCAAATTTTCACAGTTCCTCAAGCTGGATCTCTTTTATGATGATCCAATAATGTCCTATATTGGTCTTAAGTTTATGGTGTCAGTGATACGGTATGCACTCAATCAACCGTTATCTTAGGTATTAATAGCTAGCTTTTGTAAAATATTAATTATATACTAATTTTAGCAAACAGGACATACCTGGGCAGAATTTCCAGATGCATGAAATTCACTGTTGGCGAAACATTGCATTATGCAAAAATTGTCGAGAGCCGGTCCCAAAATCACAAATGGAGGAACACAATGAAGAATATCATGCTTTAGTTGAATGTAAATGTAAACAAAAAGTTGAAAAGTCATGCCTTGAATTGCACGAGGTAAGCATTCAGCCTCTAAAAGTCCTAAAAGTCCTGATCATTAAAATTATTTCCTTGATGGTCAAACTTTTTACAAGTATTCACTATTATGATAAATGATATTCAGGGCCAATTTCAATAGATTGATGTTTATCTATAGTGATATCCTACATTACATTTTGCATTTTTTTTTCGACTTTTGTCCAGCTGCAAGAGTTTCCTGAAAAAAATGTCATGCACTTTTTTAGTTGCTATTTGTCTTTATGCAGATAAACATAACCTTGTGCTTTTGAAACTTTGTATTCTGAAGATGAAGCACAGTACTGCTTCAATACGTCAATAATAGACCATGGCCTAGTCTCTTGAAATAATTTATTTAATAACAGATTTGTTTTTAATACTGGAAATATCACTAACTTGGATTCGTCTCTTTGTATTTGTCAACCATGAAATTAATATGGAATAAACATGAAATATAATAACACGACAATCGTTGCAATTCTTGTTCTTCGTTTTTTGGTGAAACTGCATTTCCCTGCCAATACTTCAACGTATTCAGCTTTGCAAGTAAAACAAATCGTATGCAATCTTTCCTGTCATTGGTGAAGCATTATTGTCATTTTACTTTGATACGCTCGTTTTTATCCACTTTTCTATTTTATTTGCAATGCATTTCTGTTAAGAGAAACGTCTTCTTAAATCATCAAGCTACAATTTATGCATTGATCAAAATTATTTCTCATTTTTAGAAAGAAGAATGCCCCCATAGAATGGTGCAGTGCAGGTATTGTGAAATAGATTTGAAATTTATCAGCTTCTTCGAACATGAGAACGCTTGTGGAAGCAAAACAGAGAAGTGTGAAAAATGTGGAAACTATATCATGTTACGAGCGGCCGATTCACATGATTGTTCTAGTCAAATATTCAAAGATCAATCAAATAATCGGAACAGAAATCATTTTGAGGACAGAATTGACGATTTTCCATATGAATTTCTTGATAATTCCTTTGTACGTGGAGTAGAATTCGGAGCATCGAGAGACCCAGTTGTTCCTGATTACGTCTCTAGTTTTCTTGGTCATAGCGAGGTTTTTGGAGAGTCTTCACATGTGGATGNAATGTTATCCTCTTTAAATATTTTTGGGTCATTGACAAAACAACTCAACAAGAAAATCTTATCATAGGTTTGATAAACGATTTTTGGTGATTTTTTAAACAGGAATACTTTTTGGGACACCCGGTATAATTTAAAAAGGGTTTGGATAGAATGACATCCTTCTTGTAAATTGTTGATGTTCTCAGTAATTTCTCGAAACATTTTCAATCTAATAAGTAGTTGCAATCAAGTTTTCTTTGCTGTGCTTCATGACTACGTACTTCAGCGATTTTTGTCGGTATTTATTTGCCATGCCACCTGATGAATGGAATTTTATCATTAGAAATTGAAATCCCCAGAGTTTACTGGTGTTTGAAAAATATACCTCGTTTTGATAATGTTCATTTTATGCTGCCTCGATCCCGTATGTTTTGAAATCTGACAATGTGATCATTTTACTGTTAAAGAAATAGTTGAAAAGCGTAGTTATGACAACCAATACTTGAGTCTTTTTTTCTTCGTTTTGCATTGTTTTCACAGTGTAAAACGCCTGATAGTAATGGAAAGTTAGAACATGAATATGCAGCTGTGTTGTGAAAGAAGCGAGTAGTCGGGAACAGCCTTTGCTAGATTAGTTATCGGGTGCGCCAGAAAGAAATATCCACTTTTGACGACTGGTCATGATCAATATTACACTCGGCCGATTTTCAAGATTTATGATTTGATTGATAGCCGAAATCTCAAATTATACTTTGTAATTTCATGTCCATTTTTCGACGGGCTACTTTCAGAGTTATAAGCGATTTCTTGAAATTCATTGGTTTGAAAACAATCTAGATCGATTGAGAAAGATCGTTCAAATTTTCTGAAGGCTAATCTAGACAGGACAATAGAATGCTCTTCGAGACGACTTGGGAATTAAGAAATGGGAACTGTTGCACGATCAATCTCTCGATTCTTGCACAACCAAACCAATTTAAAAAAAACCTTCCTTTTTCTATTATTTTTTCAATAAAGTATTTGTGCTGATAACAGTAAAAGATTTTTTTTATATAAACCAATGCAATATTACATTGCTACAATATACAATACTAAGATACTACAATATTACAAATACTACAATACTGCATTGCTACATTACTACAATATTACAATACTACAGCAATTACTACAAGGAAATAGAACAAGACAGGACGATACCACAAACGGTGTGTTCGGGCACATCTCCTCTGCAGCCAACAGTACATAGATAAACACAGTGAACGTGATGCGAACACTAATATTGAAGGAGAAGGTTTGCGAGAAATGCGCTGATTTAAGTTCATTCAGCGATGTAAATTTAAGGTTAGACAATAAAAGACTGTAAAATATTGCTCTTTGTCTTTTAAAGTTTAGTCGTTAGCAGTTTCCAAACCAATGATTTGCAAGAAATAGCTGATAGCTTGGAAAGTACCACCCCGAAAAATCGACCAACAATCGCAAATTATAGTTTGAGATTTGACTAAAGATAAAAATCATAAATCTTAGACCAACCAGCAGCCAGAAGTACACGCAAAAAAGGCCAAATAAGAAAAAGCACTCTTTTTGCATACACACCATTAGCATTCTGGCTTTTGTGTAGATTAATTCCAAAACACTAATATTCTCTCCCACGGCGATTTTATTTTGTATATTCTCTTTTAGCCATATTGTGAAATGAACCCATTACGGCATCAAGCGTCCAATCAAATGGATACTCCAAAAATTGACAACGACACAGCCCCACGAAGAAGTGCAAAGCCTCCGGGCTACTGGGAGTCCAAGTTGGCCCCATCCGAAGACATGATGGCTGAAGCTGTGATTAATTCTAGATTCCAAGAAGTGAACCAGGAAGTAGATGAGGAATTGCGTAACATTCCAGGAGCTTACCCAGTTTTTTGGAACACTGGCGCTGGAAGTTCTCGGCCTGGACGTTCAGGGTATGGTCAGAATGCGGATACTGATGAAGACGAGGCAATGGTCGATGAAGGTAAGAATGCATATACAAGTGTTTTTCAAATTTGCTGACCGGCCAATATAAAACAAAACACGAACTTGATTATTGGTATTATGATGGGGGGGACTCTTATTTCATAGTCCTTTCAGATTAAAATACAGTCGAACCTCGAGAACTGGAATTTTCAAGATAGATGAACTTTGTTAGAGCCGACAAAGAATTTGAGTTATCCAAGTTATACACGTAGGCAACTATGCAAAAGGGATCTTTTAAATTGTTCGAGATATCAAGTACTTCGAATTCAAACATGGTCGAGTTATTAAAATTAAACTGTATTGTGAAATGAAATAAGCACTGATAGCAAACAATAGTGGTCCCAAACACGAAGCCTGGGGGATTTCACGGACACAATAATCCAGTGACTTTATATAATTAAATAATTTCTAAAGTAAAACTTTCCTCTTTAAGTTTTGTATGGGGCTTGCTAAAAATGGGAAAAGGAGAAACTCCTAAGTCATCAAAATTAAAAATTGCATATTTTTTAAATGATTTCTCTTGCAAAAAGAATATTTGTACATTTTGCTACCCTCGTTGATTTTGCGTCCAACGCAATTCTTGATTTTCCAAACAAAAAACATTTTGAACTTTTCAAAGGTTTTCAGTTACGGGAATTCCGGTGTTGACCCCATTTTTCATGGGGTTTTTAACTTGGAAAATCGAGTTGAAACAAATCGCCAATATCGATCAAACAGTATTTGCTCATTGAGTTAAATTATAGGATTCAATTTCTAGAACAAGAATCTTACGCCTAAATGCCAAATGATATTACTTATTGTTTATTTCCAGATGAAAGAGGTTTTAACCAAAGATATTGGCCTCACGGTGGTAGATCATGATATTCTCAAGATGTGTGCAAGGTATAAATTGTAAGATGGAACCCCTAAAAAGAATTGTTTTGTTTGTACTCATTAGAGGTATTAACCATGTATATTTTAATCGAGACCACTCTCGGTTGCCATAGATTTGCAACCAGTGCTGGTTGGACATTTTAGGAAATTAGGGAATTATTGCTGGAAGAAAGTTTGAGGAAATATGTAAAACTGAAGAGTATACGTGAATTTTTCTTCTTGTAGATCTTTATAATAGACAGCAGAAGCTTGAAATCTTTGAAAACGATCCTGTAAATGGTATTATTACATCTTTCATCAGACTGAGTGGCTTGAGAGGAACTGAGGTGCTAAACGGTAATAGAAGATAACGCTAAAGATGGCAGCTCCAACGACTCTGTTTTGTTTTGCTGCAAAGCATGCTGGTAAAAGGCTCCCTGACGATCACCTAACGACGTAAAACTGTCGGTCTGCCGTTTCGACCAGCTAGCTTGAAGTCGAATCGACCTTAAATTCGAATGCAACATGGTTCGAAAGGAAACCTTTCCAAAGCAAAAAAATAAAGTTTTGATTCGAATTACAAAATTGTCCTATTTATTTACGTTGATTCCTTGTTCCGAACTTTACCATAGCTAGCTAGTCGAAACGGCAGACCAGAATTTGTATGTTGTTAGGTGGTCGTCAATGAGCTTTTTACCAGCATGCTTCGCACGGCCGCCACCATCTTTAGCGTTATTGTCTATTCTATACTGTGGCCATTTGGGATGTTTTGATTATTTTCAAAATACAGCCCAGCGAGTGTCGAGGTTGTGACGTTGTTAAATTTAAAAACCGTAAACCAGAAAAGTGACAGATTTGTGCTTACGGTAGACCTTCATAAACTAAGATTTCCTTGAAAATTCTATCCTTTTTCCTGCATTAATTTTAAAGTTACGACTGTTTGAATTTTGTTCAGCCACTTTTTCAGCCATTCAAGATTTTTCATCTATTCTTCTTAGAAAGAGGGAACCCTGTGATTTACAAAATGGTTAAGATATAAAATATCGCAAGTGTGGAATTACCGTAAGGGATCTAAAATACGTTTCAAGCCATTCAATCCGAAAAAGATGTGATAATCATTCACACAATCTTTTGTAGATTTGATGGCTATGCTATGATCGACCAAAATGACTACCAGCTACGGCAGAAATATGTTTAAAAAGTTTGTGAGTCCATAGTTTTCTAACTATTCGGCAGATTTGCTCAAACTGACTATAATTGTGTAGCTAACATTTCAACTTAAATACAGAAATTTCATTGATCAAAATTGGTAAATTTCATTGATCAAAATTGTTAAATTTCATTCATCAAAACTGGTCGTATCATTCTCGAGTTACGAGCGATTCTATTAGGAATGTTTTCAACATCCTTGAAAATTTGCTCAAAATACTTGATCAAATTTGCAAATAATTCAGCCTCGCGAGCCACCGAGTCTAAAACTTAGGTGAAGGAACGGTAAAAGATATTATCTTTACAACAAGATTTCAAGGCAATAGATAGCCAGAAGAAGTGTGATTGTAACATATTTTAAGCTGAATAATTTGCAAATTTGATCAGGCATTTTGGGCTTGTTTTGAAGGATTCTTACCTGAAACATTTTCATAAAATCTCTGTGAACGTGAAAAATTTCATCCGTTCTTGACCAACTAAATGTGAATGAGAGGTGAAGAAACATTGCCGTTTCAGGATCTCGGCATATCAATCATGACGTCATAATATCAAGTGAATACGTTGTATGGAAATATTTTCAACGAATTTCAAGTCACAAGGTCAAAATTGCAGAGTATCTGCATTATCATGATGTGGAAACAGATTTGTTTGAATAGTTCCCCTCAGATAATCATTGAGAAAACTTAACGTTTTATTAATTTTGGAGTGAACAACTATTCTTCAGTCGAAGGGTAACAAATCCCGCTCCCCCAGTTCAATTTTTGTTTCTTTGTGATTAGTATTGCATGTACACTCATTTTTTTAAAATAATAAACCGCTTATAAGAAAGTCTAGAAGCCTCTACCAGAAAAATTAAGAAACTCTACCTTAAACGATTAGAGGTCAATTCAAAGTTAAGAAACTTTTTCAATGTTTGTTATTAGTTACAAAGTGTTTTTAAACAGAAAATGTTTCATGAACCCAAATAATACTACAAAGTATAATTTTTGTTTATGATTTGGTTCTTTCTTGTAAATCTTGGTTCAAAAAGCGGTCCTTGATGAATTTTGATAAAATGTGAAATTCAGTTTTATGAATACTTAAGAAACTCTACTAGAAACTTTTACTATAAGAATTGGTTGGATCTTACATTCAGAAACTATACTACAAAAATCGGGGCCAAGTTTGTTGCAAAAAATGAGTGTATCCAATTTTAGGAAATCCCAACAAATTGATTTGGGGGAGCGGGAGTCTACTAACGGCGAATATTTGAATTTTTCAAAAAACATTCTCGACGCTACTTATGGCGAAAGATCGTAGTTAGTTGTCAAAATAAAGTTTTCTTTTACCGGTTTAAAATAATAAATCTATAACGAAGTAGTATAAGTAAAGCAGAACTGTTATTTTTATAGAATTTAGCTTCATTTAATTGTATCTTATTATGATAAAAACTCTGAATCATATTTCATTGTTTTGAGACGAATTTTTAAAGCAGTCTTCAAAAAGCTTTTAAGAAGAGATTTTTCAGTAGTCCTTGATAAGGAAGTTTGTATGTACTTTTAAAGGGGTCTTTGCAACCGGCATGCTTTGTGTATACATCCTTTAGTGAACTCTTTGTTGTCGCCTGGTCCCGCGCCTGGTCCACGAAAATGGCATGCAACAAAGCGATGGCACGTGCAAGGTATGCTGGTTGCAAAGGCCCCTTTAACCCTCGTAGCTTCTCATATCGAGGTGTGACTAATGGAATAAACTAGGTACAGAAATAAAAATGCCCCTTCACTGGCTACTTTTAAGAATTTGCTGAAACATTCTTTGAAAAACCAGCGGGTATGAAAGTTCTAATTGAACATGAAACATTTCCTTTTCTTCACCANAGAAATAAAAATGCCCCTTCACTGGCTACTTTTAAGAATTTGCTGAAACATTCTTTGAAAAACCAGCGGGTATGAAAGTTCTAATTGAACATGAAACATTTCCTTTTCTTAACCATAATAGACTGTATATTAATTTTTGTTTTTCTTTGTTACTACAGATTGTATATTAATTAGCCTAGGGTTTTAGACAGGGCACATTGTAAATCAGTTATTTTTACATTACTGAATGTATTACCCTGTATAAATAATTAAAAATCAAATCAAATCAAACCCTGTTTTAACCGGGGGCGTTAAAGAAACGTTGGTCTGGACCTGGTAGCAACTTTCTTAAATTTTAGGACATTTTCCCACAAAAATGTTCTCAAGTTTCTTAAAGATATATTTATTTTTGTTACAAGGGCTTCCATAGTTTGCAGTATTTTAAAATAAAATGGCTGTTCTATGGCCAAAAGGAATTTTGGGCTGAAAATTGTTGGGGGTATTAAACTCAAAACTATGTCAAAACATTAGTCAATGTACTGTACAATGTAAAAAATATTTTGAGTGAAAATTATTGCGGCACATTACAAAGTTTCTTAGGTTTCTTAATCCAGGTAGCACGGTTTCTTAATTTTTGAAAAATTGAATCTGCAGTTTCTTTTAAGTGGTTTCTTATAAAAAATGCGTATAGCACCTGCCATCTATTCTGAGGTGGACTTTGGTTAGTCATAGCTCTACTTCCTTGACTCTGAAGGTACAAATTTAGGATATTTATGTGTGCAAGATGTGTATAGGGTGTCCCAAAAAAATTGTTTGACGTTTGATTAAATATTGAAAAACAACAATAACATGAACAGGCTCCGTGTTAAAGAACGCCAATCAACCAGCATCCTTTGCGCGCTTCGCTTGCTGCCTTTCGACTGCGGCGGCCATTTTAATATGACAACATTCTCTGCAAAGCGTGACCGCAAAGGATGCTGGTTGACCGGCGTTCTTTAAGATACCCCCACTCCTAAGATCTTAGATTAATTTTAGATCAAGAATCTTGCAAATCTGCTGAAAATTCACTGATGTATGAGCTTTTAAAGATCAAGTTTGTGCGAAAGCTGAAACCAGAGACTCCAAAGCAACCTGTTATACAAAAAAGCTCCAAAATCGAGGAAAAGGAAAGTTATCCAATGCCATACCTCTCGTTAATAACAGAGGAAACCAAGTAGGATTTCGAAAGTAATTTAATTCTTGCAACCATTGTCAAAATTTGCTTTTTCAAACTTTGCTCAACAGAATTCCTCAAAGCATCCATACGTTGGAATTAATGTTCGAGAGAGTTTGGTTATCGAAAATCCTTTCCAAATCCGATTTGGTTTGCTCTGAAATTAACGAGAGGTGTGGCATTTGATAACCTTCCTTTACTCGATTTGTAGCCTGCGTTGAGGCTGCACGCAGGCTACTCGATTTGATATTATGGCGTCAGTTTGAAGCCATGATATCATTCAAATCAATGCGAAAAACTGAGACTCATGTAATCAGTCTAAGCCCCATGCTGCATTCACTACAACTACAAATGCTATGGAAAAGCCTCTGGTTTCAGCTTTCGCACAAATTTGAACTTCAACAGCTTGTAGCTCCGTGAATACTCAGCGAATTTTCAAGATGCTGGTGCCTAAAATTAATTAAAGATCTTAGGGAAGTTTGTCTTTAATTAAGTGGAGCCCGTTCATTATAGCGTTATTTTTTAATATTTAATCAAACGTCGAACAACGAGTCGAACAACTGTTTTGAGACACCCTGTATACTACTGTATCGAGGAAAGATTAGGCTTGGGTCGTATCACAACTTTAAAAAGTGTAACGAGATTTTTATTAGAACAAAAAGACTTTCAGGGATTCTTTGGGATTTTTGGAAAGTGAAAGGACGCTCAGCAGACGTGTACGAGATTTGTTGTGATTGGTTTGCCCATTAAAATAGGCTCGCCCAAGATAACCACGACGTTTTTGAGCAAATGGGAAACGAGGAGAAAAACTATTGAAGTCTTATTGTTTCGATAGCTGAGATGGTAGAATTCCCGTCATTTCACTTTCAAGAATAATCTTACCCAAATGGCCTCAATAAATTCCTTAGTTATGGGCCTAGTTTTCACGTTTCACATCTCGCTCAGTCTCCCAAATTTGGGCCCTCAGAAGACCCCCTCCTTAGAACACTAAATTCAAATTTTTGAAAGCAGTTACGTAAGAGCGTGACTCAATATTTGAATCGAAAGGTCAAGGCCAAGTGGTAGGTTATCCGAAAATATTTCAAGCGGCCATTTTCATTTCAACCGGAAATGAATCCAAACTCGCGCTCATTGCGATTATTAGGCCTTTGGCAGCATTATGACGTCAAGGTCCAGGGGGTTGCGTATTGGTGTCTTTCAAGCACATTTTTATTGCGCAACTGTAAATCAAACAACAAATAAAAACACGAAAATAAAAATCGAAAAACCTGCTTCTTTCTGGTGACATGGATTTCGATAGCGAGAAGGATAGTGAGTGGGAGTTTCGGAGGAAATAAATTTACTTTCCATTCCTTATTCAAGCTGAAGCGTTATTTTTAATCAATGATTCAGAAATAGATTTTTTGAATTATGAATTGCGTTTCACGTATTCGGAGAGGCAGAGTTTTTTTCCATGCGTAAACAATGCACGAAAATCTGTTTCGGATCTTCTTTTTGAATCAATGTTTAAAGCCAACCAACGGAGTCAACGGATTTAAAAAGCTGGGGACTGGGTCAATCTAAATAAGGTCTATTGTATTTGATGTTCTCGATAATGGATCCAAAAAAAAAGAAAGGGAATATAAATGGCACGTGCCACGTGGCCTTCTTTTGTTCTATTCTTAAACTTAATCACTACACCTCCGTTAATTTACTTTAATGAGGGAAGTGGGAAAAGTGGGATTAAATTCTCAACTGTCGAGAGACCTCAAAAAGTGGAGCATTTTCAAAAAAATTTCAGAACCTTTCAATTTTGCGAGAGTTCTCAAATTTTTGATGACACTTTATAATTGCTCATGAGACAGACTGGAATTGACTCCCATGTCTTTTTTCTCCCCCTTTTGTTTTTCTCTGCTTTGTGCTTCCGGCCTGCGCCCTTTGATATCACTCTGAACACATGTGTATTATGTAGGTCCCTTTGTCGGGTTGTTTACATGTTGTTACTCTTGGTAATCTAAAGTTTTAGGTATGTCCCCGAGGTGTCCCCAGTCATCCTAAGAACAGTTTCTGAAGAAGGTTTTGTCGAATTCTGAAGTTTCTTATAAACTAGTTTCTTTTTTTAAATCCATAACTGGGTAGTTTTCCGCCAAAATTCAGCATAAAAGTGGATACGATGGCAAATTTTGGCAATTAGAAGGGGGTATCTTTCTGAAAACCGGGTGGCAGATTCCGGGCCACCCACAAGTTGTGCTCCCCCCAGGGAAAAAACTTTCACTGTGATTTTTGATTATGCAATACCCCTGGGACATTTTTTCGATGCAATTTACCCCCTGACTACGAGCGGAGGCCGGCGACTTACGAAGCACATAGCTGGCTAGCTGCATTGTTTTAGAGCGCTGCTGAGAAAACATTATGATAGCATACTGGACGAATACTGAAGCATACTGAAGTCGTAATGAAGTAATACATTCTTTCTTCTACATCAACTATCACATTACAGTCAGCATGGCAGCAGAGGTATTCCAAATCGATGATTTTCACCAAGATGATGCTTCCGTGAGCGATGACGAATTCGAAATGTTACCAGAGGTATAAATAATCTTATCGGCCTAACTTCGTCACGAGAAGAGGGATTCATGCTTGGCCTGGCCTCGTGGGCTCAGCACTTGCTTGATTATGTTCTTATCTTCCGGTGTTTTTAGCTCAGCGTTCAGCCATCTGCTTTTTCGTATTTACAATACTTTTAATTCATTTTCGGATCATTCATTTATGTATTTTTAATATGGATAAAAGGGCAGGAAAAAAGGAAAAGCCGCCATGATGATCTGACTGAAGTATCTAGTCTAGGGTTTGGCCTAACAGCCTCACAACCGGCAGACAACTCGCAGTAATTTGGATATTATAAGTGAATAGCGGTTAAGGATAATTGCAATAAGTGATTTAAAATGAGCAGTGATAGTTTCCTTGATGTTTGATGTAATTCTAACTGGTTTTAATGATCTAGAAAGGCAAATATTGCGAGAGTTTTGATGATACGATATCAGCATATTTCATTCAAAATTTTCGTTCCATTTTCTCAATGTCTGTCTTCACCAAGCCCAGACTAACGTGTAAAAAGCTTCTAGGGGAGTAGAACCCGACATTTAATTATTATTCCCCTAAAATTATAGGGGCTTTGGTAAACTGGGTGGATTAGAGCAGGCCAGAAATGACCAAGACTTGTCGTGCATGCAACGAATGAATCAAACCTTTCCAACTTGTTGATGTTTTGGCAACCAATTGATATAAAGCTTGTAAAGCATGATTGGCATGTTAGGCCTAGACATGTTCTTCAGCAAGCTCTTCTTTGTGAAGTCCAACAAGGTCATCTTAGGAAAGTGTGTACTGTAATAAAATCACAGAATAGATTGAGTGCTTGAATTATTTGGTAAATTCCTTAGTTTGGAATGTTTAGACTTTATGTTTTCAGTGCTTAAATCTGAATCAAATTTTCATTCATAACTTGTTAGGGGTCAGTCATATATCGATTTCATCCCTGATTAGTGTCATTCCGACGCTAACTTTCGGACCCCCCAAGTTCAATAGATTTCAAACTATTCTTATCCATGGATTCTCTAAGCCGTACGCAACACATTTAACAAAATTTTACCTAAGGCTTTTGAAAAATTAGTGAAAAATTTTGATGGATAGAAAAAGAGGCTTTTCTTCACAGTATTTGAAAGATATTTGGCCTAAATCCCCAAAATATCTTAAAGGTGAAGGTGAAGCTGCGTTTTTTAGCGCCAAGCGCTGGGATCGCAGAAGTAGAGAAGACCTAATCGAGTCTGCGACCCCTCGTCATGACGCTCAAATGGTGGGGCTCTACCTGGGATCGAACCCTGTCCACCTGACTGTTCTGGCTACAAAGTCAGAGGATTACACCACTGCGCCACAACACCTTAAAAATTCTACTGTACAGGCCTTGCACACATTAACACTGTTTTCCTGCCTATGAATGCTTAAGAATTCTTGAGAACTGCTAAGTTCTTAAGAATTCTTATTTAAGATTTTGTACAGTCTTTCATACCACTCAAGAGTTCTTATCAGAATGTGAAAAATTCTTAAGAATTTTTAGAATTCTTGAGAATTGTTTATCATGTTAATGTACTGTATGCAAGGCCTGTACTGTAGTTTGGAGCACCTAATGTGCCTACAGGGACTTTTTTAGAAGCCCAGAAACAGATGTTTTTGTTTCTGACAATAAAGCATTTTTGTAGCCTTGTCAGTATCCTTGGGGGCTCCGCAAATACTGTTATAGAAATTTGTAACAAATTATGTTACAAGTGAGGGAATTGACTTCAAGGGGTCAAAGAATTGGTATGTTGTAACCAGGAGCTAAAGACTGGTTTCTGTAGCCTGCGTGCAGCCTCAACACTCCTCAGCCAAAGTTTTGGCTGAGGAGTGTTGAGGCTGCACGCAGGCTAGGTTTCTGCAGCTCCCTGGTTATACCGGGTGTCCCAAAAAAAATTACTCCTGTTTTAAAAATCACCAAAATTCAGTTATCAAACCTATCATAAAATTGTCTTTTTGATCTTTTTTGTCAATGAGTCAAATATATTTAAAGATGATAAAATGCTTGTTTTTAAAAACATCGTAAATCTCGCCTAAGAGCCGTTATTTTGAGATTTTTCATCATCTTTCAAGTCTACCATGATAGTTTGCATTTCTTTCTGACATTGATGACCAAACTAGAAGCTTAATATACAAAAATAAATTAATCTGGTAATCATCAGTGCTTTTGGCAGTATGCTTCAAAACCAGGCAGCCCTAAAAAGAGCTGAATTTGCTATCTTTAAAACCAATCACAAGATCAGCTATACATGGGAAAATAATTTGATCTTTGATCTACTTGCCAAAAAAGAAATTTGAAAATCGGCCAAGGAATCAAATTGTAGCTGTTTTTCAAACAGGAGTACTTTTTTGGGACACCCGATAGCAAAGTGTCCATTATAACTGAGTACATTGTAACCAAATGTAAATCTTTAAAGCTTTTGCTGACATTTTCCTGGTACCAACAACTATGGCACAAGTTATTTCCAAAGTATGTTGTAACCAGGTATATTATAGCAAGATCAGCTGCACACTGTGTAGAGTGCTTGCTTCGTAAGCAGACAGTCATTGGTTCAAAGTCCATCTGTGTTATACCAAAGACTTCAAAAAACGGTACTCAGAGCTGGACTGATGGTAAATGATCTTCAGACCAGGGATAGGAGTTATGCCCACCCCTACTTTCGGGTAGTCAGTGAATGAAGGAGGAGTTTTCGGGTAGTTTTTTACTACGATCAACCAACCTACTGTATATAATTGAATTGTAAAAAATTTCACAGATATAACTATTCCAATAAAGACATTTTTGTGAGTGACAGTATAAATATTTAGGATAACTACTGTAAATATTTGAAGCAAAACATTAACAAGTTAGTATACTACCGGGTGAGTCAGAAAAATGTGGGGCGTTTAACAAGCCATATTCTGGTGAAAAACAAGTCAAATCAGGAGTGTTGAAGCTTTATATTGCAGAAGAAAGATTGAACTAGTTATAGAAATTTACGTAGTTTGTTAAAATCGGTCATTTCTTTCCTTATTTATTTGCGAAATATTAAAAGCAAAGCATTAACAAGTATATATACTATATTTTTGAAATTCTTTATCCTATTTATTATGCTTTAAGTGAAGGGAGCTGATGATTTAGGATAACCACAGTCGCCGCCTGAGAGCACATTTCTTTTCTTTGCAGGATGATGAAATGGACAATGAGGAAAGGTATGACATAATGATTTTGTTATGTCACCTTACCATCACATGCATTCTATGATTCTAGGGTGCTATTTTGAATCTGGCATCATTTAGCGTGCTAGGAGAGAATGTAGCATTATGTCCATATCTCCAAGAGTCTCTCCTTAAAACAATCGTCGATACACATACTGTATGTGCTTACAGGAAGGAATACAAATATTTTTTTATAAGAAACTAAGAATTTGAGCTAGCACTGAAAGGTTTTCAAAATTATCAAATTATCACTTTCTTACGAGTTCCATAGCAATCTTCATATTTACTTCCTGTGCCCTCCTGAACATTTCAAAAGGAAGTTTTTTTAAGCCTTTCCAATGTGTAGACATTACTCAAGTACCTTCCGAGTTATATGATATGGAAAACAAGTGAGAATAAAGTAAAAATATGCTAAGGATTTCCTTTATTAAATAGAAAGTTCTTAAGTTATATTTTCTCAGTATTGGAGTTTGCTAATGTTTTGCGATCTGAGAGTTGAGTTTCTTATAAGCGGTTTCTTATAAAAAAATATGTGTATTGCATTTCACACTTTCATCCAGGTATTTTAATTGTGCAACTCTTTTCCTGGTGAAAAGGCTCAGTTGTGGGGGAGTTGTGGTATATGGATATGGCCCAAGCGTAAATAAAGCTCTACAAAGGGAACTCTGACTTTTATCGTTGGATCTTTGAAGGTGGTGCACAAGTCCAAAAAACCATTCTTGGCTGGCAAAAAGAATTTGTAGACTCATTTTTCGCCCTAAATCTGCTGTTGAATCAGGAAGTTTCAAAATTCAAAGAAATTCAGCCTTTTGATATACTTTGGAGGGTCCCTTGAAAACCAGAACTTGTGCTGAATGGCTACTCTCCCCATTTTAGAATTTAAATTTGAAATATAAAATTTATGAAACTTTATGTCAAAGGCACACAAATAAGGAAATGCTTTGTAAATAGTCTGTATCTTCCACAAATAGGGAACCCACAGTTGTCGCAAATCATAAAACTGATAGGTCATTAGTAAAAAGTTGCTAAAGGGGTTGTTTAATGTTGTTGTAGTCATGCAAAAACATGTGCAGAATTTATTTCCAGAGGACAGAGCAGAAACTGCGTAAAATTACGTCATCGTGCATTCTGACTTAAGGAAGTGTTTGAGCACAGAAGCTTTTTTGAAACGATAAATCAAAATTTTGAGGACCACGAAAGAAAATATTAAGTATTGCCTTATTTTGGGATGTATTGCTACTTTTCGCGCATGCCTGCGCAGTTTCTACTCTGTCTTTCCAGCGTTAAAACTTCCATGCATTGTTTTAAAAATTTAGAATTTTAGAAATTGTTTTAAATCATATGGTTTCTTTCATTTTAGTGCTGATCTTGAAACTGTTCAGATCAACGAAGATGTAGTAAATCCAAAAGAGAAAATTGGCCCTGAAGATTTTGAACTTCTCAAAGTCCTTGGCAAAGGCGGTTATGGGAAGGTAAGTAGATTTGTGGATAATTTTGGATATACCTGGTGACTCAGACAATTATCCCCCTGTTTGAAAATGCAGCAAAAACAATTGCACTACCGTAAAGGCTCTATTTAACCCCCTCTCTATTGAACCCCCCTCTCTAATTAAGCCCCCTCCCCACTTATAGAAAATGTGAGAGGATACCGCAGATTTTCCGTTTACTAGATAAAACAAGTTTGGATGTTAATTTTGATATGGTTTGGGATTAAAACTGCGTTGAATTTGTGTATTTGACTTGTAAAAGTGTATGTTGACTCCGCAAAATATCAGGTACAAGACCTACAGTAAAAGCTATCATTTATACAGTAGCTGCCATGCCTGTATTAGGTAGTGCATTTTGCTAATGATGATGATGATATAGGCTTGTCATCCGACTTTGTGAATAAGCCCCCCTCTCTTTCAAGCCCCCTCTCTCTTTCAAGCCCCCCTCTGGAATCTCGGAAATTAAATAAGCCCCTTAAAAAGGGGGAAATTTTTACTCACCTGGTATCTGTAAGCATTTGATATATTGTAGTTCACTGTTCCTGCAAATTGCAAGTTTACATTATTCTTTCGGATATCTGAATTTAAAGGGGCCTTTGCAACTGGCATGATTTGTGAATACATCCTTTTGTGGTTTCTTTGTTGTCTCCATTTTGATGGTCCACTAAAATGGCTGACAACAAAGAGATGACACATGTAAGGTATGCCAGTTGCAAAGGCCCCTTTAACATCAGAATTTTTGTGGCAATACCTATCTGTAAAAATTGCTGTGCAAATGAATTTTATTGATGAGTACTTAGTCAAGAAAATAAGTTTCTGGGTTTTTATTACATTATGCTGTTTAGCACTTGAGAAATGTCTGTCTTGGATGGGTGGAAATACAAATTTACAGAACAATAAAAGAATTTACAACTTTCAAATATAATATATCATAAACATGAGTTATTAACCTAAATTTGGTTATGACGATTCAAGAGCCTATAATCCTTAGTAAATTTAAAAGCATTTAGAAGAGAATTTAGAAATATACTATATATATATAAAATCATTTCAAACTTTCTAAATTTTTTCTTCGTTAGTGATTCCATGCAGAGTTTGAAAATTTGAAATAGTCTAGTATATTTTTGAACTCATCTTTATATATATGTATATATATGGGATAAAGCTCTGTAAAAATTGATGCTAGGCTTTAAAAGGATTGTTTCCTTTCACTATTAAATTATGATTATTTTATTTGTTTCAGGTCTTTCAAGTGAGAAAAGTATCAGGCCCTGATACAAATTTAATATTTGCAATGAAAGTATTGAAAAAGGTAAGTTGATATGATATGGTTTTTCAAGAGGTTGTAATCCCAGCTTTTACAATTTACATTCAGTACAGGCCTTGTGCACACTAGCATGGTTTCCTCCCTACGAATTCTCGAGAATGTTTTTAGTTTCTTAAGAATTCTTGTTTAAAAAAATTTACAGTCTTTCATATGGCTGAAGAAGTTATATCATAATGTGAAGAATTCTTTTTAAATGTTAATGTGCGCAAGGCCTGTACTGTACATGCGAAGGAAATCTCGAAATGTATAAATCTCTTGTTGTATAATTGTAGTATTTCTTGCACTCTTCGTTTTGGTCCTGCAAGAACAATCCAACAATTGTATGGGGTTTAGATTGTGACAATTGTTATTTATCGTTGTTTCTGATGGTTAGGTAATAAGAAAATTTCATACAGATTTTGTCAAGTAATCAAAATATGTAATTTGAATTTTGCAGGCTACTATTGTACGTAATCAAAAGGATACAGCACATACAAAGGCTGAAAGAAATATCCTGGAAGCTGTCAAGGTTTGTTTTGATCTGCTCTTGAATTATTTTCCATCCTCTGGCCTGGCCATGAGACTTTTAGCTGGAGAGCAGTAAATGGCTCTCCTACTAATATTCAGGCAAACTATTCCTAAATGAATAAGTAGAAAACAAAAGGAGAAAGAGATTTCAAGGCAAGCAATTTACTGTTTTGGACAGTTTAGGAGAGCCATCTACAGCCCCCCTCCAAGATTTGGGGGAGCCTGGAGGGGAGTGATAACTATGGCTCTTCTTAATCAGCAAGGACTGCATCCTATGCTAAAGTTTCTTTTTTGTGTGGGAAACATTTTTATGCATTTCCATTGAACATAGAATGATATTTATTTTGCGCTTTAAAGAAGGGAGTAAATTTGATGAAAATGAATCCATCTTTGGCACACGCTCTTGGTGAAAGCAGCACAATATTTATATTTGTAAGATTTTTATGAGATAAAGCTTACACCTCATCAGTGTGCTGCATAAAATGTCTAAAATGATCAATAACCATATGTTCGTTGTTCAGATCTCGATGATTTTGCTAGCATTAAAATTTACAGGACAATGAATGAATGAATGAATGAATGAATGAATGAATGAATGAATGAATGAATGAATGAATGGAATTTTCTCCAGAAAACAGCAATGTTAGACTGACTTGATAAACAGGTTGTTATCAATTTTTCCAATTCATGTGCATTTTGTGGTAAATGGTACGTGTAGGCTGCACCTCAAATGTATAAAATAGCGATTATCGTCTGAATAGGTTCCAGACAGAAGTGTCTGTTTGGGCCTACCTATACAATTTTCAGTTCAATTATTTTATTGTGCAATTTTGGCATTAAACCATATGTTAAGCTTGACATTCTTTTTTCCTTTCAGCATCCATTCATAGTTGATCTAATGTACGCTTTTCAAACTGGTGGCAAACTCTATCTCATCTTAGAATATTTATCTGGTAAGATTTATGATTCATGTATTTTGTCTGTTTCCTGTATGTCGGTCAATGGCAATGTAATCATCAACAAAGACTTTCTTGTGTAAAAGACAGTTGCAATTTTTGTGTATACTTTGCTAAAACATTAACATACTCTTCTGCACAACCTTGATACAACGGTCATTACTCCTGCGTCGATACTGACCCTTGTACTTATTAGGATACTTCAACGCCCAAATCAGTCAAAGGTTGCGATTCCAAGAATACCGTTTGGGGCCTGGGGACGAGGTTGTCTTCTGCAAGCAGCCTGGAACAAGCGAAGAAGCTTTCACAGTGAGCACCAGAATTTTTGGAATCAGATGCTAGATGATCTTCTGTCAGTAGGACAACAACAACAACAACAGTTCCTATTTCAATACCTCAAGGAACAATTTCCCATGTAGACGTTTGAAAACTTGTTAGCATTTTTGTTCCGCAACCATAGTGTGGTCTGTCCGTACGAGGGTCTGTCCAAGGTGGAATCAGTCCACAGATCTGTAACAGGCTTTTGGCCTATAAAACAGTAATTAGTTTTTGTTATTGTTATAGTACAACATGCAATATAATTATATACATACAAAATTATCCATATTGTGCATCGCCGTTTGCCACTGTGAAAGCCAAATGTGGGGATAGCTATGCTTGTGATGTTTAGGCCATTTTGGGAGAGTTTGGTGGAAATGAATTGACTAATTTTTAAAGCAATATGTATTCCAAGATTGATCGATCCTCGTAAATTCTTTATTGATCGTGTAAAATAGTTGTAAAGCAAGCAACAGTATATAAAACGTTAGTAATATAGATAATGACTATTCTCTTCTATCTTGATTGATTTGCTTCGATAATAGACCCTTTTTGCTATTCTGCAAAAGAGTCTGGATCGAGCGATATTTTTATACATTTTTAACGAAAAGTTCAATTGAGTTTCGTTAGAGCTTCTATCACTGTTGTTTGCATTCGAAAGTTCTGCAAATTTCTAAAAAATGTATAAAGATATCGTTCGATTCAGAATCTTTTTTATAATAGCTAACAGGTGTATTTGCCTTTTACCAGAAAAAATATCTTTTGTTCCCAGACCCCTTTGCTAAATAGCCAAAAGATCTTATCCACTCAGTAGCTATAGGAAAACATATCAAAATTGCTACAAACACCAAAAAGTAGCTGCCCGCAAAAAATTTATTCAACCCCCCTGAACAGGTTTCCTGTCACTTGCAGCGTCGTTTGTTTGCAATGTTTATCTGTTACCAAGACTTTTCATTATTTCAGTTTGATATATATAGGTTTTTTACGCAATTGCCACACGCTTGGAGGGTCATAGGCCAACTGTGTTTTTATTTTACAGGTGGTGAATTGTTTATGCATTTGGAAAGAGAGGGAATCTTCATGGAAGACACTGCATGGTAAATTCAAATCATTTTTACACCTCAGGGGAATCATTCATTTTTTTAACCACGCCTGGGAACTGTGTCAGCCTGCTTTTTAGTCGTGCTGCAGTAGAATTTCATGGGCGTAGGGGATGTCCAACGTTTAGGGGGGCTTAGTATGGATCTTTCCCGAATATGATGGCTTGATTGAGGTAAAACTTCCCGAATCAAGCCTGAAATGCGATAAGTTTTGCCTGATTAGGGGGGCTTCAGCCCTCGCAGCCCCTATGCCTCCTACGCGTACGGAATTGGTCGTACTACTTTCACATTTCGAAAGGTCAAGGCTCCCTCTATGCAAAAGAGTGGTTTGATATCACAATACAGTAAAGTCCCGCCTTTAAGAAGCTACTTTATAAGAAACTCAGACCCTGAATTTTTGCTAAAAAATAGGAAAAGAATAGGATGGTTAAGGGAGAACAATACGCTGAGGTAAAAAAATGGGTTTCTTAAAGGCGGGACTCTACTGTATCCAATACCTGGTGCGCCAAAACAACTGTCCACTTTTGACAGGCAACGAAAATTTTGTACACTAAACCGAATTTGGAAGATTGTCGATTTATTCTCTAGCTAAAATCCCAAATTTTACTCGGAAATTTTTTAAAATTTTTGGCTGCCTATCTCTCGCATTATAAGTGATTTCGTGAAAATAGTTGGTCTGGAAACAGCATAAATCGATCAAAAACAGCAATCAAATTTTCCAGAGGCTGAGCTAGACAAGTCAATGTGGAAAGTCCTGGAAACGAATTGGTGGTTATAATCAGTTGCACGAGCCGTCGCTCGATCCTTGCATAATCTTTTAATGTTGCTTTTATCACTTAAAAAGCCTTCACTTTTGAAGATTTCAATTAAATCTTTGTTTTGATAAAAAGTAATTGTTTCCTCTTTGTCCTTTCAAGTTGCCCATTTACTAAATTTGATCGATGTTTTTCGATCGATTTAGGCTGTTACCAAGACAATGGTTTTCAGGGCATCGCTTATTACCTGGCAAGGAGGCCGGCGAAAAATAGACAAAATTTGTCATGTATTATTTGGGATTTTGACTAAAGATTCAATCATCAACCGTTAAAATTGGCCTTGTGTGCGACTTATCTTTGCCTGCCAAAAGTGGATAGTCTTTTTCTATTCATGATAAATTATAAACTAACTAATATAAATACATATATACTGTACTGTTCTTGGCGTAGGAAGACACAAGGTCATCTGGCCTCCACCAAGAACGGAACTTACAATTCTACAATTTCAACTTCAGAATAAAACAGTGACGACAACAACAACAACAAAAACAACATAGAAACTGTCAAAAGAAACGAAGGGGACTGGCAGTTCCATACCAAACCATGCAGTGGGTCTAACCCTTTTGTATCATAGATTTTCGTCAGTTTTGCACCATCAAATCGCAACTGGATGGTACAATGACGACGAAAGTCCAGCACTTAGAGAAAATTTGGATAGTTTTTTTGGCGCAGGCGGTAGTGAAAGTTGCTTGAGGCTAAGGGGTGGATCCAGACTGAGTTATCTGATGGATACCGCTCAGTCAAAGTTTCGGATAATTGATGATAATAATTTGATAAAATGTACAAGTTTGCAATCTCAGTCCAGAAATAGAATATCCAAATAGACCATTTTGACATTTAGAAAAGGGTCTGGGGAGAGCAATATTTTTCTGGTAAATGGCAGACACAAAGAAATAGAAATAGCTCCGTGGCAGCCATTTACCAGCAAAATATTGCTCTCCCCAGACCCTTTTCTAAATGTCAAAATGGTCTATTGCCTATGTATTCTCTGAAGCGTTTTCCGGCGATTTGGAGGACTCGGCCCCTAAAATATTGTTTGTGTATATTGTGTTGTATCTGTTTCGCTAAAAGATTATAATTTTCCTTTCAGTTTCTACCTGGCTGAAATAGTCTTAGCATTAGAGCATTTACATAACCAAGGAATCATATACAGGTTTGTCCTAAGCTTTTGTTTCATTTTTCTTTACGTTATTCCCGCAGTGAATATTATTCACGTTTAGTGATTTGAGCAATAGTTTCCCCCCAATGGTGGTATTACAGGCGTAAGTTACATTAATGCGAAAACGAAGGAATCTTGCCCGGGAAGAACCAGTGACGTAGCGAGATACAAACTTTTGGAGGGAAGATGTTCTATCTTGGTTTGGAAATTGCCCGAATTTGTTCTATTATTTTGCAAATATATAATTGTTTTAGTTAACAATAGCCATTGTTCTGTACGATTTTCCCAAAATTTTGCCCGAATTTTAACGTCTTAAGCTAGCAACGTCCCTGCCTGCAATATTGATCTAGTTTTTTCATGATATTGACACAGCAAAATGACTTGAAAAGGACTCCTACGGTCCTCTGTTGTCATTGTTACATCACTATACGGGCTGTTATTTACTGGTGATCAAGAAATAAAATATCCAAGACACAGGTTAGCGTGTACTGGAAACAGGTTTGCATGTACTATTGACTTTTTGATTACGATGATTTTGAAGTTCTTTTGTGATGGCTAAAGGTTGTCTCGATTTAACGCAATTTTTCTTATTTTTTTTAGAGATTTGAAGCCGGAAAATATATTATTAAATGCAGAAGGGCATATAAAACTAACAGACTTTGGATTATGCAAAGAGGCCATTCATCAAACGACAGTTACACATACATTTTGTGGAACCATAGAATATATGTAAGTTTTGACTATTTCTTGTTGCGTTTCTTCTAATAATAATCATCATCATCATCATTTTATTTACAGCTGGATAAAGAAAGGTGTAGTTTGCGCTATAAAACACAAACTAATAAATACCAACTAAATTAAACTAATTTACAGCAGTACTATTTACAAATTTTACAATTGCAACCCTCCCCAGCCCAACATTTTATCTTTTTGCCAAAAACGGAGACTGTGTTACTGCTCTTAATCATTCTAAGTTAGTGTCGTAAAGGTGATGTGGTTGATCATATTGTAGCCTGTCTGACAGGGGAGAAACGGAAGAGGGATAGAAGTGTCAATTGTTTGGAAAGGGTGTCTTTGAAACTACGAGAATTTTCTCCTGTATCTTTTAGCATGATTCTGCATACTTTAGCCCGGAAATGGACCAGTGTATATTGATTTTGAACGAATTTCTAAATTCCTCAGATTATTAGGGGGCTTGATACCTCTAAACTCCCAGTAGCCGCACTGACTGTTGATAAAGTATTTGACTCTTTTAAACCGGTTCGTGCTCCTTTCTCCCTGACCTGAGAACAGCCATGCTTTCTTTATTTCTTAAGTCAGAGCTTTTAATCAAGGATCAACTCTGCTCAGAGAGGCTGACGTGCTTGATGACGTCAATGCAGGGATGACTTAAAAATTGCATCTGATTGTATATATTGTTTCTTTCTAACAATTGTATCTTTTTAACAGGGCACCCGAAATACTGACGAGGCATGGTCATGGCAAAGCAGTTGATTGGTGGAGCTTAGGAACATTGATGTATGATATGCTGACTGGGGCGGTAAGTGACAATTCATGCTGCCAGATTATCGTTTGGCTCTTATACAATGACAATCGTATCCTTTGAAAAAGTTGATGAGAAATTTGCACATTTCCTCCTCCTTGGAAGGATATTGATTGAGATTTGATGATATCATCCAAAACTGAAACATCGTATCGTGTGTCCCAAAAAAATACTCCCGTTCAAAAAATCACCAAAATTCGATTATCAAACCTATCATCAAATTTGTTTTGGATCTCTTGTCAGTGATCCAAATATATTTAAAGATGATAAAATGCTTCTTTGCAGTACTTAAAGAGTATAGAATGGCAGGCTGAACAACTTTATTCTGAGCTATACTTTTTAAGCAACATCGTAAATCTTGCCAAAGAGCCATTATTTCGAGATTTTTTATTATCCTTCAAGCCTAAAATGATAGTTTGCGTTTCTTTCTGACATTTATGACCAAACTAGAAGCTTAATATACTCAAAGATATTAAACATTGATACTTTTTGCAGTATGCTTCAAAACCAGGCAGCGACAAAAAGAGCAAAATTTCCTAAATTTAAAACCATCACAAGATCAGCTATATCTGGGAAAATGATTTGGTCTTTGATCTACTTCCCAAAAAAATATATTTCCAGATCAGCCATGTAATCACTTATTGGTGATTTTTCAAACACCAATAATTTTTTTGGGACACCCGGTAGTATTGTAAAGTAGTTTGTAGGTAGAGTAATCGGTCAGATGTTTTGTAAATTTTAATGGAATTATATAAACAAACTGAAAAAATTCCAAATCTGAAAAATAAGTACAATTAGATTTTGCTGCCTATCGTTTAAATTTACTTTCTAATCGTTAAATCTCTTAATTTCCTTTAGCCTCCATTTTGTGCAGATAATAGAAAAAGGACAATTGAAAAGGTATGATATCTCTTTTGTGTGAATTATTTTTTCATGCCGATTTTTAGAGTTGATAGACTATAATCTAACCATCAAATTTGTTCCTATCAGCTCCGCTAGACTAGGTGTAGGACGTGAAAAAGTACTACAATTTTTGGCCAATACAGTAAACACCCGCGTATAAGAACCAACAATTTTACAAGTCGGCCTGGGTTCTTATACAATGAATTATACTATAGGTTCTTAGAAAATGGGGTCTAATTTGGCAATTTTAGCCTGCAGGTTCTTAATCCTCTAGGTTCTTATACGTGGGTGTTTACTGTAATTTTTAAATTAATTTTTAAATTTTAAACTTTATTTAAGAAATTTTTTAACGATTTTGCTTGGAAAGGTTTAAGATTTCTCGCGCTAAAAGACACTGCTGAAATAGACTGTGTCTTAAAATGGTATATTAATCTTTTAAAGTTGCATTTAGGAAGCCCCAAACTTGCTGTAGTGAGTATATATTGAAGGTGTATCACTGAAATTGATTGATTGATTGATTGATTGATTGATTGAGTAAAAGATTAATTTGATGATTTGGTAGATGTTTAAATGCATGGATGACATCAGGATTTTACGTTGATATATAAATCTTCTCTGCTTTCAGATATTGAGAGGCAAGCTGGTTTTGCCTCAGTATTTAACCTTCGAAGCTAAAGATTTACTCAGAAAGGTACAGTAAATAGATTTTTAACATAGCCTGAATTTATTTTGTAGTTACACTGAATCTTTCATAGGGCACATTTTTTATTTTCAAGACTAACAAACGGTGCTAAAAGAGATGGAGGCTTTTTCGTATCATCATGAAATATACATGGAAGCTGGAGATGGAGGCTTGACAAGGAGACTGTATTTTTCTTGGTTTTTTTTCTTTCGGTGTTTATCTCGGTGCTGATCTCGTTTTCAAACAATTATTTATTCGCTGCTGATCTCGTTTTCAAACAATTATTTATTTAGTACTGTTTGGGTTCCCGTGGTTTTCAAAGAGAAAGTTATGAATAGGGTCAGTTGTATGCATACAATTACGTAATGGGACTTGAAAGTCCCGTTGGTAAACAAAGGGTTAAATGCAGATGTTTTAAAAGGAGTCTGGTACGTTTCAGGTGACACTAAGCTTGATCCACTGCTTCGGCTATTTATCATGTTATCAAGAAAGTGCTCAGTAGCAGTGCCTAAAATTTGAAATTTTTACATGTTCACAGTTTGGAGAAATATTAGGCGTGTGGTCCTTTGTTAATTACCCAAGTGATGGGCGTGGCAGTTATAAAAAAAATTGAAAGAAAAGTTTTGATTTACAAATTGATCCACTTTGATCCACAAAGTAAATCAGATCCACACCTATTTTAGGCCCTGCTCATTAGACTTTGCTGGATGTTCAAATTTTGCCTTAAAGTTTTTAGATTGCAAATTAAGCGCAGCAAAATCAATCTAATGAGATTCTCGTATTATTGATTTTGTAGCTTTTAAAACGACATCCACACAGCAGACTTGGTGGAACAGATGATGCAGTAGCTGTCAAGGTTTGAAACTTGAAAGTTTTTGAGACATTGCTTAGGCCAATAGACCATTTTGACATTTAGAAAAAGGGTCTGGGGAGAGCAATATTTTTCTGGTAAATGGCTGCCAAGGAGCTATTTCTATTTCTTTGTGTCTGCCATTTACCAGAAAAATATTGCTCTCCCCAGACCCTTTTCTAAATGTCAAAATGGTCTATTAACTAAATTCGAATTTACGTGAATAATATCTCAGGGAAGTAAAAAGGCCACGGGAAAGACCAAAGACGACCTGGATGCAAACCATACGGCAAGATTTGAATACCATCGGAATAAAACTAGATCTTTCCAAAGCAACCAAAACATTGAATAGATTATTGCAACTAACACAAGATAGGAAAAACTGGCGTAGCTTTGTAAAACGCGTTGTGCAGTACTATCTGCGTGTGACATGATAGTAGTAGTAGTGAATTTACGTGCTAAATCTTCGTAAATGGTCTGAATGTTAAACAACACAATAATACGTAAATCACCGAATACTGTAAAATAGCGCGAACGTAAAAAACACGACGTTTCGAGCATATACTGCAAAAATGCTGAAAAGGCGCTGTCGTTCGGCCGCCTTCCCGAAAAGAGTGCTGAATGCCTTAGACAAATATATGTTAGCGTAGTAATATAAAAGTGTTATGTTTAAGCCCTTTCAATCTTGATTGTTTATTGTTGCGGAGCGCAAGCGTAGCAACTTTATATGCTGTAAATCGAATCTGCAAGGTGGATGGATGGATGGATGGTATGGTGGATGGTTCGATCAACCATAGTCATATTGGATCAACCGATCTTGTCAGTGTGGTCACATGACCAATAATGCAAATTTGCAAAGAGGCTGTACTTTACAAGACAATCAGTCTAGTCAACAATCACAACTAGCCACTGAGGTTATCTGTAAAACACGGAGTGTGGAATGATGGAATGGAATGATGGAATAAAATGGAATGATGGAATAAAATTGAATCGTAAAGATGGAATTGCCAAACTACTGATCGGTTTTGAAAAAAATTACACCAATGTATTCCTCGCGATCTCCTTGGTTTATTTTGCATATATTAGCAATGAACTCTAATTTGTGTGATACTTCTTATCACGCACCGCTCTTGCAATTCTTGTATTCATGCATGCCACCTTTCATCAAGATTTCTTTTTCTTTTAGGCGCATCCATTCTTTATAAAATCAAATTGGACAGAACTGCTGGCAAGAACAGTAGCTCCACCTTTTCGACCCTCAGTGGTAATGTCAATTAATTTTTCTGCGTTCTCGAGCAGTATTTCATACTCGTGAGATTTATTTAAAAGGGCTCCGTCTCCAAAGTTTGGTCGAAACGGTGATTTTGCAGTTTTCTGATAGGCAATATCACACAGACTTTCATCTTTTTTTTTCAAAAATGAAAGCGTTAGTTTGAAGAGAAATCCTTTTACTTCACAGAGGAATAAACCAAACATTCATATTTTTTGCGATTGCTCAGATATAGGTGGATTTTTAACGGTCACTTTTTGGTGGCTTGGGTGAAGCCACCAAACAAACTGCAAAAGACAATGGACACGTGCCTAAAACAATGTTGTTTACNTTTATTTATTTATTTATTTATTTATTTATTTATTTATTTATTTATTTATTTATTTATTTTAACAGGGTTAAATACATTCAGTAAAATTTAAATAACTGATTTTCAATGTGCTCTGCTTAAAAACAAATTAACCTAATTTTACATGAATTGCTACGTAATACAAATCAACTTTAATATCCTATATAAAAGAAAAGAACATTTATAACAAGAAAGGGACTCAGAAGTCGTACGGATGTGCTGAACGTTGGTTTAGAAGATCGACCTCTTTGATCTTTCAAGAACGATTTTAGTCTCATTTTGAAAGTAGCTAGCGAAGGAGCAGTTTTGATTTCATAGCTCAAGTGGTTCCAAACAGTAATTCCTCGATAGGAAAAGCTCTGTTGCCCATTTGAGGTCTTACACAGTGGAATTCTGAGATTACTACTGGTATTACGTAGGGTCCGATTGCAAGAATCGGACAATTTGTGAAACATCGACTGCATATAGGGAGCTGCAAGCCCATTCAATGATTTATACACTACAGAAGCTCTATCACTATAGTGCTGAGTATTAGGTCAATTTTCCAAAAGTTGAGAGACTGCAAGTGCAGAAAACTTCACGCGTATCAGTAGTACCTTCGTACATCTTAAATTGAACTTAAAGACCCATTGCTAACCATGATCCTTCCTGGCGCCAAAGTCGACTGTTGTATTATCTAAAAGTCGTTTTTGGCCTACCGGGTGAGTCAGAAAAAACGTGGGGTATTTGCCAATTTTTCTTGATGGAGTTTACTTTGTAAATTCGTTTTTTCATAGTTTATTGCATAGAAGGAAGGCTTACTTACATATGAAAATTTGTTTGGTCGAAATTGGTCTTTCTGTTCTATAATTACGAGCGATTTCAATAAAATTGTGTTTCGCAAGATTCCTAAAATAGGCCTCAAATTAGATTCATATTCATGCACGTGTGAACAGCTAAACCATGGCAAAGTTACTGTTTCTCTACCAACAAATGTAAACAAAGCATGCATTGTGTTAGAATACAAAAGGAAAATTATTGTTATTTGTTTTGCAGCCCTATAACTAATTGTCATTGCTAGGAGGCAGAAAGTTCTTATGCTAGCGATACTTTTCACCAAAATAGCTATATCACAAAATTGCAAATAGATACAGAAAGAAATGGCCTATTTTAGCAAACTAAATTCTATAACTAATTCAATCTTTCTTCTACAAAATAAACGTTCAACACACCCGATTTGGCTTGTTTTTCACCAAAATATGGCTTGTTAAACACCCCACGTTTTTTCTGACTCACTCGGTAGATTCTCTTTGTTTTGCTTTTCATTCGGCGCGCAAAGGATCATGGTTGACAATGGGTCTTTAAATGTTTATGTTTCTCTCTCTAGGGTTTCACATATGTTGCACCATCCGTGTTAGAAGATTTATACAAAACATTCAACGGATCGCCAGAATTTTCCTTGAGGTAACATTGATATTTATTCTCTCTTCCAAATGCATTTACTTGTACACTACACACTTTAATTTTATCGCATTTTGCGAAGACAGAATCACTACCATTGTGCTTTAATCAAGAAAAATTGTGGAATCGCAGACTCGGACTTGCATTCTCTTTAAAATGACAGGGAACAGTTTATTTGTCAATCAATGTTCTGCATGTTCTGCGAGTAAACGAGACATAGCGTATGAGCATGGGTAGTTAGACACCACATGTATGCTTCCATGGAGGAGCGCTGCAGCTTATGAGCCTAACTTTATGTCAGCCGCCATTTTGAACGTTATGTTATCAAGGTGGCTTCTACGGGGGAGGCAGCGAAAGAGAGGAAAGAAAACGTTTTTTTTCCTTCCCTTTCTTCCTTTCGCTATCTCCTCCGCAGAAGTATACAATTGTCCTCCGCACAGCTGTGGCGCTTCTCCATAGAAGCACACCTGAGGTGTTTTGGCTCAAAATAAAAATGAAAGTGATCAGTATGTTTTTGATAAGGGTACTTGGGAAATGTGTGAAAAAGAGCTGTTAGTTAATTGTGTTTCAGAACGACTTTACATATTCACACCAAGTTTAAACCCTATGCAAAAAAATAATGTGGAAGACAAATTAATTCTAACTTCTTGAAGTTCGATTTTTCAAAAATTTTAGAACATATGTTTGTATCAGCTCAGTATTTAGTAAGGTGTTAGTAAGGTTTTAGTAAGGCTTATTTAGTAAGGTTAGTATTTAGGAGTATTTATTCATCTCCCTGTTAGCTTTAATTTAGCTACCAAGTGCCTCTTCACATCATGACATGTTTGTCTTAGATCGCCAAGAAGAGGCACAAAAGGCAGCACATCAAGTCCTTTGAGGTAACCAAAGAACTGATTAATCAATATAGAGACTATATTTTATATAATCGTGAACTTTCATAATTCGTCTACTTGAATTTCTATCATGAGTCCTGTCGCCCACTACGGCCAACGGTCCTAAACATGTTGAATACATGCCATAATTGGTAAGCTGACCCCATATTCCTTTTTTCAAGAAATTAATAACAACAGAAAACTGGCCATAGTGGGCGACAGGACTCGTCATGAAGACCTAATCGCCCACTTAGGCCATCGTGTCCAAGAGTTTTGAGTCTATCATAGTTTTTTACTGTGTTTTCAATACGGAATTAGCAACAGTGAGTCATAAGCCACAGTGGGCGACAGGAATCTCTATCAGACCTAGTCGCCTTTAATGAACAAACTATAGTCTGTTTCAAATTAGGTGTCACGTGAAAATGTGCGCGAATAACAACAATTGTAGTGTTTTGCACGACTAATTTTGTGTCATCGCAAATTTAACGTGACATGTAATTTGAGACAGATTTTAACACAATGTATTGCCAGTGTCGTAGGTAGAGTGATCGTTGTAGTTTGAAGAAACTGATATTATGTTTGTAGCTAATATTGTTTTTTGTGATATTCGTTTCTGCCTTGTATTTAGTCAGGAGAGGATATGGTGTTCGTAACCGATGTTTTTNAGTCCTGTCGCCCACTACGGCCAACGGTCCTAAACATGTTGAATACATGCCATAATTGGTAAGCTGACCCCATATTCCTTTTTTCAAGAAATTAATAACAACAGAAAACTGGCCATAGTGGGCGACAGGACTCGTCATGAAGACCTAATCGCCCACTTAGGCCATCGTGTCCAAGAGTTTTGAGTCTATCATAGTTTTTTACTGTGTTTTCAATACGGAATTAGCAACAGTGAGTCATAAGCCACAGTGGGCGACAGGAATCTCTATCAGACCTAGTCGCCTTTAATGAACAAACTATAGTCTGTTTCAAATTAGGTGTCACGTGAAAATGTGCGCGAATAACAACAATTGTAGTGTTTTGCACGACTAATTTTGTGTCATCGCAAATTTAACGTGACATGTAATTTGAGACAGATTTTAACACAATGTATTGCCAGTGTCGTAGGTAGAGTGATCGTTGTAGTTTGAAGAAACTGATATTATGTTTGTAGCTAATATTGTTTTTTGTGATATTCGTTTCTGCCTTGTATTTAGTCAGGAGAGGATATGGTGTTCGTAACCGATGTTTTTCATCAAAAATAGTATTTAAGATATATTTTCAAGGAAAGAGGCCTCAAAAAGATTGTGCTTAACTAACCTCTAACATGAAAGTAACTCGGAAGCCCTCTTCAAAAAGTATGAAACACTTGATTGCAACGCAAAAGATTTTATAACCCATCTCCATTTTGAAACACGCCTATCAGAAATAACCGAAGCTAGACAGTTATTAGGTTTTGAATACCAATCACAGCTATGCAAAAATCGATAGGGTTATAAAATCAGTTTCATAATCTTTGATACGGCGAGGAAATTCTCAGATTCTGTATAAAGAGAAAATTTTAAGTTTTCCCGTCAATATGAAACAAGAAAACGACAAATTGTCAGACGGTTTTTGCTAGCGACGAAAAGGTATCGAATATTAAATGAACATAACTATTTATGAAAAAGGATTAAACTTGGAAGTATCTACACAGCAGTTTACTGCAACTTGGGGTATTTTTTGTACACAACGATCTGACCTCGTATCTTTAACTATCAAAACATTGGGACTTTACTGCTAAAAGGAATTGATTTTAGGGGCTTAGCCTGATTTTCAACAACGTAATCTTCATGCTGCAAAACTGTAAACCAGATTGCTGAAACGAAAGCCTCTACGAAATGCTAGTTCAGTCAAAGATATCAGACTGTTGATGTAATTTGCCTAGAATGTTCATATTTTGCATAAAGTTTAATTTCTTTAATCATTTTCACCAATTGATATGTCAGTTGCTATCGTAGATATGTAGATTGGACCGCTCTGAGTTGACATGTTTCTGTAAGGGACTACAAACCAGTATGGCCCTTTATAGTTTGTTACTGCTTGCAGAAGTATGTCAGTTCATTGGTCACAGAACATGAACATCATTTATCAGAAATCCTTTAAAGGAACGGTCCCACTTTGCACAAAATCTGCATCAAGATTTGAACGATCCTTTCACTAAATTTTATCGAGAAAAAATAGTTGTCAACGTTTAAATGGTTGGTGTCACAAAATTTTTGGAAGGGGTGGTCTATTATTTGGGAGACGGTTTACGGTAACGGAAACTGGTATAATGAATTCTCGGGTCTTTTTTGGATCTCTATAGAAACACGAAGTCAAAACGACGATGACAGCAGAAGATTTTTCCAAGACGTGCAAAGAAGATGCAGAAATGCTAGGATCTATCGTCGCAAATATTCCGTTACCGCGTCACCCAACTTTGCGCTAGTTATTAATGCCATACCGCCCTGGTTTTGTGTTCCCTGCCCTCGTTTGCGTACCAATGTCCTACGTCTATCTCCTTCCCTGCCCTCGTTTGTGTGCCAATGTCCTGTTCCCTTATTTGTGTGTGTCTGCATTGATCAGTATCTTTCGGAATGCAACCTCTGTTATAGTTTTAGTAAAAGCCCGCTCCCGGCAGCAATCTTGCTGTTTCCACTAATGTTTTAACTTCTCCGTAACTGAATATGGAAGCAAAGTCGATTAAAAAAGTCTGTTTTATGAAGGAATTCGAACTTTGATTTGTCGGGCTATTATTTAGATGGTTTTGTTTCTGTATGAACCAAATACGTGTGTATTTTATGGCACTAATTCTAAACATAATGTATTGTATTTAGACCATAGCTGCTGAAAAGCCATTATTTGTTTGAATTTACTTCGGACATAGCCCCGTTTGTGTTGTCACTTTACTCTTCCCACGAACAAAGCTGTCCCAGCCTACCACGAACATATCTTTGGTTTATTGTTTCCTTCGTCCTTTCTTTTTCAAACTCTTACAATGCAATACCTCACCGTTCTTTTTTATTTGTCGACTTGATTTAAATTTTGAGACATTGAAATTTGAAGCAGAATTTATTTTGGAAGCGTTTTGAAAACTTCAAATAAGTTTTTCTGCTTGTCACAAGTTTTAAATGTTTTTCAATAATGTTTGTGTAATTGCCGTATTGTAATCCACTGACTTTGCAGCCAGAACAGTCGGTTGGACAGGGTTCATATCCCACCAGCACCTCTTGGGCGTCATGACAAGGGGTCGCAGACTCGATTAGTGCTTAGCTACTTCTGCGATGCCAGCGCTTGGCGCTGAAAACCGCAACTTCACCTGCACCTTTTTTTTAGATGACTTTGACAAGCGAAGCGGTCACTAAGTTTTTTTTAGAAGAAAACCTCAAATGTTTGTCAAACAACGTTTAATGATGGGCGTTAAGAAACGCGGTAGTTGTTCCTACAACAGTTTTTTCCTCCCTGTGTGCACGTGAAGGTTACCAGGCACAACAACAACGAGCTTCACGGGCATAGGGACACAGGGAGGATAAATCTGTTGTAGGAACAACTACCGCGTTTCTTAACGCCCATGGTTTAATCATGCGACCTTCCTTGAAACTACGAAAAATGACAAATCTAATATCCTCATTTCTTTTTCAGCCCACTCAAGATCGCAGGGACTGGAACTAGCCAATTTGGTTTCGAGCGGGAATGGCGACCAGATTCAGCATCAAGTAAGACAAGTAATGCTCACCGAGTTTTAGATTTCAACCAATCAGAACAGAATAGCGAATCATCCTTTGAAATGGTTGATAGCAGTATGGACGCCTCGTTTTCAAGTCAAATTAATGAGAGGCCACCAAGTGCTAGGCCCACTTCATTTCCTATTCCTCTCTCCTGATATTCTTTGGTACATAGAGCATTTTGTAATTTCAAAGACATATGATACCGTACAGGGGATATAACCTTATTACCATGCATACTACTCGTAATGATTTGTATAAAACGTTTGTATGCCCTCAGAAAGGTGGGATCTTTAGGGCCAACAGACTATGAGTAAGTAACAGCACAGGTGACATTCGTTTTGCAACACATAATCAACGAATTTTTTCAAAATAATTAATATATCAAATTAAAGCTGAAATTCTCCCGTTTCTTATGATGTAATTTTATTCTAAGTTTATTTGGTTTTGGAAGGCTGGTTGATCCACGAGGNCGTAATGATTTGTATAAAACGTTTGCATGCCCTCAGAAAGGTGGGATCTTTAGGGCCAACAGACTATGAGTAAGTAACACAAAGATTCGGTACTCACAAAGTGGAGAGGTTAGTTTCCTGGGAGTAGGGGGGCACTTGATCAGATTTTGGTTGGGGACGTGCCACTCGAGCATCAAAAACATACCCGTTCCTTGTACCAATTTCTCGAAAATTTATACCCGACTTTAAACCAATTTTTCACAAAATGGCCTATTTATTTGTTCTTTATACCACAATCACAAAAATGGATACCGTTCATACCAAAATCGTGAAAACCTTCCCGATGGCACGTCCCCATTACCCAAAATGTACATAGTGCCCCCCGGGGGTTAGTTTGTTGATTTAATTTTCGACGCTTTGCACACCAACTTTGAAATGTGATGATTCCAAAACTCGACTTGCTGCAACGTATCAGAGCTAATGAAAGCCAGAGCAGGGCTTCTAGTACTGGAGAGGCAACTTAACCAAAGTCTACTAAAAAGTAGAACTTAGCGATCGATATTTCAAATGGACCATACCGAATGCCCCAAAAGCTTCTTTGCCTCTTTGAAAAGCCCGTGAAATTAAAATATTTGGCGAAATTTCAAAATGTATCCAGATGACTTCAGGAGTCATTTTATCGACGACAAGATGGCTGAATAAAGAGCTGAGTCATAAGACTGCATTTGATCTGGTCTTCTGGTGGTCGGGTAGCAAAATGAAGATCAAATTAGATTATTATTAATTTGAAGGCTCTTGGTCAACCAGCAGCCTCTATCGAGGCAGCCATTTTCGTAGACCACAAAAATATTCATTGTTATAAAACCCATAAAAGAGAGCACGCAAAGGACCATGGTTGGATAAGAGCCTTTAACAACTGGCTCTGCCAAGAAGGCAAAGAACATTGTGACATGACCTGGTACTTTCATTACTGCAGTTATGATTTCAAGACAGGCTCTGTTAAAATTTGTTGATGCTTTGATAGATTCGGTAATATTTGGCGAAGAAGTTTTAAAAACGAATTCGGTATCTTGTCATGCTCTTACACGTTTATTCACCCCCTCTCCATCCATGCCCTACCTGTTCTAAAGAAGAGCCCATCTTGTCCTCCTCTATAGTTAGGTAGATGACAGATATGCATGGGAAGCATCCCAAGAGACATTGTTTGTATTTAGAAGTATTTAAATTAGCTTAAAGCCGTTCGAAATTATTTTCATTGAAGCCAGGCTCTATCTAAAAGGGTAAGCCATTTTGCAATTACGTAGTCTTAGTTTTTTAAGTCGTTTCCGGTCTATTATGCACTCCTTAGGAATTCTAGGACCATGAGAATTTCTGCTGAACCATTTTGATGAATGAAGAGATGTCATTCACCACAAGTAAGACGATAGACTGATTACCTAAGTCCCTCGTATCCCTGTGGTAAACCTTGCTCAACAGGGACTCATAATAGCACTGGGGAAAAGGTGAACCTGCCTAGGCCCATTCTCAGCTATCACCTTGCAGAAACGAAATGCACCAAAAACCTATTCGGCACATAGCTAATGATGAAAACTTAGCTTGCGTAAGTAGTGTACAGTTCACACTGTCCATTGCNGCTGAATAAAGAGCTGAGTCATAAGACTGCATTTGATCTGGTCTTCTGGTGGTCGGGTAGCAAAATGAAGATCAAATTAGATTATTATTAATTTGAAGGCTCTTGGTCAACCAGCAGCCTCTATCGAGGCAGCCATTTTCGTAGACCACAAAAATATTCATTGTTATAAAACCCATAAAAGAGAGCACGCAAAGGACCATGGTTGGATAAGAGCCTTTAACAACTGGCTCTGCCAAGAAGGCAAAGAACATTGTGACATGACCTGGTACTTTCATTACTGCAGTTATGATTTCAAGACAGGCTCTGTTAAAATTTGTTGATGCTTTGATAGATTCGGTAATATTTGGCGAAGAAGTTTTAAAAACGAATTCGGTATCTTGTCATGCTCTTACACGTTTATTCACCCCCTCTCCATCCATGCCCTACCTGTTCTAAAGAAGAGCCCATCTTGTCCTCCTCTATAGTTAGGTAGATGACAGATATGCATGGGAAGCATCCCAAGAGACATTGTTTGTATTTAGAAGTATTTAAATTAGCTTAAAGCCGTTCGAAATTATTTTCATTGAAGCCAGGCTCTATCTAAAAGGGTAAGCCATTTTGCAATTACGTAGTCTTAGTTTTTTAAGTCGTTTCCGGTCTATTATGCACTCCTTAGGTATTCTAGGACCATGAGAATTTCTGCTGAACCATTTTGATGAATGAAGAGATGTCATTCACCACAAGTAAGACGATAGACTGATTACCTAAGTCCCTCGTATCCCTGTGGTAAACCTTGCTCAACAGGGACTCATAATAGCACTGGGGAAAAGGTGAACCTGCCTAGGCCCATTCTCAGCTATCACCTTGCAGAAACGAAATGCACCAAAAACCTATTCGGCACATAGCTAATGATGAAAACTTAGCTTGCGTAAGTAGTGTACAGTTCACACTGTCCATTGCAGCTCGAATCACATTGGAATTCGCGGAATCTTGTGAGCTGATTGCCACCACACTTTCTTGTGTGTCAGGGCCTATATAGGGTCAGTTTTTCAGAGTAATATTATGAGTCTCTGTTGACCGAAGCGATATGATCAAGTCCAAGATCACAGGGAAACAAGGGACTCAGGTAATCAGTCTAGTAAGACGATGTCATGTGGGTACAAAGTGCAACAGTGGCACATGTCAAGTCTTTCATTTATGGAACCCGACAAAAGCAGTTCGGAAAATTGAAATTTTGGTCACTGAAGCCATTTTAAAAGCTGAACAAAGGTTCTATCTATATATGTGTGTTTGCGTTGCGTAAACTTAGGTGATTTGATCAAAATTTCATTTCTGAGTTTTTGGGTCGAAGGTCTTCGATTTACAACACAAATTCGTGCAGAGTCTCGGTGCTCCTGGAGTGCTAGGCCACGATATTTTGGAAGCGATTTTCTCAAGATTTCTATTTATCAATTGATTGATTTTAAGATATATTTAATTACTAAGTAAACAATGTATTTTCTACGCTCGTTTAAAATTAACTTTTACTTTTTAGTTTCATTTCACAATATGGCACTTTGGAGTTATTTTGTTTTAACTGATTTTTAACACAAGATTTATGTGATTTTAGTTGTTTAACATTGATTTCGTTGTTAATTTAGCCAGGGGAAAACCGTTGCATTGAGGCAGAGATATATTTTGGGCTGGGTATGGGCTTTTCACGGAGTGAGAGGGTCACAATCAGTAGCCTCTGTCCTCTTAACTCTTGAAATAACGATCCATGAAATTAGACAGGTTTTCTTTCAGACCCAATTCAAATATACTTTAATTTCAAATTCTTTAAATTCAGATCAGTGTTTTGTGCAGAAGAATTGGGAATCCTGAAAGGATGTTCTGAAAATATATGTCCTTAGATTTTCCTATCATTTTAAAGCTATTTAATAGACACATTGTGAAGCATTTGTCCTAACCAAAGCACTTATAAATTTAGCTTAGCCAATTTAAAACTGCGTTCACATGATACGGGCGCAATTTGGAAACGGTATAAAATTCTTACGAATAGGCGAATTAGTGTTCACACGATGCTGGCACAATTTGAAAACGGCAAAAAATGTGACGGTACCAAAATTTTAGCTAGTGTTCACGCGATGCTGGCACAATTTGAAGACTATAGAAATTCGACGGTACCTATCTCTTTGCAATCTCTGCGACGTTACCTTTCGTTCACACGAAAACGGCACCCTTTTTGCCGGCACAATTTGAAAACGGCGTCGTGTGAACACTCAAAAACGATGAAAAGGGAACATTGTCAACGCTTTCGAAATTTGGCTGATTGTTTCTTTAGGCCTAGATAAATTTCTTTGTCGTCAAAATCCAGCCTCTTTGTCGCAGAGATTGCAAAGAGATAGGTACCGTCGAATTTCTATAGTCCTCAAATTGTGCCAGCATCGTGTGAACACTAGCTAAATTTTTGGTACCGTCACATTTTTTGCCGTTTTCAAATTGTGCCAGCATCGTGTGAACACTAGCTAAAATTTTGGTACCGTCACATTTTTTGCCGTTTTCAAATTGTACCAGCATCGTGTGAACGAAGTCTACGTTTTGAAAAATAGAGTTTACTGTTTCGTGTCCAGTGTCCACTGAAAATCATATCAAATAGACTGAGTAGAATTCAAGATGCGCCTGCTAGCCAGAAAGCAGTCCACTAGTTTTTGTGTACTTTAGAACGAGAACTGCCGAAAAATATCTTTGCCTCACTGCTAGTAACCAGTTATTTCTTTTTTCGAATTTGTTTATAATAGTTGAATTTTTACTTGATTTTGCGTGTATTTACTACCGTTACTCTGGTCTTAGATTTAGCGAGATTTCTATTCGAAAGATCCTTAACACTTAACCTTAGGTCCCTTAGTAGATAATCGTTATAACGAAACGAAAGTGAAGATTCTGCGATAACTTTTTAAGAGCTACCTACACCCTAATTTCAGTAGTGCTGCTTAAGTCTTGATTTTCTTGAAGATCGAACAGAAAGTGCCTTGAAATGTCTTACAGTGGTTCAAGACATTTGATAACAGAATTATTGATACAGACTGCATGACATCACAGCAGCGTTGAAAACACGACACCATCTTGTTTTCGGGTAAATCTTCAGACATTTTCTATAGGTTTCTAGAAAATTTGCAAAAAGTTTGCATAGAATTGTTCTTCTGCTCTCCCTCACGATATTGAGTAGGGAAAGGATAGCTAGCAATTGGTAGCCAGACCTAAACCAATGAAATAATTGCACGTTAATGCTGTTTTTAAAACTAAAACCAAAATTTGGGCCAAGAAAGCTGTGAGAAACTTGCCTTTGCGTCAGTAATTTCGTAGCCAGCGCCACAAACTCCGTCGGCTGTAATTTGCGCATCGCTTCTTCAAAGTCAAGCTTCCTTTTCGACGTTCGCCTATCTTGCCGCTAAAGTTTTTGAATGACTTGAACAGCTTCCAAGGTTTTTGAATTTATTTATTGCGATAAATAAACGAGACAGTCTCGAAATCCCAGTGCGACGCTGTATGTTTTGTAATTGCTTCATGTACCCTAAGTCTGATTTTCGAGCGCACATTGGTCAAGTCACGTGACATGTCGTCTGTATGAATATCTTCGAATACTTCATCTGACGACCATCATCGCAGCAAATCATCGATAAGAGAAGAAACACTAAAACCAGTGCACGCGTTTTAACTTAGTGAATTCGAGTGATTCGAGCACACGGAGATATCCTATTGCTTTGTTTCGAAAATTCTCGATATGTTTCTGAATATAAGTTTTCACAAAAAGAAGAAGTTTTGTTTAACAACTCGTGCTGTTTGATTAAACGTGGAGCAACATTCTTCCGTTTGTAATTCTTTGAAAGATTGTGCCATAAGCGTACGGGACGAAAAAATTTGGGGGGCGGCCCAACACAAAGTCTATTGTTTACGAAAATTTTTGCCCGACTTGCGTCGGATTTTTGCCCGAGAAAGGCTGATTTTTGTAAATTTTTCCAACGCTGGGGGGGCTGCAGCCCCCCCAGCCCCCCCCGCCTCGTACGCTTATGGATTGTGCGCATGAAACGGACAAGGCAAACCAGCTTATTTGGCATTCTTTTACCCCTTGTAGCTGCAAGCTTGTTCTCATAATCAAGCTCTAGCATTGGAGAATATTTTCTTGCGAATCATGTCGCAAGACATAGCTAGAGCGTTTAAATACATTTTCGATTTGTAAGCCAAGTTCAGTTCCAAAAAGTTATAAATTTTCGATTGCCTGCCGTACTTTGGACCATTCGCAAACTTTGCTCGTGTTCTTTGGACAACGTAAAACTTTCAAAAAGTTTCCCTACCGTTTGAATCTTTACTTTCATATATTCTTCTTTATTCTCAAACATTAGATTTTAGCATGTTGTATTTATAGCTTGTATTGAAATTGATCGACAGTCAAGTTAGTTTAAATAATTTATCGCAAGAAACGTTTCAGCTACCCAATACTTAAGATTATTATATGAAGATTTTGCATGTTGTTAAATTCGTTTTATTTTTGTATACTTATTCGTACAGTTGACGCTGAGCAATTTGTTTTACGGCGAAACTCAACAACACAACTAACTTCTGTGACATACCTTTGTTTGCTAGATCTCGAATGAAGAAGGCCATCATATTCTTCTGTGAAGTGTTCTATTCAAAATCTAGTATTTAAAGAAATTCTTGCAAACCTTATGGAATTTCAATTATGAGGATGTATGAAACCCATGAAACCTCAAGTATGGAATGCCATAGCGGATAAATGTCAAATTCGCAAATTTACTATCAATATTGTTATCAACTGTCAAATTTGCACTTTTTGACTTAAATATTTGACCCATAATTTTTGACTGAAAATTTTTGACTCTAAATATTTGACCCTAGATTTTTGACTCAAAATTTTTGACTCAAAATTCTTGACCCAACATATTTGACCCTAGATTTTTGACTCTAAATTTTTGACCCAAAATTTCCTACTCAACATTCAGACTCAATATCTTTGACCCTAAATTTTTTTCTCAAAATAATTGACCCTAAATTTTTGAATCAAAACTTTTGGTTCAAAATGTCACACTAAACTAGGGAGAATAAGTAGGGAGAGGAAACGCGCNAGAGGTTGACATAAAATGTGCCTCCTGTGTAGTAAGAATAACGGTGGTATAGATTTTGGTACACCGTTATTCTTACAACATGAGTAAGACTTGAAGCCAGAAAAGAAAAATTCCCACTTTTTCAGAGGTTGACATAAAATATGCCTCTTGTGTAGTAAGAATAACGGTGGCATAGATTTTGGTCCACCGTCATTCTTACAACATGAGTAAGACTTAAATCCAGAAAAAAAAATTCCCACTTTTTCAGAGGTTGACATAAAATGTGCCTCCTGTGTAGTAAGAATAACGGTGGTATAGATTTTGGTCCACCGTCATTCTTACAACATGAGTAAGACTTGAAGCCAGAAAAGAAAAATTCCCACTTTTTCAGATGTTGACATAAAATGTTCCTCTTGTGTAGTAAGAATATCTCGCTTTTCCTCTCCCTTCTTATTCTCCCTAGTTTAGTGTGACATTTTGAACCAAAAGTTTCGATTCGAAAATTTAGGGTCAATTATTTTGAGTAAAAAATCTAGGGTCAAAGATATTGAGTCTGAATGTTGAGTAGGAAATTTTGGATCAAAAATTTAGAGTCAAAAATCTAGTGTCAAATATTTTGGGTCAAAAATTTTGAGTCAAAAATCTAGGGTCAAATACTTAGAGGCAAATATTTAGAGTAAAATATTTTGAGTCAAAAATCTAGGATCAAATATTTAGAGTCAAAAATTTTCAGTCAAAAATTATGGGTCAAATATTTAAGTCAAAAAGTGCAAATTTGACAGTTGACAACAATATTGATAGTAAATTTGCGAATTTGACATTTGTCCGCTATGGCATTCCATACTCGAGACATACTTGATGGGTTTTATTGTCAATATTTAATACGCCAGAAACTTTTAAAGGCTCACTGTCAACCATGATCCTTTGTGCTCCGAATGAAGAGCAAGACAAAGTGAACCTAGGCCAGGCCTGAAACGACTTACAGGAAAGTCGACTTTGGCGCCACAAAGGATCATGTTTAGCAATGGGTCTTTAGTGGTTTAGTGGAAAGTTCATTTTGTGTTTACTTGTGGAGTGGGAGGCTACAAAAAGTAATTCTTTTTTGGGTAACAACAAATGCTCAGTAAAATCGGAGAAGAATTCTGAAAATTGAGAAAAATACAAATTAACGCGAAGCTGCCCTGTCTCGTAGTGACGATGCGACTTGTCTTTTGTTTTCATAATTCCTTAGCAACTGCAGAAAGAACACGAAGCCAAAGTTCATTCGAGTTGCGAACGAAAGTGCCTCAAGAAAAATGTCTTCAACAGCATTTGATCGATCATATCCTAGCGAGAAAGAAGTTGCTTTAGCTAGAGATATACTTAAACCTCCTGGCATATTGTCTAAGGTTTGTTTGAAAACGTTTTCGTCAATCTTTTGTGCTATTTTCTCGATGGTGGAAAATGGGCCTAAGTTTTTTTAAGCCCTTCTTAGACTTAGGCCACTTGTTGTGATTGTAGGAAGTTCTTCTTCTCTGCTTAATTTTTTGCTATCGTTATATTTCTCGATAATGTTATTAATGAGAACTAAAACTAACTGGGAAAACATTTTCTTTCAGGCATACAACAAACATCAACTAAAGAAAGTCGAGGTAAGATGATTAAAATCAATTTTTTTATCTTTAAAGATGACGGAGGGGGCAGGATTTGCGGAATTTTAAAGTTGTCCTGGCTAAAAATTGTTTTGTAAAAAGAATACCATTTAGCTATTATGGGTAAAATATTCGAATTTGATTTTAAAGGTTCCAGTTATCAATTTGAAGGCTTTATTCACTATCTTATATGTGCATTTAAAACCAATCAAATTTCCATTAAACAAAATGCATCAAATTTAAAAAGAAAATTGATTTATCTTACAGCGTGATTATGAATTTGGTACGAAACCATCTTCTCAAGATGCACTGGTCAGGAAATTTCAAACTGACAGACTTACAATGACAGATGCCTCAAATCGAATTGACTATTTCCAAGTGAAAACAACGGTAAGCTCAAGATGCTGATATCCTTCACTCCTGCCAACTGAAATTTTATTCTGTTGAAGACAGGATATGCTAAAAAGATGTTGTCAGGTGCATCTAATACTAAAAACGGTAAAATAATAGTCTTCAAGTGACACAGAACTTGAAAATAGTAATGAATGGTTCAATTTTATTTGCCAAATGTTTTTATCTGATACTGGTCAAAATCCTACAATATCCTACAGATGTCAAGAAGTATGGAACTCCATCCCCACAGAAATCACCTCAACTGCAAATATAAACATTTTTAAAGCAAATATTAAAAACCTGTCATCAATTTCTTGCTTGTGCCGCATCTGCAAACCATTTATAGCACAGGTGGGCTATATAAAATAACAACAGGAAATCTAATGATATTTCAGTTATTCTTTTGGCATTACTGTTACTTTTAGTATGACTGTTACTGTTACTTTTAGTATTACTGTTATTAAATTGTTGTTTGTAAATAGTTTAGATAGTTGGTTTTAATTAGCTTTTANCAATATCCTACAGATGTCAAGAAGTATGGAACTCCATCCCCACAGAAATCACCTCAACTGCAAATATAAACATTTTTAAAGCAAATATTAAAAACCTGTCATCAATTTCTTGCTTGTGCCGCATCTGCAAACCATTTATAGCACAGGTGGGCTATATAAAATAACAACAGGAAATCTAATGATATTTCAGTTATTCTTTTGGCATTACTGTTACTTTTAGTATGACTGTTACTGTTACTTTTAGTATTACTGTTATTAAATTGTTGTTTGTAAATAGTTTAGATAGTTGGTTTTAATTAGCTTTTAATTTAGCTATCATGTAGTATTTACCATCTTAAAAGAAAGTGAATAAAAACACAAAAACAAAAAAACAAGACCATCTCCCATAAGATCCGAAAGAGAAGCAAGGTACTGATGTATATATATTAGAAATCTGACATCTCACATTTGCCAAAAGCTTACTCCAGGTTACTGTATGAAAAGATATAAGGAATTTCAAAATGTGATTGTACATTTTATTGTACAACACACAGGGTATGAAATTTCAAATTTTTTGTCAAATTTTGTAAGGACTTTTTCAGCAATCTTAGCCCAATGACGAGTACTTTAGCAGATAAAACCTAGACTCACCACAATATGCCCTATGTTATGCTTCATTTTATGATAATCTGATAGTGCTACGCTACAACGAGTGGTATCAGATTATCAAGAAAATAGAATCCCAATAGAATTAAACATAGGAGCTGTTGTAATGAGTCTAGATAAAACTTTGTTACAGTAAGCACTTTTAAGAATCAAATGATTTTTAAGGTATCAATATATCTTTGCAGCATGATCAACCATCAACATATGATAGAATCAAGCACATGGAAACAGGGTATGACCCCAAACTTCACAGAGATGACAGAAAGCATGCAAAAGCAAGAGGGCTAAAAGTGAACCTTGAGGTATGTCACTTCCCATACTTTATGTCAATCTGTGTCTGTTTGTCACATGAACTGTTTATAATTGAATACAAATACACACATTTTTTAAGAAGCTGCTTATATGAAAGTATCCAAAAATATAGGCTTAATTTGTCAAAAATTACAAAACCGAGCTACCTGGATTAAAAAGGCTAAGAAATTTTTGTATTTTGCAGCTTCAATTTTCTCAGGTCATTCAAAGATTTTTTGACACTGTGCAGTATTGACAAATGTTTTTAATTTTTTAATCAAACCTGTTAATACTTGTTTGGAGACTTTGATAGGTACTTTTGAAGCCCGTTAATAACAAAAATAAATTAATTCTGCTGTACCTTAGAGCAATTTAAATTTAAGAAACTCATAAGAAACTTTTGGTAGCAGGAATGGCCAAAAATCTAAGAAAGTGGCTACCAACCCCAGGCCTAAGTTTCTTATAAAAAATTTGTGTGGACATAGATGGGAGAAAATACAGCAATAATCAACTATTGAACCAGTTAGAAAAAGTCTTGATAGGTCTATCCTAACATTCTTATTAGCCATGCAATGAAATTGACTTACGACGTGATTCCTTGTATTAGTTCAATATTTTTAATCTGATTTGTTTATTTAACCATCCAATTCAATGAGCGATACTGAGACTTATGTAATGAGTCTAGCAATGATAAACACTTGTAGAAATTAAGTCTAATTGTATGGTTGATTGAATGGTTACATGATTGTGTGATTTAACGATTCAATGACTGGTTGTGTAATCAATTGATTGTTGTTATTTTGAAATTGAAAATGTCACAAAATCTGCATAATGTTGCTTGTCCAAGCACTTGGAGAAACAGTTTTGAAGACGAACTCAATTTCAGAAGTGCATTACTGATTCTGAGCAAAAAAAATTTATTAAATTTGATTAGATAAAGTTGAATCTCCCCTTTAAAACACTATTCTATTGATCAAAATAGAGAAAAATAAATCTCGGTAAACGTCCACTGTTTCTCATTGGCGTAGCAGAGATGTGTGGAGCCCTTAGTGGCTTTTCTTGAGCAGGACAAGCAAAGATGAAACATAATTTTTGCAAAGCTTATCCATATACGGATTAAAAAATACTGATCTATGAGAAAGACGGACTCAAACTTTTGCATAAAATTATTTTGAAATCTTCGTGGTAGGTTCCAAAGAATGCATCTTCAGGCAGTTTTCTTGCTTCATCTAATATCATAAAATGATGGATCGTGAATGGTAGCAAAGAAGTATTCGTAATTATTTTTGGACAATTTGATCACGACTTAAATATCGTGAAAACTCTCTTAGAAAACTCTCTTCTCAAACGAGTAATTTCTTAACATTTTTGTCTGAAAACTTGTCAATCTGCTTTGAAAGTCCAAGTGGTTGGGGGTCCCTTTGGGGTCCTATTTTTCGGGGGCTCTTAGTTTAAGCCATAAAGGTAATCACCGTTCACTACGCCACTGCTGTTTCTTTTAGTCATCCAGTACATTGATTTATTCAACAGGAAACTGCATTGGCTGTTCCAAATTTGGCATCATCCATATATGGTCATCCACACAGAAAACAATTGGACTATCCATCACGCACCCATTGTCATGTTGAAGTTTGTAAAAAAGACTTTCTTAGATTAACTGGGACGAATATCGGTAAGGAAGAGTGACAAGAAATGAGATGCTTCTTCATCGTTCAACCATAATTCTATGCTCAGAGCATACTACAAAACTAATTTAACAAGATACAGCTAAATCAGGCTGGTTCTCGATGACTACTTGCACCTGAAAAAACTAATATCAGGTCGGGTATCAGATAATTTTGTTAAAAGAGAGATAGACCATCTCGATATCCTTCTGCACAATGCTCACTTGACGTTTGTGGAGCAAAGACAACTGTCAATTAAGATTTGCTCGATGCCAGGGCCGTAGGAAGCATCTTAAACTTGGAGGGGCACGACACTTCAAGGGCACTTTTTTCATTATAGCTAAAGGGGCATTTCCTGAAGCAAAAAGGGAACTTTTTTGTTTATTGCAAAATCTTGGGGGGGCACGTGCCCCCAGTGCCCCCCGGTTCCTACGTCTCTGCTCGATGCGAATTCTCGCCCTTGTTTGCATCTATGTGGAAAATGAAAGCCAAACAAATTCTCCGATAGAAGCAGTAATATGAAAACAGCGGTTTTATAGTACAAATGATAGTTTCCATTCTCCTCCAAGCTGATATCAGGAGCAAAATCTATCTCATTTGATCTCACCTTGTGTGCAGTTATGTACTGGGTGCGCCAAAAGTACCCACCTTTGACAGGCCATGGTGAATCGCAAACAAGGCCGATTTTGAAGACGGATGGATTAATCTTTCTTCATCCACATCATCCACATCTACCAGATACTGTCGACCTTCTAAAAAGAAGATTCTGACAGGATGACAAGCCAGAATGAAAGTCAGCTAATACGTTTGGGAAATTAAGGAGCTTATGACTGGTAGTTGGATTAGGGTAAAACAGCTACGCACTTCTAGCTTCAAGCTACCAATTATGTTGGAGGAAGTGCACACAAGCTTCAAACTGCGCACAAGAGTTTCCAAGTATTACTTACTTTCCACCCTGGATACGCAATACGGTCTTTAGAGATTAAATCATCAATCGTTCAAATCGGTCGAGTGTACGATTTATCATGGCCTGTCAAAAGTGGTACTTTTTCTGGCTCACCCGGTATGTCTCATACATGAAATATAGATTTTGTGATATGCTGGATCTATGGGATTTAGATTTTTATTTTTTTAACTTGTAGCTTTTAGGTTATACATTTTATCGATCTATGTAATTGATGTAAATCTTAAGTAACGCGACTGAAAACGTGAAATTAATGTTTTGAATAGCATGTTGTTTTTTGGAAACGCTTGCACGCAGTTCTTTTTAAACATTTTGTGCCAAACATTGCCAAATTTGTCTATTTTAAGTACATACATAAGATCCTTGATACCTCTGGGGTAGACTTGCCCCAAGTCTATTTCATCAAGTCCGTCTGACCGATCCCTTTCCCATAGTTTCCGGATCCGCTAATCCAACATTCCGTAAAGGAACTACCTCCCCTTTGTTTCGCTACGGAATGTTGGAATGGTGGATCCAGGAACGATGGGAAAGGGATAAAAAAGACGGACTTCATGAAATAGACTTGGGGCAAGTCTACCTCTGGGGGGAAACTAGGGGCACGAAGGATTACTAGGATACGGTCCATCTATATTGTAATGATTAGTTTCTCTACCATAATACCAGTCTCCAAATGCTTGTTGGATTGATTTCTGTTGTATTGTCACACTAGTCCACGTTTCATCGAATAACGACATCGAATGTTCGATACACGAAACAAGAAATATCCCCGCACTTTGAGCCGCTTTTACGACATGAGTCGCTTGCAACATTGCGTTTCTATATTTCATTACATTTATCATCTGATTCTCCGTGCATTCCGGAGGATCTGACCTCAGTATGTTTATATATTCTTTTATAATATTAGCCGATCTTTTATTCTTATTTTGCGCTATACCATTTCTGTTCACCCCCGGTGCATTCTTTTGAAACAAGTCTTGTAATCGAACTGGATGATTCGCTTTGCTATTCATAATGTTCGGCAGTTTTCCTGCACTTTTAAACATGTTAGCTATTATGTCATTACTTGATTTCTGTCCGGGTTTATTCCGTTGTTTTTCGTGAAGTTTTTTAGCTTCAGTTAATTCTGCTTGTTTAGTGCGCAGCATCTGTGTTATTTTCTGCGTAACTTCTTTTGACTTTTGTTTTTCTTTATCTTTTTTAGCTTTCAAAAGCTCAGTAGCTTTATTCTGATTTTCGATATTCTCAGGTTTTTCAGTATCAGTATTCCTTTCTCTTTCCTCATTGCCAATATTTTTCTGAGCTCCAGTAGGCCCAATTATTTTGATATTTTCGCTCACATCTTTTGTCTTGTTATTGATATTTTTAGCAACTGTCGAATTTGCACCTTTCTTAGGCAGCAGCTTCTTCAACTTCTTAAACACTTCGTTTAGCAGTCCGATAGTTTCAGTGTCCATATTGTCTTTCTGCACATCGTCCGCTACGTTGCTCAATGTACTAACACTGCTCGCGAGGGGGTTCAGCGATAACTGCTCTTGTTTTTCATTCGCTAAAACGTTAGACATTTCGCTCAAACTTTGAATCGACGGCATTTCAAATTCCTTTGCCTTCTTTACAGCATTTTCACCATCATTTCCTGCAGCGCTATTATCAGTATCGATATTCAAGTGTAGCTTTGCACCTCCCTGGCCCTCGTTTTCAGTATGAGGCCGCGCTACTCTCTCGTTATAATAATTATCCGCGTAACCATTAAGCGTAAAGGCATTTTGCGCATCTACTAGATCACCTTCGCCAAATTGCGGCTCGAAGTTTCGTTTCTCTTGAGTTTTCGACGTGTCGTTAGCATACGGTTTCGGTATTTTGGTCTTTTTAACGTTCTCCTCGCTCGTGGAATCCTCGCTTATCGTTTCCGGCTTTTCTACTTCCTGCTTTTTATTCTTGGAAATACGAAAGTACGGCAATATTTCAAAACCTGATATATCTCTAACTTCTCTGTGATTCGTTATATGAGCAGTCATCGAACCCTTTTCGTTTATTTCGCTCTTTTTAAGAATATTCGGCTGCGCAACAGTTGGGAATTTGCAATCGATGCCCACAAAGTAAAGCAACGCCCAGACATCGTATGCAGCATTCAAAACAAAAACTGGATGCTTTATAAATTTGAAGGTGTGTTGAGGCAAGAAGCAATGCCAGCCTTTTTGAATGCCGAAATTTCGAATGCAATCCTTGTTCAAACCATTTGACGAGTTCTGCATGTCGTAAATCCGTTTGAACAGCGCGCCAACACTTTTTCCACCAATGGGCTGCGACTCTATGAAATACCCTGCATCTGATAGCACGTGCATTGGAACATTAGGCAACCTTTCAGCCATTCGATCAACAGCAAACATAGCAGTCATACTCCCTGCAGAACTACCCGTCAGAATAATCCCTTCTGCGTTTTGAATCCCGCGTTTTAATAAATCTTCGATGACAGCATCAAGCACTCTTTTTCCTCTGAAGAATATGTTTTCCCCTCGCACCGTTACAGGCTCCTCTCGGTCCCCTGTGAATGACGCTCCATCACAGTAAACTATCCACACTAAATTCCAGTCATAGAAATCCGGGTTTGTCTGTCCGTTCGGGGAATTAATCCCTTGTATGACCGGAGGAGCTGGAGGTAAATGTTTCGTAGAGCCTAACGAGCCTCGACTGCGTTCTAAGCAAGCCTCTTCATCAAAACACCAGGCTCCTCCGTTGAAGTGAATTATCCAACGGTTTGTGCCTAGGCCTTTTCCAGGACGCAGATAATACGCTGGTGGGGTACCATCTAAACAAACAGCGCCCGTGTTTATCCCCTCGTACACTCGTATCAGATGCATTTGTTCGTTGCCATCGCCTGGTATAGACGAACGCTGGTCCTCTGCATCTTCTACTTTGTTGTTATTCTTAAGCACACTACTTGAATTGAATAGTTTCCCAACGGTGGTAACCATAGTTGAACTATAAAGTCTCGTAGGTTCATGTATCTGCGCTCCTTCATCGATGCTCGTTCGCCGTTCTACGTAGGCCCATGCTAGCAATGTCCCAACTGCTATTAATGATAACAGAACGAGAAATGAAATTATAACTAAAAGTAATTTGAGTTTGTCTCGAAGGCAGTCTTGTCGTTCTGGGTCGTCTTTCCATCTATCTTTGTGATAATTTTCGCTACCAAGGAGCTCGTCGTTCTCAATATTTTTTGCTCTATCCGCCGTCTTATTCATGTTGCTTTATGGCCCTAAGGAATTCCGTCAACTCTACGTTCATCAAATGCTTTTACAGCAGCAAGTATCATGAGACAAAACGTGGAAATCTCTGTCACCATAAGAACATCTTTAAATTGATTGCCAGTGAAGTTTACAGAAAATGTTACCAACTGTGCTGGGCAATCCAATCAATTTCACTTCACACAGTCTTCTTTCGTATAGCAACTATATGTGAATTCCATTCGAAAGATGAAGTACCCAAACTTTCAATGCTCATATACTTTAACTCAGCCGGTAGATCTTCTGCAACTCTTGTTAAATTCATCGACGAACGATAGACAATTTGAATTCGTAAAATTCGATACAGAAGTTTCCCATCTGATTTACCAACTTGTTACTGTAAATTTTGATTCGCAAAGCGAAGAGTCTACTGATAAAAGTGAACTGATTTCTTGAGTGATTTGTAAGGCTCCACAGACAATTATCTTCTCCAATTTGAATTAATTTTTACCACCTTGAAACGCAAATATTAAGATCAACCTCTTGAAGTTTCTCAAATATACCAGCAACGAAACTAGTAACTGCTGACCCCCAGTTGATTATACGCAGATAACACGACAAACTTTAGGCCATAATTTCTCTACTTCTCTTTATTTCTGTTTCTTTTTCTCCTTTTCATATGTTTATTTAGCAACTTTTTCGCATTTCAAACAATTTAGATTAAAATTCATCACAATGATGACGTGATTATCTTATTTCGAAAGTATTCTGCATTGAGACTGTTCACTTTAAATGCCGCCATTTTGAAAAGTGGAATCCACGACCCGTTAATGCATAGGAGGTCAAACTCTCAATTGTTGATAAACAAAGTCAGGGTGTTTCTATTGATGCGCGTGCATTCATAATGAAAGCTATCGCATTTTTAACGGAGCCGTGTCTTTACCAGCTGCATATCTTTCTTAACTGTTTCACATTATCTATGGATTTGCTTGGTTTCCATTTCATTTCTGGTAAACTCACTGGACGTAGATATTTTGGAAAATGGCTATAGTTGGTATCAGATAAGCCAAGATAAGCAAAGGGCCTAACAGCGGTAGACATGGCAAATGCTGCGTTTTTCATAAAATATGGTTTTACTAGGCTTGCCGCGCGTCGCCTGCGGCGCCGCGCCGGCCCGCCGTCGTGCTTCGCATTCGTTAGAGAAGGAAAGAGAAGCTCTATCTAGCCCCTCCCTATTACGTCCTCTATTTAATAAGCCCTTTTCTTTGAAGCTAAAATTTGAATATCTATTAAGTCTTCTCCATTAATTCCCCCTCTCTTATATGGAACAGAAAAGGCTTCTAAATATACTCCATTTATTGAAGCAAAATAATGTAAATCGCAATTTCCGTGTGATTTGGGTTCATCACTACGCTAAATTTGTGTGCTTTACTTGCAAAGTAGTTTGTTGATTCTGGAAAATATAAAGTAAAAGACCCAAAACCTATCATTGCTAGCCTTCACTTTGTGGATAAGTCCTCTCTCTAATAAACCCTCTCTTTAACGCCCCCTCTGTAGCCTTCGAAAATTAATAAGCCTCCCGGGGAGGGTCTTAATAGGGCTTTTACACTATTTATCTGTGTGCTGTTTCTTTATGTCTATATTACGCG
>REGM01000081.1:950511-994424 GCA_004194415.1 Aurelia aurita | reverse complement strand
TCTCCGATGTCGATAACAGGCTCCCTTGTACGCATATGCAAACAAGGATAGAAGATGAAAGAAATGACATCAGGAAACTATCTTTGGGCATTTTTTGAAAACACTTTAACGTGAGACAGCCAAACGACTAGGAATAAATTAGCAGTCATGACAGGGTTGGCCGACTCTATAACCAGGACATTCGTTAATTACACCCAGTGTACATTTTATGTAGCTGTTAAAGAACGCATGTCAACCATCATGCTTGGCGAGATTTGGCTGAGAAAAGACACCATTTTCAGATCATACGATAATAAACTGCAGACTGAATCCAAGTCAATCGGGCTCTGTAAATTTCAAAAGCTTTAATTTGTTGCTTTTCCTGTTGTGTTACTCATTCGTAGTGCTGCTTTAGATCTTTTTATGGTTCTTTTAGTGATGGAACTGAGAAGATATCTGCTCCAAAGATAAAGCAAACTAGCCCTAGTAACCTGAGGTTAAAAACAGACATCATACAGAGAGACACCACTCACCCTGGTCATGACGGGACACTCTGGCAAGCTCATGTCATTGCGTCAATCCTGCTCGCCTAAAGCTAGCCATTGGTGATGCATATAAGTTAAGTTGCAAATCTCACAAAACACGATGGTTGACATACGTTCTCTAATGCATTATTTGTCGCAAGGACTTCGAACCGGACAATATTGATAACTCTTGTTAGCGTATAAACAATGCAATTATCAAAATATGAATATAGAAGAATACCTTAAAGTGTCTGGAATTTGCAAAACCGCCACTCAAGTCTATCATCACCATGTATTGCTAGACCTGTCTGTTTGATTTGCAATGTTAATTTTGCTAAATTCAATAACTGACAATGCCATAACTAAGATAGAAATTGTGCAGCTGAATCTTGAGCGCTTTATAAAGGACTGACCTGTATGTGGATGATTTCGTTTAAAAAAATTGCTAATCTCGTCTTCCCACTTTCTTTTGATTTTGTTGTTTATGTAGACAATAAGCACATACACCGATACCTCGTGCTTTGCTTCATCTTCATTGTCAAATACTCTTACTAAGCAAACATTTCATCGTCTTGATGATTTCAAAGGACCTGCTAATTTCTCACAAAACAGATTAGCAGTACTGAGAAATTTAATCAATTGCTTGGCAACAACAAAATCCATCAAAATTGTCCTGATTTTGGACCTTGAAAGCTGAGGGAAATGGAAAGTCTCCAAAGCTAGGAAAGGACATTTTCGTATCCTCCGTTTAGCTATTCAATGGAAATTTCTGTTATGAGATGGGTTTGCAAAATATTTGATCTGTTGCCCGTCCGACTCGAACTGCTTGTTTTTACATGGGGAAAAAGCTAGGTCTTGTACATATGGTAAATTGCCAAAAAGGTTAAGCTTGTCCCGCGAGACCTCACCGTCTAACAAGACTAACTACTCAGTTGATGTTTTAGTCTTGATAAAGGGAAAACTCCCAGTTGGATGGACAGCTCATCAACCATTTTGGAAACAGCTTGTTCCACCTCCCCCTCCCTAACAAAGGATATCAATTCTCTTTTGCAACGTCTAAAAGTTGCAAAAAGGGCTAAATCAAATGACACTATCTCTTACATTTTCGTATGCGTCTTGATTGCCACCAAAAAATCAACGCGGAGTGTGTTCAGTAGTAACTGTGTACAGATACCATCAGTATAGTAATATGGAGGGTGCTAAGTACTGCGGATGAATACCAGTACTACGGAGGAATGCCATCAGTCCTCAGGCGGTTGCTCAGTACTGTCAAGAGATGCAATCAGCACTGCATAGGCTTCCTTTGTTGTACTTAGCACCGTCCACAGTACCGATGACGTCCCTTCACGGTGCTACTGAAATCCCTATGCAGCACTGATGGTATCTCAATGCTATAGTTAAAGCCAGGCATTAATTTAAGGAATTTTCATCACTGCACAAAACAACGTAAATCGCAGTTTTGCAGGTCAAAAGGGTGTGGCAAAAGGGTGTGGCAATAGGTCTGGTAAGTTTTCTTGTGGGCTGTAAGTATGGAATGTAAGATTTCCGTGCACCGTACAGCATAATTGTCATACATTTCTGTGCACCATTAGTTAGTTATGCACAGTAGTGAAACCATGGGAGCAGCCAGCCACATGCGCGGAAAGTGCATACATCTAAGTGGTCCAGGGATGCTCCCCTGGAAAATTTTGTAAATATGACCTCTAGAATGGCCTAGAATGCAGCTAATTCTTCTTTTTTTGAAGCAAGGGAGTTTGTCATGCAACTAATTTGCTGACACATGAGCAAAACTTGATTTAATATCAGTCCGTGATATTCTGTTGTAGAAACTGATAACCACCCAGAGTTCTTCGATTTGCTCTGCAGGGGTGACCCTGGCCAGAAATTGAAAGGCGCAACTTGCAGAGGAGGTGCCACAGATATAGCAGAAGCTGGAAGCGCGCCAAAATTCTTTGGGTATTGGTTATAAAAATTCTTCAGTTTTCCTACTAAATAGCACCTGAATGTAAGAGCTATATTTCAAGAAAACTGACCAGAATCATATTGTCAAGCAGCTTGCTCGTTTTGAAACAAGTAGTAGGAAATTGGAGGCGAAAATCAAGATTTAATTTTTAGAACATGTGATTTATGCATTAGTTATTGTACTAAGCAACGCCTGAATTGTATTTTGTTCCCAATATTCTATTTGAAGACTCTAAAAAGAGGTGAGTTAGTTTCAATGAGAAGGGCAATTTTTTTGTAAAAAAGAGGGTGCCCAGCAAAATGACTATTCGTTGCAAGAAGTATTAAGTGTCTTTATTATGAAAACATCTAAAAATGCTGTATTTCAAACGGAAAAGTGAAAGAATTCATCACTGCACAAAACTTGATTCATCACTGCACATTTTCGATTCATCACTGCACAAATTGGTCATCACTGCACCTTAAATTAATCCTTGCCAATCACACAAGAGGTTGCTGATTTATGGCGCAAGAAAGTCAAACAAATGAAAACTTCAAAAACAGCACTTTCTTTGTTCTCCAAAAATGTGAAAATCAAGTAAATATTGCAAGAAAGGTTCTAGCATTTTATTTGCATTTTGTATGCATTTTGCAATGGGTTAATGGTGTTGTGTTATCAGAAAACAATACAATTAACCCCTTTATCAACCGTAGAAAAAAATTCTAATACAGCTCTAGAACTCTTTCTTGCAGTATTTACTTGATTTTGGCATTTTAGGAGAACAAAGAAAGTGCTGTTTTTGAAGTTTTCACTTTTTTTACTTTGTTGCGCCATAAATCAGCAACCATCTGTCCGATTGGCTAGAGCAAGGTCTCAAACTGTAAGTTGAAGTATATCCAATGCAACTGTATCAACAACGGAACAATAGGTATTAGTTAGCATCCACAGCAGCTGCAAAAATGGGGCACAACTTTTTTGGGACACCCTGTATATCATATCATACTGATGAAGGGACTGAATGAGATGTATTGGAGGGCCCCTTGAAAAGCAGCTTCTGCTGAAGGGCAACCCTCCTTAAATAAATCAAATCAAATAAATCAAATCAGATGATATAAACACGACCCGGACGAGATTCTGAGGACAAACAGTTTAATCTGGGGGAGTTCGGCAAAATGGATCAGAGCGGGGTAGAATGGGTCAAGTCATTTGTTGCTTCTGTTATTGAGGCAAAATGTCCTTGGTTGTAAACTTGCAGCTTTTTCAATAAATAAGATTATCTTTGCTCATGATGGAAACTGATATTCTTCAACTAAACCACAATGACAGTTAAATCCATGCCATTGTCAATAACCCATGTTGCCTGGTGCCTGACTCTGACCCATTCTCCCCATGCTACTACCCTAGAAATAATATGGCAAAGTCGTTCTCTACTTGTCAGCTTCCCTAATTTTTAAGAGATTTTGGCACACAACGTGCAATTTTTTGTGTTCTTTCAAATACAGCTGAAAATTCAAATGTGAAGTATCTTTTTATGATTCTTCCGTAAAGTTATCCCAGCGATGACAATTTCTTAGACTATCCTGTGCAGAACCCTTATGAAACATGCTGAAAGCTTTGAAGAAAGGGAGAATGCTCACTATATGTAGAAGGAAAAGAGTTATGTTTACAGAAAATGCAATTAAAAGAAAAGGAGAGAAACGAAAGGGGAATGAGGAAAGGCGCGAAAAAAAGACAACAGGACAACAAGATTATGACTATGACTATGACGTCATTTGTTCGCGAGCCTCTCTTTCAGTATTCTCCCACGCGTGCGCATTGGCGCAGGCGCAAAGAAGAACGTGTTGCTCATCCTTTTCCTTTTGAAGCGAGATGAAGTGGTAGAAGTTTTCCCTGGCAGCGCTGTGAGCAGCTAAAACGCCAAAATGTCGAAGTTTTTTATGGCTGGAAGTTCTTCCAGCGAATCAGAAGAAAATGATGTCGAAGATGTACCACAAGTGCCCAGGGCAAGGCCGGTACCAGTCTCTAGGTAAGTGTGCCCGGGTGTAAATGAAATGGTTGAAAAAGGCTAGGCCCTTTTGTTGCAAAGCGAGGAAGAACTGCGAAGGAGGCGAAACTTCCCTCTCCTTCACAGTTCTTCCTCGCTTTGCGTAGGCCGAGACGAGAGTCTAGTGGACTGTATCGCAAATTCCAAATAAAAAGTTACAAGTTATGCAGTTCAGCAATTTTTTTATGGCAGAAGACTTTTGATTTATACACATACCAGACTGAAAAGTTTACCTTTCGCGGGGAACGCGTTCTCCGCGCATTCTTTATGAAAACAATAGCCTATTGTTTCAAAACAAAAGAATCTGCGCAAATTCCCCGCGCAGAAGTAAAACTTTACAGTCTGTACAGTTCCATAAAAATTCAAAACTTAAAAAACATAGTCCAACAAGTGCAAACACCTTTCTGTCTGCATGGAAAAAATACTGGAGTACAGTTCTCATAAGGGACCACGCATAAATCAATTCTTTCATGCAAAACATCAATTGGAAAGTTTCGAAATACCCCAACCAGCCAGACTGGAANGTACCACAAGTGCCCAGGGCAAGGCCGGTACCAGTCTCTAGGTAAGTGTGCCCGGGTGTAAATGAAATGGTTGAAAAAGGCTAGGCCCTTTTGTTGCAAAGCGAGGAAGAACTGCGAAGGAGGCGAAACTTCCCTCTCCTTCACAGTTCTTCCTCGCTTTGCGTAGGCCGAGACGAGAGTCTAGTGGACTGTATCGCAAATTCCAAATAAAAAGTTACAAGTTATGCAGTTCAGCAATTTTTTTATGGCAGAAGACTTTTGATTTATACACATACCAGACTGAAAAGTTTACCTTTCGCGGGGAACGCGTTCTCCGCGCATTCTTTATGAAAACAATAGCCTATTGTTTCAAAACAAAAGAATCTGCGCAAATTCCCCGCGCAGAAGTAAAACTTTACAGTCTGTACAGTTCCATAAAAATTCAAAACTTAAAAAACATAGTCCAACAAGTGCAAACACCTTTCTGTCTGCATGGAAAAAATACTGGAGTACAGTTCTCATAAGGGACCACGCATAAATCAATTCTTTCATGCAAAACATCAATTGGAAAGTTTCGAAATACCCCAACCAGCCAGACTGGAAAGTTTGTAGTGCGCGCGCAATAACTTGCACGCGCAAAACGTCCCGCGGTTAGGACCATTACCGCGCAACTGACGGTTTTTGTCAGTTTGAAATGCGATGCGCATGCGCAGCGTCCCACAGTGCACCAAAAATCATATATGGTTTGCTCTCAAACCGCGCAGTTGGCAGCCCTCAAAAAATAACTTGCGCGCCCAAAACGCAAAGTTTCCAGTCTGGCCAACCAGTCTTCGTCATGAGGAAGTTGCCATGTGTGTGTGGTTCATCACACGCATAGGGTCAATTCTCTGTAGTTTAAATTATTTTATGTGTGTGCCAATGTGTGTGTGATCCCACCACGGGGGGGTTCTTGGCCAAATTTCGGATAGGGGTGTGCCGCGAGCATCTTCAAAATGGTACCGTTGGCTAGACCAATTTTTGTGAAAATGATACACTTAGCTAGACTAATTTTTAGACCAATAGTGCCATAATTTGCCGTTTTCTAGGCACAAATCACCAAAATTTTGCCTTCTCTGGACCAAAATCGCCAAAAGTTGGGGTTTCTAGACACAAATTAAGAAAAATTAGCCTTTCCTGGACGAAAATTGCCAAAAATTATACCCTTGCCTAAACTGGCCTAGACTAAAATTGCCAAAAAGTATACCCTTGGCTAGACTAGAAGTCCGAAAAAGTATACCCTTGAGCGCGGCACATCTCCAGGTACCTTTACTATGGAAGAACCCCCCCCCAGGGGTCGTACCCATCAATGACGTAAACTGTTCAATCGCCTTCCCCCAAAAATGTTCCATTGAAAATTTACCCTATAATTTTACTGGTGCGAGACTATCTCATGTCATCATTTTGGAGGATTTCAATTGACCTACTGTAAGTGGTCATGAAATCATGTGCAGTGATGTTTCCGTGACCATGCACAACAGAATGAACAAGGTTCATTTGTGCAGTTAAAATTCATTTGTGGTAATAAAGTGTACTGCAAGTAGAAGATGTAGAATACAGTTTCTCTAAAAAGAATCTATCAGGGAAACATTTGATGAAACATATTTTCCAAAACATGCTGTCCCTTTACTTCTTCCTTTGCGATCCCTTTAAAGAATCAATATGTGTGCAGCCCCCAAGTTACAGTCCAAAATTTCTATAGATAGTGTCTTGAACTTTTTCTTTGTTGGCTGAAAATGACAAAAAATTGGTAAGAGTTCTTTGCTGAAATTCCTCATAAAAAGTAGGTACAAAGCCAAATTTTAGTAAATAGAAGTGGGCAGGGCTTTGGAAATTGCGTTGCAGACCCCTGTCCTCAGTGGCGGCTGGTAGTGTTATTCGTGTTAATAAACTAGTAACAACTTTTTTTCAAGGAAAGAGCACCTTGCTCCAAAAAACCATGCGAAAAAATTGAAAAGAACATGCTTTATTTTCTGACAACAAACGAGGTCCATAGAGCCCTTTAGAAGCACGAACGACGTCATTTGCAAGGGCTGCATGCCCTCTGCATGCAAGACACGATGCAGACAGTGCAATATTGCTAATTTCATCATTGATATAATAGTGATATTGTTGGCCAATGTGTATTCGCCTTGTACTTCTTAATCCCCTTTCATTCGCTTGCCTGTGCTGTTTGCATTAATACAATCAATTAATTATCGGTCACGATGTCCTGAAAGGGCAACGTTTATTTCATTAGTGTGTTACTAGTTTTCGAATTTTAGTAACATGGAGGGCTCTTCTTTTGTCTGCACACGGCTGCCTTACGTCAGCTCTATTCAATTCTGTACTAAAAAACAATGCCATGTGGCCCTCCTTTCCAGGTGTGTTACTAGTTTTGCATTTTTATTAACTCGCTAATGAGTGACTATAAAAGTAGGGCTGCGCGCATAATCCTTTAGTACCGTCACTGCGCTGCAGCAGAAATCATATCGCGATGAATCAAGTTGCTGAAACAGGATACCGCTGGGGTATTTCCAAAATTTTTTCACTGCTTTCCACTCAACCTCGTTTAACGCACGAGCAACGCCTCCGCTTGAAAAAGGATGGTCGACCTTGTCCAACAATTCTGATAAAAAGTCGAGTATCTGACACTTACTATAGAAAGTATTCTTGGATCTGTGGTGATGATGAGAAAAACACCTACTACTGCTGGCCGTGCCTTGTCATGGGTGATCATTCCAACAAGGTGAGTTTAAAGTTCCCCTCCTACAAATATTTTTGGAAGTTTCTGCCACTTAACTTCTATTCTGAGTTGCTAAATACGGAACTATTCCATTGAACCATCATGCTGTTGAACTGTCTTTATTTTGTGCACCTTTCATCAACATGTTTTTGTATGAAAGACCGTATTGGAACGAGAGCTAGAGCGAGAGCTTTAACAACAACTGTTTTAACTGGCAAACAGATTGGCAACTGGAGCGGCTGTTCTGGCGTGTTACTAGAATCCTGTTTTTAGTAATACGTCGGCTACATAGAAAGAGTACGGAGCCGCGAAGAAAGTAGATCTAATGCTCAATAAAGCTCGGCTCGAGGCTCAAGCCCCGAGCATTCAGCCATCTTGCTGTTTGACACAGAAACAGCCTTCCCGGCGTGTTACTAAAATCAAGATTTTAGTAACATGGTGGCTACATAGAAGGAGTAGGAGCCGCTAAAAATGAAAGAACGGAATTAATCATACACATTCGAAAATGCTCGGATAGAGCCCCGAGCCCCTGAGTCCCAGCTCTTTCGTTCAATATTTTATGGCGCTAACACACGCTATACACTTTAATTTGATCTGAATTTGAGCTTTTAATTTATTCGTAAATGTATTAAAATTTTTTCCTCACTTTGCAGATGAAAGGAGGATCCTTTGTGAAACCTGGGGGTTACCAGTCGGCTCCATCAAACCTTTCGAACGTAGCTGACAGTCACCAAGCGACAAGGACCCATATAGCTAACCATACAGCTTACAATCGCTTGGGCAATGTTGATGTTGCATGTGCTCTTGATGAGGCTAGAAAAAGAGAGATTGCCCGGCACAATCACAACGCAAGCCGATATACGAAGATGTTTCAACATCATATTGATGCTACTGTGTTTTTGGCTGCGCAAAGACTTGCCTTTCGAGGGCACGATGAATCAAAATCTTCATCAAACAGAGGGAATTTCATGGAGCTAATGGATCTTATAGGAGAGTACAGTAGTGAACTCAGGGCCTTTCTCGACAAAGAGAGAATCACATATACGTCACACGATCCTCAGAATGATCTAATAGAATGTGTTTACGAAGAACTTAAAAGCGAAATTCAAAAGCGGATTGACAATTCAAAATTCATTGCAGTAATGATGGACGATACGAGTGATTGCAGTAATATTGAACAATCTGCGGTATCAGTGCGTCTCATTAACAACGGTGAAATTGAAGAACATTTGCTCGGAATGATCGACTCGTCTGATGACCAATCAGCAAATGCATTAACGGAAATTCTCGTGGACACCTTGAATAAATACAAAATCACACCAGAAAAAAGTGGAGAAAAACTGATTGGTCAGTCGTATGATGGAGCCCCGTCCATGAGTGGAGAGTTGAGTGGTGTTCAGAAGCAAGTTCAAGAGCAATTCCCTGCAGCATATTACAACCACTGTGTAGCACACAGAATGTCTTTATGTGCATCCCAAACAGCCAAAAAGATCCCAAGAGTTGCCGCATTTTTCGACATTGTTGATAAACTGATCAGATTTTTTAGAAGTAGCCCAAAAAGATCTCATCTTCTCGGACGCAGTCTGCCTAAACCAGGGGATACACGTTGGCTTTCGCGTGATATTGCACTTGGAGTGGTTGATACCTGGTATGAAGAAATTGGAAGTGTTCTTTATGAGATGGCACAAGATGCAAGTGAGAAAGCCGAAATACGAGCAACAGCGAGGGGCATTTGCATTCAGATGCAACGAGTCGAATTTGTATTCCTCATGAAACTTTATCGGAAGGTATTCGACTTGTGCACCAATCATCAAGACCATGCAAAAGCCAACACTCGATGCAGTGCAGCTTTCGTCAATGCTTGATGATTTCAAGAATTCGTTGGAGCAATTAGATTTTGATCAAATCTGGGAAGACACCATAAAGATTGATCCGGAAATGCCAAGTATCCGAAGAAGAGAGGGCTGGAGAGGAATAGAGAATAGCGTGGATGGTTCACAGGATAGTTGGAAGCGATCTTTAGTCGGCATTGGAAAGGAAGTGACCGGAAAATTTTTGGAACAGCTCTTATGGCGCTTCGAAAATTTGAAGAAATTTAGCTGGATGGAACTTATCCACCCCACAAAATTTGATGTCAGGAGTAAAGCTTCGATAGATAGTACGAGAAGATTGATAAGCGAATTACGTGACACGTATCCATTTGCCGTACCCGACCAAGGTTCACTTGAACATTGCCTCGCCGTCCTTTACAACAACAAAGAAATTGCCTTGCTTCTGGAGAAATTAGTTAGAGAAAGAGATGCATTAGTTGCAAAAAAGATGAATCGTCGAAGGAGATTGGCCAGAACACAGAGCGGTGAACCACAAGATGCAGATGAAGAGGAAAGATCAAACGTTGAAGAGGAAGATCGATTTGAAATAGGTTGCGATGACGTTGATGTTGAGCTGATAAGAGAGGGAAAACCAACAGTTCAAGACCTGCTAACAGTTATTCAGAAAGCAGAGTTGCAGGAAGCACTTCCTCAGGCCATGATATTATTAGAGCTTGCTGCTGTCACACCTCTCACCAGCGTTCATTGTGAAAGGGTATTTAGCCGTATGAAAAGGGTTGTATCGTCTGGTAGAGCCACAATGTTGCAGAAGAGAAAGGAGATGCTTGTTACACTCCAGGTTGAGCACAAAACACTGAGATGGCTTTCAGAGCAAGCGCATTTTAAAGCCAGCGTAACTGCACGATTTAAATCGTACAATCAGAGACGTATGGAGAGATTCTCCAGAAAATAACTCAATTCTTGAACGTTGTATGTAATTTGATTAGTGTATCATTTGTTTGTGGTATCATTTACGATTAATTTCATTTATTGCTATATATAAGATCTTGAAGCAGAATTGTAACATGGAATATAGCTGTATTCAAATATGCAATTTTAAGTATACAGAACCTTGATTGCTATGCAAAGTTTAGAAACTGTCATTGAAATGACAATTCTTTCTCCTTTTGAAAGCAAACTTGGTCAAATAAGATACAAGGATTCAATTTCCAACATCTGAGCACAGTGCTCAGATGTTGGAAATTGAAGAAGTATTTATTATTTGATCAATTTGCTTTCAAGAGAAAGAGTTGCCATTTCAACGATAGCAGCACTACTTTCATACAATGACTGACTTAAAGAAATAACATCATTTTTTATCGTAATTCTTCTGTTTTTTATGTTCTGTTAATTTAGAATAGATTGTATGGAATAAATAAACTGTGATTTTGTGGTATCATAGCGCTGAAGTGATTGCATTTGATTTGATCTGTATCTATATACCTATATCTATGGAAAACCTGTCCTCCAGTTTTTGCCTCCATTACTGTTCATATCTGTAACCCCTTTATATCTATGCTGATTTTCATTGCTCATTTTCAACACATTTTTATCATTTGCGGCGTTCTAAGCCAATCTGAAGGGCGTGGCCACAAAAATTTTTCCGGGGGAGTACCCCCGGACCCCCCTATTTTTCGGCTCGCTTCGCTCGCCGATTAACAACTAATTTTCGCTTCCAGCCGCCACTGCCTGTCCTACTGAATGGCCTGTACCCTAACCCCAAAAGGTTTCTTTTGTTCCTATGTGCTTTGTCAAAATTATGATATTGTTTTCTTACAAATTTTAGATTTATGCCCATGAGTGATGACGAAGATGATGTGAAGCGTACTGTGAGGAGTCTCAAAGATAAAAGGTTGGTGTGCTGTTTTATTTGTGCAACTCAATTGGAAAGAATAGTCCACACAGTCTGTGTTCTTTATTGTCAGAGAAAGAAATCCAACATTTGATGAAGCTTAACTATTTTTGGAAACTAGCAGTCCGACACATATCTTGCTGTTCCACACATCAGCGGACACTTTTGCAAATATTGGGGGGGTGAAGCTATTGTTTCAGATAAAATGCATTGTTCACCCCTATTGTTTCAGTGTTTTCTCCAAAATGAGGGGAATGAGTGCACCCCCTCACCCTCCCCCCCTAGTGTCCGCCACTGCCATCCATTTTGAATAACAACATAAGGTATGTCTCAAATGGAAATGGCTTGAGAAAAGTTGCCTGGTATGTAAGAACCATTATTCAGCAATAAAGAGCCATCACCTTTGTTTGGCACTCCGCGTGAGAATATTTAGCTTTTACCTTTGTTCAAAACACTCAAAGTTATAAAAATTCACTACGCAGCATGGACCCTGGAATAGCAGTAAATCGGCTTCAAACATCGTTTCTATGTACCAGCATTCTTCGTACATCCCCATAGGGTACGTATTTTTGGTCACAGAGTGTACCATTGTGGTCGTTCTGGAGAAAAAGTGTTTCCGGCAATCCCCCGGTTCAACATTTGTATCTCCTCCCATCCTGCTCATCAGTATGTTGAAAAATAAAAATAGAATGTGTGAAGGGCTAAATTTTACCAGAAAAAAGTGTTGATTTTTTTTTCTTGCATTCTTTCAACAAAAAATTGCAGTTAATGTCATGAAGAAATAACTCCAAAGCAATAATGTGCTTTTTTGAAGAATGATTCACAAACATACCCACTTTATTTTTGCTTTATGTAAGTAATGGTTGATTGATCTCAAAAATTTGATAAATTGTTTTAGATTTGATGGAATCCAAACCAATATCAAGCAAGCCAGGAACAGCATGAAAATCAAAGACATTGCAAAAGTGCTTACAGGTATAAAATTTTGAGAAATAGAAGCACAAAACTTGAATGATGTAGTAACACTGCGTGAAAGTAATGTGAATTGTGAAAATTCATGGTAATTTAAGTTGCATGAATTTTGGTTTACCATCCTTATAGTCTAATTAACTATGCTTTTAAACTTTTCCTCAATGAGAATTTAATTTATGTGCGTTTTCTGTATTTCCATTACTAGCATCATCAATTTCACATTTAAGGTTTCTGTCATTCATTGCAACCTTCAGTCCCATGTATATGTTGCGAAGAAAACTACATTTTGTGGAATTTATTGACATAAAAAAAAACAGAGCAAAGAACCAAGAGAGATATTGTCTCTGTTTGTGTTGCTTTATAATTGTTAGTACTCTTGAAACTAATATTTTATTTTAGAATGGGAAAATTCATGCAAGGCCTTTACAAAGGCAAAAGCAGTTGTGGAGAAAGAAGGAATCCCAAGTTTCTTCATCAAATATTTAGCTGAGCTGGAGGACTTTGTGCAAAATGTGAGTGATTTCATTATTTGTAGTTCTAGTTTACAAAAATTCACAAGATAAAAATAAGGTTCACCATTATTGTTTCAAGATTTATGAACATACAAGTATCAAGTATTTTGTACCATCATATGTGGATCTTTACTGACACTGTTTCCCTTCTCATTTTAAGAAGATACTTTTGCAGATATGAATTATTTCATGAAGATTTTATTGACAATATTGTAGAGGCTGAAGATTTAGCATTTCAAATGTGTGTACATATAACCTTACTGAATTCCACCAAAACCCGGTTCTGAGAAGTAAATAGGGCAAAGTTTGCATGTTTTTTGTATACTGTTTATTTTTGAAGAACTCTTCCACTTTACTTTTTTTGCAGCAATGGGATGATAAAGAAAGTCGTCAAAAGTTGACCAAAGTGAATGCAAAGGTAAAAAAAGAACTTTTGATGAAAAATAATTGCTTACTTGATGTCCATTTATAGAATTTATATAAAGCAAGTTGAAATTTGAGAGTTCATATTTTCAGCATTAGATTGTACAGTATGTTAGAATAAGAAGGCTGATTGCTTAGGACATGAATCATGTAGCCAAAGGTGGTATCAGGTCAGGTTGTGTCTCATTATTGAACAGTGGAAAGAATGATGCTTAAACATGTTAGACTTCTGAAATCATTGATGACAATTCATAACTGACTTTCCACATATACCTTGACAATACGTTTTTCCAAGTACATGTACTCATGACTGAAGCCTACCATTATTACTTGACGTGCATAAAATCTCTTCATATAGTAAGCATGACCATATGTTGCATCTCTGTTGATCTGAACTATTTGTTATGTTCTATTCTTTTCACAGGCCCTTGGGGGTTTGAGGCAAAAGCTAAGAAAATATATCAGAGACTTTGAAGAAAAGATCAAAGATTTCAGAGAGGTAGAATTTCTTATTAAATATTTTCCCCAAACATTTATATCTTTATGACTTTGACATTTTTGTAAATATTGCTCTATGGTTGTGTTTTGTGACATGAGTAATGGAAGGTCATGATTTTCAATTGAAACAATCTCAGAGAGCTATGGTTTGATGATTGTTGTCAATGACTACCCTAGATCTCCAACTAATTGCCAACCAAGAACTGTCTAATATTTATCAGTGGAGTGAATTGGTAGCGAGAGTCATAAACTTACAAGTACAGGTTGCATGGCAAATACAGTAGACTGTTGTATGAAAACCCAAGCAAATAGATGTCCACCTAATACCCAGCCTGAATTGACAAACTGCTTTCTTGCTTGCTGTTCCAATCAAAAACTATTTTTATCATTTTAATGCAAATTTTAATGCTTCCCGTTTGTAGAATCCAGATAAATATGAAGAGGAAGAAGTAGAAGAGGCGGAATCAGGTAATTCAGAAACTCTTACTCGGTAGTGAGAAATTGTAAGAACATTTTAGAAGGGGACAAATCAAACAAGAAGGTCAGGATGCTTAAAAAGTATAGCTCAAAATCAGGTGTTTCAACATGCAATTTTTTTACCTCTAAGTATTGAAAACAAACATTTTATCATCTTTAAATATTTTTGGGTCATTGGCAAAACAAATCAAAAACACTATATTAGCATAGGTTTGATAATGGAGTTACATAACTCCATTACCAAACCTATCAAACCTATTGGGGGGGATTTTATGGAGTTACATAACTCGATTATCAAACCTATCAAACCCATTATCAAACCCCATAAAAAAGTACTCATGTTTAAAAAATCATGTTGATTTTTCAAACATGAGTACTTTTTATGGGACACGCGGTAGATAAACTACAATCCCAAGATTAAAATACACTAAACGTATTGGGCATAACCCTTCAGGGCAGTAAAGCTGAAGAGATCGAAAACTTGAAAGATCAAGAACTATAGAACGTCCAATAGAATTTGGCGCAGCAGAGAGTAAGAGTAGCTGTGGGGTAGTTAAATTTTGTAAACCTTCTAGCACTTTTGAAGCTTTGTGAGAATGTTTTTTACGATAAAGTCTTGATATGGATTTTTGACATGTTTGTAGAAAGCTTCTTTTTAAGTTTAACCCCAACAGGTCTTTATAAAAAATCGTTTGCACTGTGGTATCTCCGATATGCACTTTGGTTTGTATATTGGTCGTTTAATCAGTGCTATATCAACTTATATTTCTTTGGAGAATATTTTGAGGTAGGTAAAGATTTATAATTTCTTGACTTTATAGACTTGACTGTGTAGACTCTTGTTTTGTTTTGTTTGAAAGTTTTGTTCAGCCCAAATTTGGGCCTGCAGCATGCAAAGGGTTAAGGATGTGTTTGATTTGATTTGCAAGGATGTGTTTGGTTTGGCTTGGCTTGGTTTGGTTTGGTTTTGTTTGGTTAAAATTTGATTTGATTNCCCCAACAGGTCTTTATAAAAAATCTTTTGCACTGTGGTATCTCCGATATGCACTTTGGTTTGTATATTGGTCGTTTAATCAGTGCTATATCAACTTAGATACTGAGCATCGTTAGAAAATAGACTTTGCTGTGCTATTTTCTTGGTCAAGCCTAAACATTATGTCTTTTTATATTTCTTTGGAGAATATTTTGAGGTAGGTAAAGATTTATAATTTCTTGACTTTATAGACTTGACTGTGTAGACTCTTGTTTTGTTTTGTTTGAAAGTTTTGTTCAGCCCAAATTTGGGCCTGCAGCATGCAAAGGGTTAAGGATGTGTTTGATTTGATTTGCAAGGATGTGTTTGGTTTGGCTTGGCTTGGTTTGGTTTGGTTTTGTTTGGTTAAAATTTGATTTGATTTGATTTGATTTGATTTGATTTGTGAGGATGTTGGAAAAAACCCTTTATTTTGTACCATAGAATATGTAATTTGGAGAAATTCTTTGGCCAGGCCACTTTGAGTGTATTGTTTGGAGAGACAAAAAAACTAGGTGCTTTGGTTTGAGACCTAAAACATGGAGCGTATATACAATGAAAGTCTGTAGTAGTTTTAGAAATATGATTGAAAATAAACCTTGGAGCAATGTTGTTTGTGTCTTGTACTGGCATAGTTTTTTTTATTTAGCTTCACTTTTAAAGCAATGTTTAAAAATGTCTAATATACATTCAATATTTCAACGTTTAATTTGCAACGTTTTGTAACTTTGCTCTTGAAACACCTCAATTTTAGGTTCAGAAAGTGATGATGATGATATTGGTGTTGGAAGGCGTTCATCATTCTTGAAAGACAGTGCACCAAGTGAAGCAAAAGGAAAATCAGCGGTAAATGCACATTCTTCAAACTGCTTTGTTAGAAGAATTTTAAAACAGCTTTAAAATCCATTTATCATCATATACTCAATTAAAAATAACTTTTTCATATGAAGCCAAGTTTGCATCTCTTCTTTAAGAGACTGTTTATATCATGGAAATCCATGGAAATCCATGGAAAATGTTCAAAGCTGCACTGTCGCCATGAATTAGGTTGTGAGTGAGACACTGGATGAATGAAAAAATGTGATCTCTGTTCCAAAAGCAATCTTTTCAAACACATTATTTCATTTTTCTTTGCCAAGTAGATGCTGTGTCAACTGTCAATAGCCAACAGAGTGAGAGTGATGCTCGTGAAAAATTCAATATTTGAACCCATTTCAAGTGGGCCTTCATTCCAAACCATTCCGAAATTGTAGACTATTTATATTTATAGACGGGTTTTCTTCCAAAAAATATCCAAAAGTGACTGAAATTCTGAATGAAACTTCTGTAACTTTTTCTGCCTTTCAGCAATGACAATAGCATGTGCTGTCATCTCAGGAAATGAAATTTATTAAACCAAAGACTACATTAATACAGCCTTCACAAGTTACCGAATTGATTAGATACACCTAATTCTTAATAGTTCCTCTTCTCTTTTGCCAAGCGCTTAGTGTAAACAAAGTTTATTAATTCTCTTTTATAAAACAACGGTGATTATAGCATAGTAACAAATTTTCTATTTTAAGTTGGCTATTGTATAGAGTAGCTAACAGTTGGTCCATGAGCGTAGGGGATGCCTAACGTTTAGGGGGCCTATGATGGATTTTACCCGAATATGAAGGCTTTAGTGAGTTAAAACTGCCCGAATGGAGCCTAAAATGGGATAATTTTCCCTGATTAGAGGGGTTGCAGCCCCCCTAGCCCCCTACCTCGTACGCCTATGAGTTGGTTATGAACAAAATAATTTGTTTTTAGGCAGTGGATGAAGATTCTGATGACAGCATAGATTGGGGTGGCGATGATGATGATGAGTCTTCTTCAGATGATGATCTACCCACAGGCGGTGTGCGTCAGCTAACTGCTGCTATGTTCCTCAGAACTGAAAAGTATGCTTTCTTTAGATTGGTTATATGTTTGTTGTTGTGGTTACACTGTGCATATTCATGGTCAGTTGAGCAATATATACTGTACATATTAACTACACAATCCTGTCCTGAGCTTGCTTAGAGAAATTATTCTCTTTACTTTACGGAATTGCATTTAATAATGGAACAATGATATGAATGTTTTCAAAAAATATTTAGCAAATGGCTCCGTTACTCAACTTGACTTTCTAGTTCTGTACCGCACATGAGACTTTCAAATTAGAACCACACCTTTTTCTATACTTAGCAGTGCTTTTATTGTCGAAAATCTTCTTTTTGTCAAGGAGTGAACATGCAGTTGCGAAGAAACCAAAGAAGCCAAAGCAAGAGAAAGAGCATAGGGAACACAAAATTGCAATTATGGACAATGAAGGATTTATCGAAGTCACAAGGGTAAGTAATAATTAGACAATTGGATGGATGTTTTGTTTGCTTTGTGACATTTGCTTTGCCTTTGAACTATTTTTGTTCCATATTCTCATTGCTTTTTGCAAGCAAGCCAATCATAACTTAATTTGTAGCTGAAAGTTGTTTATATTTTGGAAGCATTTATCTAAGAGCAACAAAGCATAAATTGACGTCTGATTATCAACATTTCAGGTTTTTATTTGTATATTCTTTGATCATTTAATAATGCCCATGGGAAAACCAAAGTTAATAATTCGCATATTATGTAAACGCTTCGTAAATCACCAATAAGTAGTCCTATCCTGGCCTCTTTTCTATTTTTCTGAAAATTCTCCGTGCCAGACATCATTATCTCCAAGAAATGTACACAGCATTATCCATAGTTTAATTGTACAATTCTATACAGTATTTAAACTTGCTATCTTTTAGGAGAAGTCCAGACAGTTGTTTCCTAAGGACACTGAGATCAATCATCAAGCAATATTGAAGAAGTTGCAAGAAATCCTTGCTGCACGTGGCAAGAAAGTAAGAATTTTGATACTTTACACCAAGTTGTGCAAATTTCTTTTCATGTTTTCATGCAGGCTAAATTTTGTAAACCTTGCTAGCCCTTCTGAAGCTTTGTGAGAACGTTTTACGATAATGTTTGACCTGTTCGTAGAAAGTTTCTTCTTAAGTTTATCTGCAACAGGTCTTTATAAAAATCGTTTGCACTGCGGTATCTCCGATATGCACTTTGGTTTGTATATTGGTCGTTTAATCAGTGCTATATCAACTTAGATACTGAGCATCGTTAGAAAATAGACTTTGCTTTGCTATTTTCTTGGTCAAGCCTAAACATTATGTCTAAAGATATTTCTTTGAAGAATATTTTGAGGTAGGTAAAAGATTTATAATTTCTAGACTTTGTAGACTTGACTTTGAAGACTTGAGACTACTTCAGACTATCCACATGTTGTTTCAGCATCTTTTGTCATGTTTTTGAGCCCATTAATTTCTGTACTCTTCTTTGTCTTATAGAGCACTGATAAGCCTGATCAAGTTGGTTACTTCAAGGAGCTTAGGCGACTTGCTGAGAAACACAGCCTTGGTAGGTATAGTTATCACTGCAGTTACATGTCAGAGCTTTCACGTTCAGAAATTAAGGCGCGCGACCAAAAACTCGCGTGATCAGTGTGGGGCGCGCGAAACGAATGTCAAACAGCAACAAAGATATGTGTCATTTCTCTCGAGAACTTATTGTTTGCCTCCTGCCCCTAATCGTCTTGAAAACCCCTATTACCCTGAAACGTATATTTTTCACATTCAGTTGAGTAAATTAAATCAAAGGAAGGAATTTTCAAACTATTTGTGAAATTAAGACATATTTACACTTTAATACAACCTGCTCGAGAAGTCTGACATTAAAAAAAAAGATGGCCTAGCTCTTTCTCTGAAATCTCGTTCTCGTCGGAAGAAGATGGCCTAAAAAAGCAAGGCTGATTAAACTTCGGTTGGATGAGCCAATGAAGTAACTCATCTTGCGTCCAACCATTAAAATCATCATCAGGAAGGTTCAAGGTATGTTTTGAACTAAAAATTAAATTGCCCGGAAAGTTTTCCAGTTTTAATTCCCAAACGGACATCGCTCTCTACGACGGAAATATTTTATCACTAGGCGCGCGATTGATCGCTCCCAAACATCATCTTGGGCGCGTGCCTGCACGCTCGCGCGCTATCGGCGCGCCCCCCACCGAAAGCCCTGATGTATTGCACCACAGGAAAGGACCGAATATAGTATCTGCACATTTAGCTAGAGGCCATAACTTGGATTATTCATAGAGTCCTCTCCATTTTGTTTATGATTTTTCGGGTTTTGTAACTTTTTGTAGTGATAAATGTTAGAGAAGGCCTGTGTGGCATAATATCATGGGCCTCTAATAAAATAGAGGGTGAATTGAAAAAGATTGAGAAGATCACACTTAAGCTAGATCTTTTCAACTGGAAAATTTGCTTAACTTTGGCGATGTTAAGACATATATTTCTTCTTAATTTTCGAAATTTTCTTTATTTTCATATACCTGTAACTTTTTCCAGGGCCTGGACTGAGCTTGAAGATTACCTTCAACATAATGGCAGCTTTGTTTGATTCAGCACCAAGCACAGATGCAGCTTTGAAGCCAGAAATGTGGAAGAGGTGAGCTTGCTCTCTAGGTTTCCATAATTAAGATAGAGCAAGCTATTTGCTGAAGAGGTGTCTATTCCTCAAAAACTTCATTACTAAATCTATGTCACTTATACCCCATTCACACTTGCAAGTTAAACCAGCTTAAACGAAACCAGGTTATCAAATGTTACGTTTTAATTGGTTAATCCAACAAATCGAATTCATGTGATTGGTTTAAGTTTATGTTGGTTTAGATAGAGCTGGTTTAACTGTGTCAGTGAGAATTGGGTATTAAAGGGAATCTAAGCATATATAATAAGCCTTTGATAAAAATAGCCTTGCAAACACCATAGGCTGTGACATGTGACAAACCATATTTGGGTAACTGATCTACGTCAGCAGGATATAATGATATCTGATAAGCTAAAATTTGACCGCAAGTGGCTTGAGCCACTTTAGTATGCTTAGATTCCCTTTAATAGCAAGTTTGATATCTAGATGACTTGCATAATATTTGTGTCAGTTTAAAGTTCATTTCATATTATTATGTTATTCTGATCATTATAAAATTCTTATGGTAGTATGAAATTGATCAAGTTTTTTGGCAAAGTTTAGAAACGACCAGCAAATCAGTTTATTGTTCAATTCTGATTTTTATTGCGTAAGATATCCGTTGAAGTCCTAGTTTTCAACAACTTTATAACAGGGTTTCTTAATCACTGCCTGATGGGTTACAGTAACCTTAAAAGAGACATTATAGAGTGTTTGATCTCACTTTTCTTTAATTTAGTTTTGTTTAAATTTGTTATGAGCATTTTTATTTTTATTTATTGCTATGTAATTTAGATAACACAATTTGTAAATTAGGTCTTTTTGCACGACCCCCTGTAAAGCAGTCTCTGTAGACTGACAGGGCTACCGTGATTAAATAAGTAAAAATGAAATGAAATGAAAAAATGAGTGTTCAGAGCTGTTGATTACAGATGCATGTAACCTATGAACCATTTGCAACGTGTACCCCAAGGCAATAAGACTTCTGAACAACGGTTGTAGTTCTTTAGATAATTTTATAGATTTATTTCTTTGCCCGTAAAGTGCCCTGGAAGAAATGCAGAATCTGCTGACCCTACTTGAAGAGAATGAGACTATTCAAGTTGGTGACAATATCTCTGATGATTCAGAAAATGTCGAGGTTTGTGAATGGCATAATTTTCAAAGATTTGTTATAATTTCTCTCTTATCCATTAAAACCGTACTTTGAAGATTTGGAGCTCATCTAAAAATTGCCTCTTCTACGCTATCAATGAACTATTGCAATAGTGAAGGCTCTGTTGATGTAAAGGAAAAAACAACAACAACAAAAAACAGAAAACAGAAAAAGATGAAAATAAAGGAAAATGTAATTACTAGAACAATGAAAAGGGTACATAAGTTAGGTAGCAGAGCAGCGATACCATGGCCGACCATAGCATTTTTGTGACGGTAATAGTGTACCCTCTGGGATATGACAACACAGCGGCGCACAGTAAAACTGCACTGCTGCTACCGTACTTATTTATCTGTTAAAAGTTACTTTACCGTTTTTTAGACTTTACTGTTAATTTTTTGTTCTTATTTACTTATATTAAATAGCATTAAAAAAAATTCGATTGTGTTTGAGTCTATCACTGATTACAGTAACATATTCCAAGCTTTGATTGTGCTGAGAAAGTACGAAAAGTTATAATAATCCGGTCCAGTTCCTGGGATTTCATATGCCCGGTCATGGCTATGTCTAGACTTCCTTGGAGATGTTTTGATGTGTTTATCTTTATCGACTGCTACCAGCCCATGAGCTTCTTTTGAGCCTGCACTGCGGTATCTCCGATATGCACTTTGGTTTGCATATTGGTCGTTTAATCAGTGCTATATCAACTTAGATACTGAGCATCGTTAGAAAATAGACTTTGCTGTGCTATTTTCTTGGTCAAGCCTAAACAAAGACACAAAATACAAATCGTTTGATAGCATCCAAAGAGGAGAAGACACAGAGCATAATCATTTTATTTATTTGCTATTGGCCAATCAAAAATTTTTGCATGGGCAATGAAAAGGCTTAGTAAAAAGCAACCAATTTATTTTTACACATTGTTGTTGTCATATTTAAAATTGATTGTAAATTCAATTCTCTGTAGAAACTTGAGGAACAGATTCGTGTCCGTGGATGTCCGTTCACTGTCTTAGAAAGACTTTGCGCCGAATTCATTAAAATTCTACAGAGCACTGATTGTCATTCTACTGAATACGTTGACAGGTAAGGAATATTGAAATGTAATAGCTCACAAAACAGGGAGTACGCCAATATATCTAAACCTATGAATAAATTGGGGTTAGGGTTAGCATTCGGTTTAGGGTCAGGGTTTGGGGTTTCAAGATTTGATATGTTGGTGTATTACCCAAAGGCAGCATGTCTCGTCTATGATTGGATAAAAAGAACAATTGATTCCTTGTCTGGAAATAATGCATGAAGATCTTTATCATTTCTCATGACCATGAAAAAAAGGAATTTAATTGCTGCCTAGTAAATTTCCCACAAACGTTATTTAAAGGGGCCTTTGCAACTGGCATGCTTTGTAAATACATCCTTTTGTGGTCTCTTTGTTGTCGCCTTTTTAATGGTCCACTAAAATGGCCGACAACAAAGAGATGGCATATGTGCAAGGCATGCCGGTTGCAAAGGCCCCTTTAAACACATCTGCATGGGGACAGACTGCCTTTAACAGCCAATTGATATTATTTCAGACTCAGAGATGAAGGAGTTCTGACGAAAATCATCTTGAGAATGGAGGCATATTTAGAGAAGTTTGGCACTGCAGATTTCATATCAAAGATATACTTACTCAGAATCGAGCATATGTATTACAAGGTAGGTTCTTTGCATTCTTATTTCATAAGGTCAACAAACGTCTTACACATTTTGTTATCGCTTCTGTACAAGTATGTTCGCAGTTTACGACTTCTTTTCTTTCCTGTCGGATCTTTGTCTACTATACACCAATCCAATTTCCAGCCTCGTTTTGTAGATTACTCAAAATTCTTTAATACAAAATTTTAGAGCCCAAATTCGGATTTAGCACCCAAACTTTAATCTAGTTACGAGTTTCCAAACTGCTAGCGCTTGTGATGCTCATTTTATGACGATGGAAAGTTAAACATTTTATCAGGGTATTGACCGCGAAATTCGCTCAGGGTGAAAATTTACACCCTGAGTCACTTTTCACGGTCAAATCCCTTATAGATTTTCCAACTTTACATCTCCATAAAATCAACATTAAGACTACTAGCAATATATATATATAACTAGCTGCTCTCCAACGCCTTTAAGATCCCTTTAAGATCGGGCTTGTTCAATAATGAAAAACGCACGAATAAAGGATAACTGGTCGGCTTCCTGGTTAAAACGTAGATAATCTTTTCCGTTACGATCGGAATGTCATGACCTACAAGATTATGAACAGACTAAGCCCTGAAAGCCTATGGGATAAATACCAACTGAGATCTTTCCACTCGACCTACAATACAAGGCACTGTAAGGATCTCCAGATCCCTAGATATAGGACTGAATTGGCAAAAAAGGCTTTCACTACGCAGCTCTCAAGATATGGAATGACACACCTGCCGAAATTCGTGAGCTACCAACACTGAATCGTTTTAAAAAAGAACTTAAAACGCATCTAAAGAGCTAGACTCTCAAACACAACTCCCTGGAAGATCAGCAATGGGTTTATCTTTATCAACTGCTACCAGCCCATCAGCCTCTTTTGAGCCTGCACTGTGGTATCTCCGATATGCACTTTGGTTTGTATATTGGTCGTTTAATCAGTGCTATATCAACTTAGATACTGAGCATCGTTAGAAAATAGACTTTGCTGTGCTATTTTCTTGGTCAAGCCTAANCTACGCAGCTCTCAAGATATGGAATTACACACCTGCCGAAATTCGTGAGCTACCAACACTGAATCGTTTTAAAAAAGAACTTAAAACGCATCTAAAGAGCTAGACTCTCAAACACAACTCCCTGGAAGATCAGCAATGGGTTTATCTTTATCAACTGCTACCAGCCCATCAGCCTCTTTTGAGCCTGCACTGTGGTATCTCCGATATGCACTTTGGTTTGTATATTGGTCGTTTAATCAGTGCTATATCAACTTAGATACTGAGCATCGTTAGAAAATAGACTTTGCTGTGCTATTTTCTTGGTCAAGCCTAAACATTATGTCTGAAGATATTTGTTTGAAGAATTTTTCGAGGTAACAAAGCCACAAAATACAAGTCGGTTCAATTTCATGTTGCATTTATTTGCAGTTTAAGCAAACTCTTATTTATAGAATTTAGAATTAGAATTTGCTGAAGGGTTAATTTGTGTATAAAGAATATTAAATGGAAAAAATAACTTGTACTTAGGCTAAACTTTGGGTGCTAAAGCCGAATCCGGGCTCTAAAATTTTGTAAGAAAGAATTTTGAGTAATTTCCAAAACGAGGCTGGAAATTGAATTGGTGTATTTTACCTAATGTACCATTTTTAGTGCGATTTACATTTCCTGTGTGGAATGCAATATTGTATTGACAAGGGCAAATGCCGGCATGTGTGTCCAAGTCCAGCACATATAGAAATGTTAATACTGTAGACGTGCTCCTTTTCTACTCTCATCAATTTTATCTATTGAATTCTGGTATGATTTGGAAGTTACTCAAGAAGAAGATTATTTTTAATGAATTGCTCATGACTGTATTCAATCTCTCCACAGCTTGACATGAATGCATTAAAGAAAATTAGAGAGCAAGTTGAAAAAAGTGGTCAGAACGAAGGTAAATGCTTTTTCAGGGCCATTTTGTTTGTCCGTTTCAAATTTCATTTTCCAGGACAAAATGTGGCTTGTTGATTTCATCTGTGATTTGTGCTTTGATTTGACCATTTTTGTTGTATCAGACTTGGTCATTGTACGGCACATAGAGTAAAATCCTAGTCCTCACTTTTAACAAGGAGCGTAAGCTTCTTTGTTTGTGGGTGCGCTTGGAGACATTTCAAATAATTTTTGAAACATTTTTTAAACAAGACAAAGAAAAGACTATAAACTATGCAGAACACGTAAACATTGGGGTGACAAATGCTTAAAAACAAAGGTGCAAGACGCTGGAATAGCCTTCCAGAAAACATAAAACATATCATTAATGCAAAAATATTTTCTGGTAAAATAAAAAATCTTAGCCTCCTTCAATACCAGTAAAAAAGAAACATGAAAAATAATTAGAAAAATACAAAATAAATTAAACTTTAACACTATTTAGGACCAATCATTAAGCTTTTCACAGTTAGCCACTACTCTTCTTCATGTTACGTTTTGTATATAGTTCGCATGTTTTGTTCTCAAAGCGGCTCAGACTAGATAAGCTTTGCTTTTTCTTGAGTCGTATAAGTTATACGTTATATTTAGTATTTCTTGTAAACAAAGTTCGAATTGAATTGAATTCTGCAACGTCTCGCCCTGTATTTCGAAGTCTTACGAGCGGTAGATCCGAGTACAGTTCAAAAGGGTCTCTTAGCAGGGAGATACTGAGTGTAGGTTAAACGAAATTCAAAGTTTGCAAAGAAAACGAAATTCTGAATCCTAAATCGATGGACTGCTGTTCGTTATTGATTGAAATTGTTTTGCAACAACAAAGGCTGAATGTGCTCCCTGGCAATCGCCGGGAAATCTATTTGAGTAATTAATTATTTGTGTATCTGGTGATTAGATCCCCCGGGGGGTCACTTCAATAGTCAGATCATACTCCAAAATTTATAGGAAATATAAAATGCATACCCTAAATGTTAATTCATATTAGAAATTAAGATCAAAATAAATATTTTGAATCAAAATTAAGTACCGTAAAACCTTGTTTTTAAGATTTACCAAAAAATGTATGATCTTACCAAAAATATTTTTTGCCGGAAAAAACACCCCAAAAAATGACACACCCTGTATCCGTATATATGGAAGTGACCCCCCTCCCCCAGGTTAGATCCCTGGCAAATTACTTTGATTGGGATTTTGTTAAAGTGCTTATGCAACCAAATTATCAGTTTTTTCTTTTCTTGATAAAATTGAAGATTGTAGCGTGAAAATCGATATCCAAAAGACCAAATTCAAATATCTTATTCCAAAGCGATTTTATAAGCATTCAAAGTTGCCTCATTCATTCATTTGCGTGCGAAACAGTTTTTCCTTTCGTGACGTCATAAGTAGTACGAGGCTATTAGCGAGTCACGCAACGCATTGTAAACATTCAACATGACGAGCAACATATCGAAAAAACCTGATGGAGGGAAACGTTGTGCAGCGGGTGGACCTAACGGGGAGAGCTGTGGAAACAGCCAGCATACTCCTGGTGGATCCATACATCATTTTCCAGATCGAGAAAAAGAGCCACAGCGATAGATGCAGTGGATACGATTCGTTCGCCGACATAGGCCTAACTGGACCCCTTGTTAATCCCTAGAATAACATTCGCCATGTAACATTCGTAACATTGGTAATATTCAGTTTGTTGACTAAATCAGTAAATTTGTTGTTATCGCAAGTAAAACGAAGGCTGGAAACAATAAACAGAAGAAAACTCCGTGAAAAATGTCTACCACTGTAAATTTCAGGGGGTTAACAAAATTGGTGACAACTCAAAAATAAATTCCTTCAATAATCAGTAAAAATTGTTGTGATTGCTCAATCACCTTCATATTTTGCCTGCGAACAGTATTAGTATAGTGGACGTGAGCAATTTTAGTCTCAGCTCGGTCAGTAGCGTAAGACGAATGTTCCCAGGGGGTAAAGTGTGCTATACAGAGGTGATTCTTTGCCAAAAAACAGTGAATAAAAGTCCCAAATTTGCTTAGAACAAGTTTAAAATGCTCTAATCTACCTTGAAATCATGGCTGGTGTCGATGAATTATGGTCGGAGAGTTGAAAATGTCAGCCAACCTATCTTATAGGGGGTAGTGCAATTTTGGTCAATTCGGCGACAACTCAAAAATACATTCCTTCAATAATCAGTAAAAAATTGTGTGATTGCTCAATCACCTTCAAATTTTGCATGCAAAGACTGTGAATATGGTGGACTTGGCAAATTTTCGTCTCAGCCTGGTCAGTAGCGTAAGACGAATGTTCCCAGGGGGTAAAGTGTGCCCTACAGAGGTAATTCTTTGACAAAACAGACAACCAACATTGTAAATCAGCTTCGATCAAACCCAAAATGCTCTAATCTAACTTGAAATCATGGTTGGTGTCGATGAATTATGGTCAGAGAGTTGAAAATGTCATCCAACCTATTTTACAGGGGGTAGTGCAATTTTGGTCAAAGATTTTTGGCAAAGAATCACCTCTGTGGGGCACACTTTACCCCCTGTGAACATTTGTCTTACGCTACTGAACAGGCTGAGACTAAAATTTGCCAAGTCCACTATATCCGCAGTCTTTGCATGCAAAATTTGAAGGTGATTGAACGATCAAAAGAATTCTTACTGATTATTGAAGGAATTTATTTTTCATTTTGTTCAAAGTGGCAGAACCCCCTGAAACATGGTTACTTGTTAAAAATAACTCTTTGTTCTTGTCTAAAATTTCATTAATGTTTTCATTATATCATTTCAAGAAGTTTCCAGACAACAGAACAGCATATCGAAAGTTACGAATGTTACGTGTAACATTCGCGAATATCTTTCTGTATATCCCATGCCGTTTGCACCCAGACGGACGACACCCTAATAACGATAGAAGCGCAAATGCTAACAGTTCGTGATCTTCGTGTGCCCTAACTAACATTGGCAATCGCTTGGCTACTACTTATGACATCATCAATAAAATCGAAATTTTGCAAGAGGTACTTGTTTTTAAGCGCTGATTTTTCACACTTCCTGGTGGCAAAATTCTGCGAAAGTGGTACCAAAATGTCGAGAAAAGATAAAATTTTCCGAAATTGGTGTTAACTTATTTTTGATAATTTGGTTGCATAAGCACTTTAAGTAGTTAGTTTTATTTAAAATGATCCTGTCTGTGTACAGGGATTTTATGTTTGCACCATTTTCCAATTTACAGCTGGTCTACGTAAAAACGAAGAAGCACGTCCTGAAAAGACTGACGAGCCCAAAGCGACCGAAGAAAAAACTGAAGAAGTAAAAGAGACTCAAAAAGAGGCTGAAAAGGTCGAAACCGAGGCTGCAGTAACTGATGAAAAATCTGGTGAGGCTGATAAAGTGGCTGATAAGGAGGCTGAGAAGTCTGAAGAAAAGGTCTCGGATGATCCTGGAAAAGCACCAGAGGTTGAAAAGACAGAAGAGGAGAGCAGTTCTGAGATAATTGATAGGCTGTGTAAATATGTGTACACGAAAGGCTCGGACCGTGTGAGAACACGTGCTATGTTATGTCATATTTACCATCATGCATTGCATGATCGACTGTACGAAGCAAGAGATTTGATATTGATTTCGCATCTGCAAGAAACCATCCAGCATTCAGATATACCAACGCAGGTTCGTAAAAAGTTGTCTCTGATTTGATACTTTAAAGAAAATGAAATATTGTTCTTCCATAGAAGTCTTGTTTAAAAGTCGTCTGCCCCGTTTGCATTCCTTTGAACCTGAGGTTACTGTATTGCCTAAAGCTCTGCGAACCTCCTTGTAAAATGCCCATTTCATTACATAGATAATTCAGCAATTTAATTTTGTTGGTGATTAATCTGATTTATATTTTTAAGGTTTTCTTGGAACATATGTTGTCGAATTTCTTCGTTAAATAACTATTGATAAAACAAATTACGCATGCCTTGATTCCTATCGTTTCTTGGTGTTAGGAATATTTTTCATTTTGATGTTTCTGTTGGCTTCACATTTTGCGTACAAAGAAAGTGTCTGTTTGGCTTCTTTACTCTGATGGGAAGCCTGAAGCTTTTTAACTCCAAATTTTGCATGTCTCTTCATTCTAGATCCTCTACAATCGCACCATGGTTCAGCTAGGTCTTTGCGCCTTTAGACATGGAATGATTAGTGATGCCCACAATGCATTACTTGACATCCAATCAACTGGTAGAGCAAAGGAGTTGCTGGCACAAGTAAGTGTTTGTTTTTTATTTTTCAGTTATCATTGTATCAAGAATTTCATTGGCTTATCCGGTATGCAGTATTTGTTTATCAGTAGACAGGATCCAAACGAAGTGTGTGAAATTGACGAAAAATCATGGTGTGCCTTCAGGAGCCCCTAAACTAAAGAAAGAGTAGTAGGAAATGAAGACACATTTTCTGTCTTAGACTGCGTTCACACGATACCGGTAAAATTTGAAAACGGCACGAAAATGTTTCGATAGGTTTTTAAGCTGTGTTGTGTTGCATACCCAGTAGACCCTGCGAGGCCTTTCATGTCTTACCAGGGGGGATAATGTATGCAAGATTGACATGGAAAAATCTCGCAATTACTTGACGTGCTACTTCATTCAAGGTTCGAGATTTCCTCAACATTTTATATTTAGAATGTACCATGTTAAGCGATTAGTTAGTAACAATTTTGGGTAATCAGAGTTAATGACATGCTTATGCTCCATCCAGTTTGACAATTTCATGTTTACGTTTTTTCTGTTTTATATTGACTGTATTCTTAGACTGCGTTCGCACGAAAACGGGACATTTTTTGCCGGCAGAATTTGAAAACTGCAGAATTTGAAAACGGAACTCTGACCAGCACAATTTGAAAACGGCATCGTGTGAACACTCGAAAACGACGAAAACGGAACATTTTTCAACGCTTTCAAAACGAGGCTGGTGGATTCTTTAGGCCTATATGAATTTTTGTGTGGTCAAAATCCAACCTTTTTGTCGCAGAGATTGCAAAGCGATTGATACCGTCGAATTTTCTATTGTTTTTAAAATGTGCCGGCATCGTGTGAACGTAATCTTAATTTGAAAAAGTTAACAAACTGTTGATTTTCTTCCAGGGTCTCATGAATTTGAAAATGCAGGAGAGATCACCAGAGCAAGAGAAGATTGAAAAGAGGAGACTGGTATGTAACATTATATGCATTGTAATTTTGTGGTTGCAACAAAGGCATAAGATTAGATCTTGGCTAACAACACTTTCTCTTTCTCATGGAGACAAAAAAGGTCAGTGAAAAGTGCAAAGCAGAAGATTTTGTTTGATGATGATGTGAGCTCTTGTTGTCGATTTAGATGTTGTGTTGTTATTTTATTTATTCATGGTAATTTTCTTCCTTATAGATGCCATTCCACATGCACATAAATCTAGAACTGTTGGAATGTGTATACTTGACTTCAGCACTCTTATTGGAAATACCCTACATGGCAGGTTAGTAAAAGCACATATAAAATCAATTGAGTCTCATCTCTTTTGTTCTTTTGTTAAACTCCGTGTTTGAATTAGCAACATTCTTTCGTGCTTTTTCTTTTGTGTGTCACATTGATATGAATTTTTCAATTGCAATGCGTAACAGAGGTTATGTTTCAAATAATTTAGTTTAAGTCTGGCTGTAGACTCTACAGAAATTTAGTGAATATTTCTCCCCAATGAAAAGGTTTTTTAGTTGTGCTGTGTTGCATACCCAGTAGACCCTGCGAGGCCTGTTATGTCTCACCAGGGGGGATAATTTATGCAAGATTGATGTGGAAGAATCTCGCAATTACTTGACGTGCTACTTCATTCAAGGTTCGAGATTCCCTCAACATTTTATGATTTAAAATTTATCATGTTAACCGATGAGATAGTAACCATTTTAGGTTAATGACAGCCTTATGCTCCATCCAGTTTGACAATTTCATGTTTACGTTGTTTCTTTTCTATATTAACTGTATTCTAATCACGTTGATGTACTTTGAATTTTAGCTCGAGAGTTTGACAATCGACGGAGAATAATCAGCAAAAGTTTTCATCATCAATTGCGTCTTAGCGACCGTCAACCACTAGTTGGTACGTTGTTTTATTTTCCATCATCAGTTGCGTCTTAGCGACTGTCAACCACTAGTTGGGACGTTGTTTTATTGAAGTTATTTCAATCCAATATATGCTCTGTTGTCAAATGTTTGAGGTTATAATTTTGTGTCGTTGAGAGGACTAATGAAATGTTTTTATATGGTACAAAACTGAAGATGCCTTTCAATAGTTTTCCAACAGAATCAATCAATTTTGCAGTTGCACAAGAGGGCCTTGTTGTGAACCAGGCATTATTAGAGGAGTTTTTTTAGGAAGAAATCTTCGCGTGTTTCGTCTCTTGGGCAAAGTCAACTTTTCACTCCATGTTTGTTTTATGAACACTGTGGAGCTGAGTTTATGGAGGCAATGTCCTGGTCCTTTCTCTCGATGTGACCACACATCTTGTCATACCTTTAGCCTAAAATTACAAAGAGATGGCGACTGTCGTAACTCTAGGTAACAGGTTTTGTCAGAGAAAGGATTCAAACCACTAACTTCCACAGTCGTCGTTAAATGTTCTTCGGTTATTAATCCATTTCTAGTCAGCATACTCCCCTGCGATGGAGAGATCGTGTGTTACAGGAATGGGAGAGTGATCAAGCCTCTGTTTGCAAATAGAAATCTCGTTTTGATATTTCTAATTGTGTTCGACCGAAGCTTTATTGTTTTCGAGAGTCGGCTCTGACATGTTTTATTGACTTAGCCATAGTTTGAAAACAAATATTATTTTATTTTTTAGCACCAAGCGAGCCAATTTAGTTATGTTAAATCATTTCAACCGTACATATAGATATGTTCATTTTATTTCAAATATCGTAGCAGGGTCGCCCTTCAATGTTACGACATTTTCTGAACGAGCATCCTTAAAAATGAAAAATAAAATCGTAACGCTAAAGGGGTAAATATGGGCAACAGCTGCAATGAAAGGGAGGTTCATTACATGACTGAGGGGCTTAGATGCATGCCGAATGTAATTACATTTTCTAAGGTATATACAACGACTTCAAAAAGTCCTAAAATTTAAAATACTTAAAACGGAAGGTAGCAAAACACTTCAGTCATAAGAATGGGCGTTGACAAAATTGCGTATCAAATTTAGATGCCCCTTTCAAGTAAGCTGAGAGGCTATAGTTTGATGTTGTTTGAATGGTTTTATTTCGTTGATAGGCCCACCTGAGACGATGAGAGAGCATATTGTTGCTGCAGCTAAAGCTATGAAGAAAGGTGACTGGAAGCTTTGCGCACAGTACATCCTAGCTGTCAAGGTAAGATTGGTTCATTGGTCACTTCTTTCACAAAAATGAGTATTTACTCGGCAACCTGTTGTATAATGTGGCCTAGTTTGCAGGCAGGAGAGGAGCTTCAAAATTTTCGTTGTGCATGAACCTCGAAATTGCGTAGAAATCTAGACAGCTTCAAATTGTTAAGCCATACAGTACAACCATTAGATCATCCTCTTTATTTAATGCACAGACGTGACCGAAGGTTGCTTTTATCGGCAGTAGTTTTCTCTCTGAATCAAGGTTTACAAATTATGAATCGCTTGTTTTGAAAACTTAACTTTGGAGAGAAGTCACTCTTGTCTGGTTATTGTCATTTCTAGTCTTAGTTTCGGTACAAAATTATTTGCTTGGCTCTTTGGACTGACATACAAGGAAATGCCGTGACATGATGTAGCACTGAAAGATTCAATTAACAAATTAGTGAGCTTTGAGGTTGAGAAATATAAGATCTATTCCAGGTCTAAGGCCATTCCTAGTCAGCATCCTCTCATCCGATTGAGAGAAATGTGTTACAGGAATGGTAGATTGTTAAGTTCCTTTGTTTCACAACAGAGTCTCGTCTTGATGCTCCATTGTGAAATCTATAGGGGCTGGTGCTTCCGAGAGTAGACCATGATATTTTTGCTCGTTGTCATGGTTATAGTGTGAATGCATACATTTCTAATTGTATATTCGTTAAACGTATGGAACTGCTTTCCAGATATTTAATTAGCTTGAAAAAGTTTTCTTTCAAAGAACAGTTTTCAATGTTGAACATTATTTTCGTTGTTTTGGTTTAATTTTGGCAAATTACAGTTTTTTCATGAAATTTTAGTTTTCAGAAGAATTTAAAAACTTGTAGCAACTGTAGGACTAAGCAGCTATAGCTTCTGAAAAGGATGTCAATTATCAACAATTTATTCTTTTTTAGAGCTGGAATTTATTCAGTAAATCTGATGAGGTGAAAGAAATGCTCAAAAGGTAATTGCTACATTTGCTTGGCTCTTTGGACTAACATACAATGAAATGCCATGACATAATGTAGCACTGAAATATTCAATTAATAATTTAGTGAGCTTTGAGGTTGAGAAACATAAGATCTATTCCACGTCTAAGGCCATTCCTAGTCAGCATCCTCTCATCCGATTGAAAGAAATGTGTTACAGGAATGGTAGATTGTTAAGTTCCTTTGTTTTACAACTGAGCCTCGTCTTGATGCTCCATTGTGAAATCTATAGGGGCTGGTGCTTCCGAATGTAGACCATGATATTTTTACTCCTTGTCATGGTTATAGTGTGAATGCATACATCTTCCATTTCATGTTAATTTCATCTCATTATTCATTCCCTCGTACCCTAGGCATCTAGCAACTACGACATCAGAACCTTATCATTTTAAGGGATGACTGCACTTTAGCGGACCAGATTTATGTCATATCTCTTAGGAATGAATTTGACCGAATACCCTACTAACCCTAACTAAACCCTACCTTACCCTACTAACCTTAACTTACCCTAACTAACCCTAACTTAAACCCCAACTAACCCTAACTCATACCCCTCTTCCAAACCCTAACCCTTACCCCATGGCACATAACATGCCGATATTGAAAGTTGGTCTGCTAAAGTGCAGACTAGCCCATTTTGACTTGCACCAAAGAACACATTTCATTCAATACTTTCGCCAGTACGCTTTATAATAGTATTTAATTTTATGAAATGATATGTTTTCAAATTTCATGAAATGTTTTATTCATCTTCTGTAGTAAAATCAAAGAAGAAAGCTTGCGCACATATATGTTCACATACAACAAAGTTTATGATTCAATTAGGTATGTAATTTTCACCATTTTCAAATTGTGCCCGTATCCTGTGAACGCAGTCTAAGTCTGGCTTTAGACTCGACAGGGATTTAGTGAATATTTCTCTCCAATGAAAAGGTTTTAAGCTGTGTTGTGTTGCATACCCAGTAGACCCTGCGAGGCCTTTCATGTCTTACCAGGGGGGATAATGTATGCAAGATTGATGCGGAAGAATCTCGCAATTACTCGATGTGCTACTTCATTCAAGGTTCGAGATTTCCTCAACATTTTATGATTTAAAATTTACCATATTAAGCAATTAGATAGTAACCATTTTAGGTTAATGACAGGTTAATGNCAGAACCTTATCATTTTAAGGGATGACTGCACTTTAGCGGACCAGATTTATGTCATATCTCTTAGGAATGAATTTGACCGAATACCCTACTAACCCTAACTAAACCCTACCTTACCCTCCTAACCTTAACTTACCCTAACTAACCCTAACTTAAACCCCAACTAACCCTAACTCATACCCCTCTTCCAAACCCTAACCCTTACCCCATGGCACATAACATGCCGATATTGAAAGTTGGTCTGCTAAAGTGCAGACTAGCCCATTGACTTCCACCAAAGAACACATTTCATTCAATACTTTCGCCATTTTAGCAGTACGCTTTATAATAGTATTTAATTTTGTGAAATGATATGTTTTCAAATTTCATGAAATGTTTTATTCATCTTCTATAGTAAAATCAAAGAAGAAAGCTTGCGCACATATATGTTCACATACAACAAAGTTTATGATTCAATTAGGTATGTACTTTTCGCCGTTTTCAAATTGTGCCCGTATCGTGTGAACGCAGTCTAAGTCTGGCTTTAGACTCGACAGGGATTTAGTGAATATTTCTCCCCAATGAAAATGTTTTTAAGCTGTGTTGTGTTGCATACCCAGTAGACCCTGCGAGGCCTTTCATGTCTTACCAGGGGGGATAATGTATGCAAGATTGATGCGGAAGAATCTCGCAATTACTCGATGTGCTACTTCATTCAAGGTTCGAGATTTCCTCAACATTTTATGATTTAAAATTTACCATATTAAGCAATTAGATAGTAACCATTTTAGGTTAATGACAGGTTAATGCTCCATCCATCCAGTTTGTTCACTTTTCATGACAAAGTATTATTTTTCTCGTTTCTTCTTGCCCCTTACTTTTCACTTCCTCAAAGAAACAGATATAAAGTGTGTTTCATATTTACAGCATGCATAATTTGGCAGAGATGTTCGAATTACCGCACAGTGTTGTTCATAGCATTGTCAGTAAGATGATCATCAGTGAGGAATTACAGGTAAACGGAACGACACCTTTGATTCGATCTGTAGGCTTTGCAGAACATGAGATTTGCTTTGAAATTTTGCAAATGTTTCTTCGCTTCTTAGAGAAACCACAGTGTGACGGAAGGTGTTACTCCCCTCGCATCCTATCAACATATTTTATTGCGGGCATTATCACAATGACATTTACAATGACATAAGAAACTTGTATTGGTAACATCTTGTCATTCACACGCATGCCAAACTTGAACCAAACATTTTTAAAAAGCCTGGTAAGATGAGTAGNACTCGACAGGGATTTAGTGAATATTTCTCCCCAATGAAAATGTTTTTAAGCTGTGTTGTGTTGCATACCCAGTAGACCCTGCGAGGCCTTTCATGTCTTACCAGGGGGGATAATGTATGCAAGATTGATGCGGAAGAATCTCGCAATTACTCGATGTGCTACTTCATTCAAGGTTCGAGATTTCCTCAACATTTTATGATTTAAAATTTACCATATTAAGCAATTAGATAGTAACCATTTTAGGTTAATGACAGGTTAATGCTCCATCCATCCAGTTTGTTCACTTTTCATGACAAAGTATTATTTTTCTCGTTTCTTCTTGCCCCTTACTTTTCACTTCCTCAAAGAAACAGATATAAAGTGTGTTTCATATTTACAGCATGCATAATTTGGCAGAGATGTTCGAATTACCGCACAGTGTTGTTCATAGCATTGTCAGTAAGATGATCATCAGTGAGGAATTACAGGTAAACGGAACGACACCTTTGATTCGATCTGTAGGCTTTGCAGAACATGAGATTTGCTTTGAAATTTTGCAAATGTTTCTTCGCTTCTTAGAGAAACCACAGTGTGACGGAAGGTGTTACTCCCCTCGCATCCTATCAACATATTTTATTGCGGGCATTATCACAATGACATTTACAATGACATAAGAAACTTGTATTGGTAACATCTTGTCATTCACACGCATGCCAAACTTGAACCAAACATTTTTAAAAAGCCTGGTAAGATGAGTAGGATCTGTTGTGATTCTCATGAGAAAATCCAAAAAATCTGATTTTATTGCTTGACTGCCACAACTATTCAAAGTTCATTGAACTAACTTTGTTGAAACGTCACCTTAGGAAATTCAGAGTTTGTACTTAACTCAAGTATACATGGTCCCTTACAGACAGCATATTCTATGCAAAGAGAAATATTTAACCGATAGTTCCTTCTATTGACGTAGGCATCTTGGGATGAACCAACCCAAACATTGGTTCTTCATCATGGCGCTGAACCAACCCTGCTTCAAAGTTTGACTCTGCAATTGGCTGATAAGGTAAGACATTATACGGAGATCGTTTCGAAGTCTAAACCCCGTCCTATAAGACAAAACCTTTCCCTAATGTCATTTAATTCTTATGATCAATTTCAATTTTCCGGATCTAGGTTCCTATGCTGTCAAATAAAAAAGAGTTTAGTTGTTCAGGTGACAGCAAGGTCGAGGACACGTGCTGATTACTTGTACTCTGCAGTCAACCTCTCAAGAGGGTCCTGTGTGCATTTATTTACGAATAGATATAGCCATAGATTTTCAAGAAAGAATGACCAACTTTTTCTAAGAGTCAAGACAATTTTCCAACCTTTCTCCTGCCAGAGATTTCATATCTAAAAAGCTTTCTCACTTTTGAGTGAATCGAAAGGGCTTTGCCAATAAAATTAAGCGAAATCTTGCTCAGTATCCCATTGTTCTAAAAACGCTTTCCTCCGGCCATAGGCGTGAGACCGTCATGCTTTTCTGACTCTGCACTTTCGTTATTTTCCATTGTTTTCCATTGTAGATTGGAACACTTGTAGAACACCATGAACGTATAATTGACTTTAAGCACGGAGGATTCTTTGATAAGGGAAGACAAGGAAAGCAACCATATGACAAAAATAGACCACCATATGACAAAAATAGACAACCATATGACAAAAATAGGCAGCCATATGACAAAAATAGACAACCATATGACAAAAATAGATCACAATATGACAAAGGAAGACAAGGAAATCAGTATCAAGGAAGACAAGGAAATCAGAATCAACAAGGTAAGAAGACAGACATTTATTATTGTTCCTTTACATATGTGAAAATATTTATTTGTTAATTATTTAGCGAGTTAGATTAGCTTACTGTATACATTATTCTATATAGCAAGCTAGATTTAATAGACCTTTTAGCTATTCTACAAAAGAGTCTGGATCGAGCGATATTTTTAGACATTTTTATACGAAAGGTTCGATTGAGTGGCGTTAGGGCTTCTATGACCGTTGTGTACATTCGAAAATTCTACAACATGTATCAAAATATCGTTCGATTCAGATTCTTTTGTAGATTAGCTAAAAGGTCTATTATTGAATAATCGATATTCGGACGGCATGCCGTCACAGCAGCGTTGAAAACACGACACCATCTTGCTTTGGGGTAAATCTTCAGAAAATTTCTATGCTGTTCTATAGGAAATTTGCAAAAAGTTGCATAAAATCGCTCTGATATTCTCCCTCACGATAGTCAGTGAGGAAAGGATAGATAGCAATTGTTAGTCACACCTGAACCTATGAAATAAACACACGAACATGCTGTTTTTAAAAGCAAAACAAAAATTTAGGCCAAGAAAGCTGTGAAAAACTTGCCTTTGCGTCGATAATTTTGTAGTTAGCACCACGAACTCTGTCGGCTGCAAGTTGCTCGTCGCTTCTTCAAAGTCAACCTTCCTTTTAGACATTCGCCCATCTATCTGCTAAAGTTTTAGAATAATATAAATATAAGTAACTGCTTGGTAAAGTTTGTACAAAACAAGAAAGATACATGGATACTAACATTTGAAACAAATAAAATCGAACATGACTCTTCAAAGGAAAGAATCGTTTATTCAGATCACTTTCCTTAAACTATTTGAATTATTTTGTTGTATTCTGAGTATAAAGTTGCTGTCATATTTCAGGACTAACCCTGACATTTATATCAGACTTTAATTGTGATATAGATTCACAATGTCCTTGTTTCAAAAATTAAGACAAGGTGATCTAAACATGCTTAAAAGTTTATTTTCCATTTCCAGGACGCTTTAGGCACAACAGACCATAGTGCTGTCAGAGAAAAACTCATCTACTGTTGGAAAACTCACTTCAAAAGGATCATTTAAAGGGAAACAGAGCAAGCGATAATTGTTCTCATTACAGAACTCTTGGACTTTATTCAGAAAGAAACAGACTCATAAGTATCTAAGTTATAACAATCTTGATTTAAAGAGTAGATATGAACTACAACAATTTGGTTCACAAATGCCAAAGAAGATTATTATACTCAAAATGCTCGCTTTTGGTAAAATGGATATTTAATGAGATTCAGCGAGACTTTGACTGGAATTTTATTGCTCAAAATGATGTAATCGCAAACGTTTGGTTAACAGACCTCTTTGCCCAATTAAGAAAGAAAATTCTGCCATTTCCTCCAAGGAAGTTTATTTTAAACTAGTATTTCCAAGGAATTTTATTTGGAAATTTCTCTCCAAGGATGGAATATCCGGCATCGAAGAGAACGAAATTGTTGTGTACATTTCTTTATATAGCTTAGATTATTTATGATGAAGTGAAATATTTACTGATAATAAGTCTTATGATGAATTTAATATACTCAAATGGAGAAAAATCGCTGTTTTCTCTTTTTTTTCATTTTTTTCATTTTATCAATATTTATATACACGAGTACCTTTCAGCTAGGAAAATTAACACTAATAACAATGTATTTTTAGAAAAGAAAACAAAATAATTTTAAGAATTGCTGCTCTACCAAGGGGTCGTGTTTGGGTCCTGTAGGTTCAAAAGATACTCTCTAAAACCTGTTTTAAAACGAGCGATTGATTCTTGTTCTCGAATGTTGTCAGGGATATCATTCCAGTTTTTGACACCAGAGAAGTAGAAACTTCGCTTTGCATATTCTAACTTAACTTTGGGAATTTGCAGATCTCCATGATTTCTGGTTCTATACTCTGAGATCATGGATCTTTCAGTGAACTTATGGCGAAGATTTTCGGGACAGAGGTCATGCAAAATTNCCCCACGTTCTATATGTGACCTAAAAGGAGTTACTGCAAACACACCACTCGTTAGAAATTCTAAACCACAGTGCCCCTTATAGGTAAAATGTCTACATACAGCTGATATTTAAATTCTTTGTATTCTAGCGATGAAATTCCAGTTAAAGAAGCAATTGCACGGTCAAAAATACCAAGGAAAGAAATATTTATTGTCGTCAAGGTATGTAGCATGTTAATCTGACCCGATGTACTAGGCCAGTTCAAAACTTTGTTTATACAATGAAGTTTTGTCTCTGGTACACGAGAACAGAGACATTGAAAAGTGATAATGCGTTTTCATCACCAGAGACAAAAAGGTCCATAAGAGGAGGCCCATAGAGACACAGGGAAACCAGGAAATAATTGTTGCTAAAAATAAAATTTGTAAAAAAATTTATCTTCTTTTTCCCCTGTGCGCTTAATCATTTTTGTACCTTAGTCCCCTGTGCTCCGCGAAAGAGTGAGAGAAAGAAAAGGACTTCTTTCCTTTCTCTCTCTCCCCCCTCCTCTGCAGCCTATCGATGCGCAGTCTTTTGCGGAGCACAGGGGACTAAGGTACAAAAATGACTAAGCGCACAGGGGGAAAGACAGACACATTTTTTTTAGCAGCAATTATTTCCTGGTTTCCCTGTGATAGAGATGCAGACTAAACGAGAAGATAGTTCGTAATTTTTTTCCTTAACTAGTTCGTTTCGTCGTAAGGAATCTATGATGTACGGCTACTTTGTATTTCAGCTGAACCCACCTGAAACTGCGAATCAGATATACAACACTGGGGAAGCTGTAAATGATATCTTGCAGAGGTTTGTGAGCTTTTCTTTGAGATTTTAAAGTACTCACCGAAATAAGGATTTTCTTCATGGCAAATAAAATCACTCCCCAAACAACACTATTTTTTCAATCTTCAAAAAGCAAGGATTAAGTTGTAGATTTTTCTTAGAGGTTGCTAAAGATTTTCGTAGTTTTCTCTTGGCTCCTCCGAAATTTCTTGAAGGAAATGATTTTGGTACTACTAGAGGTAATTTTGAGACCGAAGTTTCAACACGAAATTACCATTCATACTTTCTTTAAATATGAAGATATTTCATTTTTATTCCAGGCTTCAAACAGACTATATCGACCTTCTTCTTATAAATTATGCTGATATCAACGGCCAACATTTGCAGCGATGGAAAGCTATGATTTCTCTGAAGAACAGAGGCAAAATAAAGTGAGTACCTTACCTGACTGTAAGTGGCCTGAGGCCTGGGTCACGATACCGGAGATTGCTTTCACATCGGAATTGCTATGAACTCGCTTTTTATTACAGTTAAACGACACCGAGTCACCCTGCACTGGGAAGTCAACATCTACTGTTTTTTACAACTGCGAAGCCAGTTTATTTGTTCGACAAAGCAAAGCATTTTGCAGAGAAAAAGGTTTTGGAGTGGAGTGACATCGGATTCATGCAGTTACACGAGATGGAATGCGGAGTGGAGTGAATCGGATTGGTTTTCACCTCACCTCCAGAGCGGAGTAGTTCCGTGAAAACGGAGTGGAGTGACACCGGATTGCTTCGGCGTCGTGTAACTGCACCCCCCTATGGCCCCCTATATGATGCGAAAAGCTATCCGGTGTGAGATGAATCCGGACAAGAAAGCCATGAACCCCAAGATCTTAAGCCAAGGCTCCAACAAATTTAGCGAGTTCGATTCCACCAAGGGTGCCTGCCTTACCCTTTGGATAATTTTATAAGGAGAAAACTCATTACGTGGCTTTGATTTTATTGATTGATTCCTAAGTGTGACATCCAGTGCTATATTGTAACTTTGCAAATGGAACTGAAGTGAATTGCTATTTGCTGCTGTATAAGTTGATATGAGTAACACTGGATGCCTCGAATTCTGTCTTCTCGAGTTTTTTGGTTACAAAGATTTTCAAGTTGTTCCAACACCTTTCTTTTGTTTCTTCGAAAATACACACTCCATAGAATTATCTCTTTTAACTCTTATTCTCGAGTACTTCCTTCAGTAAGTCCGTCCTTCAGTAATACAGCCTCTGCGAAGGAGAGTGGATAGCCTGTGTTAAGGGGTCTGGAACACGGGCTATACATTGATGTCCCAATACTATATTATTCCTTGTATAATAATCCAAGTTTCAAACATGTCTTCTGTCTTTCAGGCTTATTGGTGTAGCAAATTTCAACTACAAGCAAGTTAAGTCTTTGGGGAAGGCGACCGCAGTTTTACCTTCAGGTAACTATTAATCTCAGTTGACTTTACTGTGGGAGCTGTCTGAAACTTCGCAACTACAGAGTCCAGAAAAAGTCACCGTCGTGGGCTGTGAGCCGGAGGAAGGTTTTACTTGTTGATGTCGAATTTGAGGAAGGTTTAGTAATTTTTATAAGAGCCCTAGGAATTTTGAGTTATTTTGGCAACAGCAACTAGTTGATGAATTGTAGGGTTATAAACAACACGAGCAGTTCGAAAAATCTGGTTATTTGACTTGGTAAAACGAGGAAGGTTTAACTGGCAAAATTGGCATCCGGAAGGTTTGACCTTTTTCTGGACTCTGCGCAGCTATCTGAATTTAGCCAATGTATTCAATGTATTCAATGTATATTCTCAGCAAATTTAAAACTAATACATTGCAACCAATGTAGTATATAATAGAAAAGCTAAATTTTACAAGTAAAATAGTGACATATATGTATGTATACGATTAACAACAGATATATGAAAGAACTCAAAAGAGCTTTCGAGCCACATGCCCCTCCTGTAAATTACTATGTCATGAACAACAGTTATTGAATATATATACGATGAAAGTAAAGCATTGCTACATGTTATAAAGAACTAGAAAAATACTAATCTATTAATCTACTTTAATTTTAATAAGAGGATTAAATGAGGAAAAAAAGAGTATATACTACAGATATAGACAGAGTGAATTGACGATGAGAAAGAATGTGTTATTTGTGACTAATGAACAAGAGAAGACTGACTATGCCCCCACTATGCCTAGCCACATGCTCAGTGCAAGATGAAAACGTTTAACGATTTTTCTTTCATTTTTAGTGCTCTACAAAGGTTTTTTCCTGTAAGAGTTTTCAATAACGCACTTTATTTACTTTCCCTGCAGTTGTACAACTTGAAATCAATCCATTCTTCCAACAAGTAGACCTTGTCAAAAATCTATCAAGTCATGGAATAGCTATTCAAGCTTACTCACCTCTTGCAAATGGACAAAAACTAAAAGACCCTCGTGTGATGAAAATTGCGCAGAAATATGATGCGACGACTGCTCAACTTCTAATTCAATGGTGCTTGCAGAAAGGGTTCTCTTGTGTGACGAAATCAGCGAATAAGGAGCATTTAGATGATAATTTAAATCTAGGGGAATTTCATATTGAAGACCCTGACATAAAGGTATGGGTCTAGATTAGCCTCGCTGCATAAGACCCTGATCTTACGCTTATTGAATTAAATTGCTGTTGTTGCTGTTGTGAGTCTAGGTCTAGATTTTTGATTACAAAGTACTTTGTAATCTAAGAAGGGTCTTGAGGTCAGGCAGTCAGAAAGAAAGAAAGAAAGAAAGAAAGTCACGCTCATTAGTGGGATTGATCAGCACGTTAGCGCACTAAGACAAGCAAAAGTGCGTTTGGGACGCAATTATCCCCCCTGCGTAAAGAAAACCAAGGAAAACTTGACATCGGCCTTTTTCAAGCTTTATGGCGAGCGTTCGAAAAACAGGATCATTAATGGTCATTTAGACAAAATTTGTAGTAATGTCCCGCGGATACTGAGCAATTTGTATCTGTGCCAGAAATTTTTTTACTTTGATTGTTTCATGCCAGAATTATATGAAACAAGGGGGTGCTTCAGATTCGATCCTCTGCGTCCATATCGCTGTCCGATGAAATGGGCGGGGGCGGGGCGAGGCTGAAAAAGCTAATATGCAATGAAATTTGCACCGGAATTTAGGCAATGTTAGTTAACAGTTTGTTTCATGTCACACAACAGGCTCTAAGTTAGAAGTCGACCCGCATTGAGGCAGCAGAAACTCTCCAATCGACCCGTATGTTTTGCTGACTCATAACTGAGGAGCATGCAACACCCTTTCCCTCATCTTAAAGCTGACTGTTCTCGAAAGTTCTTGAGTTATTCAGACGTGAAAAACAACTTGCGCGAATCATGCCAAAGGCACTTCGAAAATGCCCACGATATATTCATCAGAAAGGTTGCATTGGGCGAAAAATCAACAGAAAGAGCTTTGCTAACATGCTTCCATGCAAGGAAGTGTACCCTATCTTGGCAGTGATTCATTGACCAATGTCGAAGATTTTTGTTGGCAGATTTGCAAAATATCAACAAAACGACATCATCAAGGATCATTTGTGGTATGCAGGCTTCGATAAACAGATTTTCGTGCTGCAATTAGGGATTCTTATGCTTGTTTGTTTCTTAGGACCTTGTAGAACGCTAAAGTCCCGATTGCACAATCATAGGTCAGGACAGACTTTGTAATCATCCAAAAGGATCTTATGTT
>REGM01000081.1:870438-950447 GCA_004194415.1 Aurelia aurita | reverse complement strand
GGGGGGGGGTAAGTTAGAGTTAGTTAGGGTTACGGGTTTGTTTAGTTCAATATCTGCAAAAGGAATATGACATTTAGCGCCGCCCGCTAAACTGCACTCGTCCCAAAAGATATGCATATGGAGACGAATGCAAACTGCAATAATGCTTGTTACATCCTGATGCCAAAGACTTTATGTTGTCGATGAAAAAACAAGAAGATATCTTTTGAATACTGAATTTATAATTATTGTAACTATCCAAGAATAACTAAAGAGAGAATAAATGTTTCGAAGCAATGAAACGGTGATTAGATAGATGATTTTTTAGTTATCATGTCTCAATGCAAGCTGTTATGGACAAATCTTTTGAAGGATACCCTAGCTTCGAGACACCATTTCATTTCATGACTTTTCTTGTTTTGATAGTTTATTGCCTTCTGTTGCAGGAGTTAGAAGCTCTTGAAGAGCGCTTTGTCACAAACTATGACCCAGACGATCCACAGTTCTATGAGAAATCATATTACCAAGCAAAAGAAACTGAATTTGAGCCGAAGCAATTTCGAAAAGGGGATGATCTCGACGTCGATAAGTCTTCAGAAGAAGAGCCGTATTATTTTGATGGAAATTACGACGAGAGTGGCGAGGAATACGCTGATAAAATCCCCACAACTGCCAGCAGTCCTCCACAACAAAATGGAAGCAAAGAGCAAGGGGAGGAGCACAATAAGAATCATGAAGATATTGTTGCTGAAGCAGGTAAACAGACTCTTCTAGCAAAGATGATAAGTAAACCTTGTAAACTTGTTTCCAGACTTCTTGTCGCTATTCTAAGTCAACTTTTGTAAAGACAACTTAGAACATACAGTTTATATCATAATATACCGGGTGAGTCAGAAAAAACGTGGGGCGTTTAGCGAGCCATATTTTGGTGAAAAGCAAGTCAAATCGGGAGTGTTGTGAAGCTTTATATTGCAGAAAAAAGATTGAATTAGTTATAGAAATTTAGTTTGTTAAAATCGGTCATTTCTTTCCTTATTTATTTGCGATTTTGTGATATAGCCATTTTAGTGAAAAGTATAGCTAGTAAAACAACTTGCAGCTTGCTAACAATGACAATTTAAATGACTAATCGGTAAGGGATACAACATAAGTAACATTAGTTTTTCCTTTTGTGCTCTAACACAATGCATGCGTTGTTTCAATTTTTGGTAGAGAAACAGTATGTTTGTCATTGTTTAGAAGGTCAGGCGTGCATAAATATGAATATGAAATATGAATATGAATATGAAACACAATTTTATTAAAATCGCTCGTAATTGGCAGGACCGATTTCGCCAAATAAATTTTCATATCTAAGTTAGCCTTTTTCCTAAGCAATGACTTTTAAAAGAAACGAATTTGCGAATTAACTTGCATCTGTAAAAATTGGCAAACACCCCACGTTTTTTCTGACTCACCCGGTACTCGTCGTCGTTCTACTTCATCTCAGAATGACTTGGCTATCTTTGTAGGGTCTTTGAAAAGAAAGTTCCTGGCCTTTTGATGCGTGGCTATGATTAATCGATGATTTGTTATAAGTATTCACACCAGCATAAATTTAGTGCTTGTGGAGTAGACATTGAAAAGCGACATTTGCTTTGTAATTTAGGAAGTAACGCTCTGAAATCGTCGTAAATTCGTTGAAAAGTACAAAATGAATTTAGCTGTTCCCCCGATAGTTTCTAAGTTAAACATAATAGCAACAACTGGGTGCTACAGGTGAGACTGGGTAGGAGGGGTTTACAAATTTAAACTTTCCTAATTATCAAACCTTATTTATTTATCTTTCCTTTGCAGCCTCTTCACATAGGAGTGAAGATGTAAAGCATCACGATGAATTCTAAGAAAGATTGACAGCGTTATTGAAAGTATCACCTTTAATATATTAGATAAAAATTGTCTAGGAGGGCCCCTTGAAAACCAGCTTCTGCTGAAGGGCAACCCTCCTGAAAAGAATTAAATATGAAAAATAGGATGTCGAACTGATATGAGTTGTCTCTTGTCTTACTCGCCTGTGTAACTTGAAACTAAACTCCTGATCAACTTGAAGGCCTTTAAGCTTGTAAAATATATGATGTTGAAGGCAAAGCAAACATTTCAGGTATTTCCACTTTTCGGAAGTTTTTGCAACATTCTCTGTTCCTCTTTCCATAAAAGGCCATAAAATCTTTTGACAAAAAAATAGTCGCTTTTGTGATTGACAACTCGAAATTCATTTTTGATTGGCTGATCAAAAAGAGGCTATCCTCGAGATCAACAAATTTCTCAATCGACTCAAGTACGCATGCGCATTGATAACACTTGCTCGCCACGCTTTTACCGAAAATGAAACTGCATGTTTGGTGGAGCGACATATTTAGGCCCACAGTGGTAAGAAATAAAATGCATACAGAACCTTTTGACAATGGCTGAGGCTCCTAATTCAATGCAGAACTTTCAAGTGCAGGACATACTTTCGGCTGCCCTAGGCCAAAGTGGATTAAACTTTGAAGAAAGCGAGGAAGATGATGTCCAAGATGTGTTCGCTGCCCTGGCAGCTGACGCAAATTATCCTTCGTACATGCCGAGGCCAGTATCGACTCAAAACAAGACAGAAAAGAAACAATCCTTGATGAAAGATGAAAAATTTGGACCAACAGAGAACTATGATAATGATTTAGATGATCTTATGGACTTAATAAGCAGCGAGCCTGCAAAACAGCCGCCTCAAACTTTGGAAGCTTCGCGGTCAATTTCGAATGTTAACTCTGATAGCACTCTATTTCGACGAACTCCGCCGGCTTTAAACATTACCAAAAATGTACAAATAAACAGCAATAAGCTGCTAAAAGGACTTTCTTTACCGGCTTTAAGAAAGATAGAACCTTCGAATAGTTTCGTAGACCTGACTAATGATTTGACACCGAACCATCATGCGCCTGAAAGGACGTTATTATTCTCTTCAACTGCTTCCTCGTCTTCAAGTTCACGAAGTTTTGATCCTAACCTTTTCACTGGTGATTTGAGTAGAGTGAACATTCCTGGACTAAGAGCTATACTTGCTGAGCAAAGGTATACCACAGACTGTCCGTTTTATTTTGTCAGAGATGCGCCATGCTTCCATTCCAGGGTACAAATCCATCCCAGTCTTCACACGAAATTCTGTATGAAATGATACAGTCAGTATTACTATAACTTATGCCAAAACTAAATTCCCAAAGTCATCAGAAATTCGTTAAGATTTGACCTAAGACCAGACTGCAACTATTTCTCACAAGCAGGAGAAATTCCATGGCAGCTAAACCATGGTGTGCAAAATTGTTTTTCCTGTGCATATTTTCCATACATAAGATTTCAAATTTACCAGACAGTTTCAATAACTTATAGCGTGGAAAAATCTTTGCAAAGTTAGCAGTATTGAATATAGCACTAAGAGTAGCCAGGGTACAAATCCATCCCAGTCTTCACACGAAATTCTGTATGAAATGATACAGTCAGTCAGTATTACTATAACTTATGCCAAAAATAAATTCCCAAAGTCATCAGAAATTCGTTAAGATTTGACCTAAGACCAGACTGCAACTATTTCTCACAAGCAGGAGAAATTCCATGGCAGCTAAACCATGGATGGTGTGCAAAATTGTTTTTCCTGTGCATATTTTCCATACATAAGATTTCAAATTTACCAGACGGTTTCAATAACTTATAGCGTGGAAAAATCTTTGCAAAGATAGCAGTAATAGTATTGAATATAGCACTAAGAGTATACAAAAATGCTTATTCTAGGAATAACTTTTAACATCTAAAAATCATCCAAAATCAGACTTTATAGAGAAAATTCGAGTATTCCTTTTACCAACATTTTGAACTTTTTAATCACTCCAGGTGGCACACATCACAGCACCCAAATTATAGATAGTATTTAATCCTGGTTTCCATATAGCTGCGAGGTGCCGCAAGGTGCTGCAGCCATTTGCTGGAACCATTGCTGCCGGCATGCTGCAACCATTTTGACTTATATTGAAACCACTTCTCCCAGTCCTGCCGGCAGCCACAACCATGATGGTTGCTGTACCGTAACGATTTGGAAAAAGTTGAATCATTTCAACTTTTCCCAATCCTTACAGCATCGCAGGCACGATGGTTGCGGTACTAGACTCAGACGTTTCCATATGAATTGTTCGACTGCGGTACCAGGGGCATGGCAGAGGGAAGATGGCAGAAGACTGCCACCAGCAACCTTACGCCAGCTTATACACCTTGGGGCTGGAATGGCAACTGTCCAGACTTCATTCAAGGCTAGTTCTGCCACAGATCTGTGGTGCGGATCAGTGACTAAAAACCATTTCAAAACAAAATTTGGTGGTGATTGTTTAGTTTCCAAAAAAAGATAGCTTATGCTAGAGAATGAGTTGGCATGAAAATGTTAACTCGGGGCAAAAATCATGGAATGCAGTACCTGGGAAACTGTTTGATCAAGCACTGCAACCCCTGCACTTGTTCAGCTTTGTCGCAACTGCTATGACAGAATGTACAGCATCAATTAGATACTATTCATCTTGTACAACACCTGTATTGCTTTCCCTGATTTATTCCATTTTTGAAATACATGAAACTAATACCCCATTCACACTGACACAGTATACCTGCTTTATCTAAACCAGGTTATATTTCAACCAATCAAATGGATTCGATTTATTGGATTGACCAATTAGAAGGCAGAATTTGATAGCCGGGTTTAGTTTAAGCTGGTTTAACTTGTAAGTGTGAATGGGGTATAAGCTGATTTTTGGTCTGTCCACAGCAATAAAGAAATCCTTGGCATGCCAGGTAGATCAGCAGATGATTTCAAGGTATGTTTGATCATTTCGTCATGAGTTCATGACAGTACAAAAGCGTCAATGTGACAATTCCGTTCACAAAGATTGGCTTCACTTTTTAAGCATAAGAAACTAGCAACTAGTTGTTACTATCAGGCAAGGGAGTGCTACAACCGTTATTTCTTTATGGAATGATCCTTGAATTTGGCTGCANTATCTCCAAGTTAACTATCGAGGAGTACTTCAAAAATTATTAGGGATTGATTCGACCTAAAGTCTTATCGCTAGCCCCGATAAAATCTGCCACCTTTTTTGGGACACCCAGTACATTAGTGTGTTATACCCCATTCACACTGACACAGTATACCTGCTTTATCTAAACCAGGTTATATTTCAACCAATCAAATGGATTCGATTTATTGGATTGACCAATTAGAAGGCAGAATTTGATAGCCGGGTTTAGTTTAAGCTGGTTTAACTTGTAAGTGTGAATGGGGTATAAGCTGATTTTTGGTCTGTCCACAGCAATAAAGAAATCCTTGGCATGCCAGGTAGATCAGCAGATGATTTCAAGGTATGTTTTATCATTTCGTCATGAGTTCATGACAGTACAAAAGCGTCAATGTGACAATTCCGTTCACAAAGATTGGCTTCACTTTTTAAGCATAAGAAATTAGCAACTAGTTGTTACTATCAGGCAAGGGAGTGCTACAACCGTTATTTCTTTATGGAATGATCCTTGAATTTGGCTGCATTTTCTTAAACGTTTTTCCCTTCATGGAAAACTCATTTCTGACAAACTAATTCCGAATTAGGCCTAGCCAAAATGTTAAGAAAGAAATTACAATACTTTGTTTGAGAAGCAAGAAACTTATATAGATAAATATAATGCTCGTTATGAAATAATTTGTTACATTTTGAACAAGACGAGGTATATTTATCTTTATATCAGAACAAGCCTCGTTTCCTTAGCTATAGACAAATTCAGGTAACATTCTTTATACCCACTTCAGGTCCAGTGACCATACACTTAGGAAGTCATCCCTTTATCTGTTGATACAGTTATCCTCACAACTGTATCATTGCCTGCGAGCAAATGGTTGAGAAAAAGGTGTCTGCAATAAAAGCACTCTGAATACATTATAGATACCAGCAACTAATGTGTAATGATATTTTGTGCCTGCGAGCGGCGCTCACACACATTTATGAGGTCTTTATCCTCATCACGCTTTTCATGGTACAAAGTTCTTAACTTGTATGAAAATAAAGTTTCCTCAAGAGTACAATCACATGATCTGAAGTGGATGTAAGCAACGTTAGCTAAATTTGTCTATTGAAAGGTATTTTTAGAAAAAACGACAAGGGTTGCTAGCCACAAATAGTGATCTTGCAATTTTACGGAAAAAGGAAGCTCAGACGTATGCCCGTCTTCACAGTAAATACAATTGATAGAGAGGGGGGGGATAAACAAAATCAGTAGAAAAATTGGGACTAATACCAAAGAAGAACAATCCGGATAATCAAGGAGTACAAATATTCAATGTCTCAATAAATTTCAACTGTATTTCCTATGAAAATGATGTAAATATACGCAGGGCCTGTCCTCTACGTCAAATAGTTGCGATAGTGTCCCAAACAATCGTGCTTATTTTGCAGTGGTTTCAAGCCTTAAAAATGATCCTTTATAGGAAAGAATTTAAAATCTATTTGCTACATGAAATGATGATTGATATCCACAGACCTGTTCCGAATGTTTTACGTGTGGAATTTTGTATCATGCACCACCAACTGATCATGTGACAAGTAATGTTCTAGGACCATCTTTCCAAAAAAAAAGAAAAACTGGCTTGTACTCCCCAGTTAATGACGAAAGTTTGCTGTTATCATAAATCAATGGTGGACACTAGGGGGTTGCATGTGAGGGAGTTGAATATATTATGAATGTAATATATTTGAGAGTTAACCTTTATTTTTTTTCCAATCTAGACTATCATATTCTTCTTATTTTTATTCAGCTAGAGCCTGGGGATGACATTGAGGAGGAGGAAGAAGAATTGGGTTACGCAGAAACATTTGCAGATTATATGCCAGCTAAAGGTTTGTTTGTGTTGAAAGTTATGCTACAAAGAATAGATGACTCAATACTATTGAAGTTTTATTAGTGAAGATTTAGTAAAGATTATTGTGTGTAGTGGAATTTTAAAATTAAACTGAACTGAACTATTGGACAGCAGAGCTTTGGCAAAATAAGAAGTATTAAACATACTTGTTATGTCTTTTGAAATGAGTTGTTTATAGATATATTATTACATAGTAAGTGACATAAAAAATAATAGTTTTTATTAAATTTTGATCTCATTTCAGTGAGAATTGGAAAGAAGCATCCAGACCCTGTTGTAGAAACAAGGTATATATTGTATTATATTTAAATGTAAAATAGTTGAAAATTACTTGCCTGAGTCAATCTCTTTATCGAATTATTTGGCTGCCCTCAGGAATTATCTTTGTAAAGGTTCTTTTGATTTTCTCCTTATTACCAGAGGAAGGTTTGCCCTGTCTCACTTTTGCTTCCTTGATCTCGCTTTTCTTTTGAATTATTTTTGTTTGATTTTGTTATGAACATTTTTATAGATATTTTTGGTATTTAAATTAGAAAACAGAATTTGTAAATTAGGTTTTTACTTTTTAGTCTTTTTGCACGGCCCCCTGTAAAGCAGTCTCTATAGACTGACGGGCCTACTGTGGTTAAATGATTAAAAATGAAATATAACGAAAAATGAGTAGGACAATGATTTTCAATTTCACTCGATGTTTTTAATGGAGCAAATTTTGTAAAGATGGTTTTATTCATTTTAGCTCCATGGCAAGCATTCCACCTCCTGACGTCTGGTACAAGCTGAGCCTACCAAGTGAAATTGCGGAGAGGAGTTTCCTTTCAGCATTGCAACTAGAAGCAGTGATTTATGCTTCTCAACAGCATGAGAAACTGCTACCAAATGGAAAGAGAGCTGGATTCCTTATTGGTAAATGTCAGGCCTGGAGGAATGTTAGCAATAATGTACCATGTGTGCCAAAAAAGTCCACTTTTTAAGGCCATGATGAATTATGTTCTACCCCAATTTTGAAATTGATGATTTGATCTCTGGCCAAAATCCAAAATGATATTCAGCATTTTTTTTAGTTATTTTTCGGTTGCATGTACATCTCACGTTATTTATAAGCAATTTCTTGAACTTTCTCAGTCTAGAAACAGCCAAAATTGATCAACAAACTAATCAAATTTTCTAAAGACTGAGCTGGACAAGACGATAGGGAATCTCTTAGAAACGATTTGGGACTTAAGAAGTGCATTAGTTATGATCAGTTGCACAACCAGTCACTTAATCTTTGCACAATCTTTTAGTCTTACTTGTCTCCATTCAAAACAACTTATTTTGATAAGTATAATAAATTCTTTGTGCTGATAAAAAGGTTTCTTTTTGTCCTTACAAAATTTTATCACTTTTTTTTCAATTGATTTACACTATTTTTTCCAAGCCAATAATTTTCAAGAAAAATGTTTGGCTTCTTGCANAAAGGTTTGTAATAACAACTTCGTAATTCGAACGCGAATGATCGTACTTACATTCCCAAAGAAAGCGGCGTGGTCCCTAAAGACCAGAAGAGATTTCTCTTCATGACATCACTCGTCAAGAAACACATGGAGAAGTACGAGAAAAAAACTTAGTCAAAATTTTTTTCCGCGTGCGATAAAAAGCACGCCTCGGAAGTTTTAGGCGTGTGTGGAGGCGTGCGCGTGCGATCGCACGCCTAATATTACCAGGACTGGTTATGCCACAAAAAATAGATGACTCAATACTATTGAAGTTTTATTAGTGAAGATTTAGTAAAGATTATTGTGTGTAGTGGAATTTTAAAATTAAACTGAACTGAACTATTGGACAGCAGAGCTTTGGCAAAATAGGAAGTATTAAACATACTTGTTATGTCTTTTGAAATGAGTTGTTTATAGATATATTATTACATAGTAAATGACATAAAAAATAATAGTTTTTATTAAATTTTGATCTCATTTCAGTGAGAATTGGAAAGAAGCATCCAGACCCTGTTGTAGAAACAAGGTATATATTGTATTATATTTAAATGTAAAATAGTTGAAAATTACTTGCCTGAGTCAATCTCTTTATCGAATTATTTGGCTGCCCTCAGGAATTATCTTTGTAAAGGTTCTTTTGATTTTGTCCTTATTACTATAGGAAGGTTTGCCCTGTCTCACTTTTGCTTCCTTGATCTCGCTTTTCTTTTGAATTATTTGTTTGATTTTGTTATGAACATTTTTATAGATATTTTTGGTATTTAAATTAGAAAACAGAATTTGTAAATTAGGTTTTTACTTTTTAGTCTTTTTGCACGGCCCCCTGTAAAGCAGTCTCTATAGACTGCTATAGTCTCTATAGACTGCCCCCTGTAAAGCAGTCTCTATATTCTGTGGTTAAATGATTAAAAATGAAATATAACGAAAAATGAGTAGGACAATGATTTTCAATTTCACTCGATGTTTTTAATGGAGCAAATTTTGTAAAGATGGTTTTATTCATTTTAGTTCCATGGCAAGCATTCCACCTCCTGACGTCTGGTACAAGCTGAGCCTACCAAGTGAAATTGCGGAGAGGAGTTTCCTTTCAGCATTGCAACTAGAAGCAGTGATTTATGCTTCTCAACAGCATGAGAAACTGCTACCAAATGGAAAGAGAGCTGGATTCCTTATTGGTAAATGTCAGGCCTGGAGGAATGTTAGCAATAATGTACCATGTGTGCCAAAAAAGTCCACTTTTTGAGGCCATGATGAATTATGTTCTACCCCAATTTTGAAATTGATGATTTGATCTCTGGCCAAAATCCAAAATGATATTCAGCAATTTTTTAGTTATTTTTCGGTTGCATGTACATCTCACGTTATTTATAAGCAATTTCTTGAACTTTCTCAGTCTAGAAACAGCCAAAATTGATCAACAAACTAATCAAATTTTCTAAAGACNACAGCATGAGAAACTGCTACCAAATGGAAAGAGAGCTGGATTCCTTATTGGTAAATGTCAGGCCTGGAGGAATGTTAGCAATAATGTACCATGTGTGCCAAAAAAGTCCACTTTTTGAGGCCATGATGAATTATGTTCTACCCCAATTTTGAAATTGATGATTTGATCTCTGGCCAAAATCCAAAATGATATTCAGCAATTTTTTAGTTATTTTTCGGTTGCATGTACATCTCACGTTATTTATAAGCAATTTCTTGAACTTTCTCAGTCTAGAAACAGCCAAAATTGATCAACAAACTAATCAAATTTTCTAAAGACTAGCTGGACAAGACGATAGGGAATCTCTTAGAAACGATTTGGGACTTAAGAAGTGCATTAGTTATGATCAGTTGCACAACCAGTCACTTAATCTTTGCACAATCTTTTAGTCTTACTTGTCTCCATTCAAAACAACTTATTTTGATAAGTATAATAAATTCTTTGTGCCGATAAAAAGGTTTCTTTTTGTCCTTACAAAATTTTATCACTTTTTTTTCAATTGATTTACACTATTTTTTCCAAGCCAATAATTTTCAAGAAAAATGTTTGGCTTCTTGCAAAATCCTGGCTTGTTCAAGAGTAAGTGTTTGTCTTCTTCTACCTTCTACTGTGAAGCTAAGAAACTGAATTTTTTATCCTTTCATCACAGGTGATGGAGCTGGTGTTGGTAAAGGGAGAACAGTAGCAGGTATTGTGCTTTTTCCATACAATGAATGATAATGATACCAGAACTTTGTATACTAGGTCTTTATGTTGCCAATAACGCAATTTGCATATTAAGTTTTGTCCTGGTTAAATTTCAACTGGATGTTTGATTAGCATTAATTATTTTAAGAAAGTTGTTAGGAAGATATAATCAATTTAAGTATAGCTCTTAACAGCACCTCTTCTTTTCTGATTAATGAAAAACATTGTTTTTGCAGGAATCATTTATGAAAATTATATTCTGGGGAGAAAAAGAGCAATATGGTGAGTGTGAATAGTTTTCTTCACCTAGATATCAGTACTATCACCAAAAAATTGAGCTCATGAATTTGTAGAGTTAAATACTCTTTAATATTTTTCAAATTCTGTTTAAGTTGAAAAAATTTGAGTACTCTCAAGTCCGGAATAAATGTCTCCTGCCGCTTATTAACTTTTTGAAAGATCCACCCAGGACAACCTTATTCCAGACCCCGATTTATTAATTTCGAGCTTCTTGAAATGTGAAACATGTGAAATCATCATTCCTGAAATGTGACTCGAACAGTATATTTAATTTTTAATAGTTCCTATGATTTGTAACTTGTTTTGACAGTCAAAGCAACTTGTGCGCTTCGCCCCATTACATAACTGCCGATCGAGTTTTTCACCCACCCCGTGTCTTCCAGACCAGAACCCCACGTCTATTCCGGACTCGAGAGTAGTAGTAAGGTGGCTGAATTTTCTGAGTTCTTTTCTTCCTTTTCAGGCTGAGTGTTTCCAATGATCTTCGCTATGATGCTCTCAGGTATGTATTTTGCATTTCGTTTTGTTTCAGAGACAGTTCTTCTCCTGTTTTTGTTTGTTTTATTCTTCTTTTAGGGTGTGTTTGATTGGTACCAATTCTGAAAACGGTAGACTTGGCAAACTCGGAATTTGTGTTTGATTGACTCCAAAATTCTCAAAACGATAGGTTTGGTAGGTTTGAAAGGCCTTCTGAACCTTCTGCTCCAAAAGGCAGAAGGTTTGGCAGACTTTGGAGGGATTCTCGTTTTTATTAGCGAATCGCAATAATGGTGAATCCAAAACCTGCAGTTCTTAAGATTTTTGTGTTTGATTGGGAACTATCTTTCCTTCTCTGCGGAGTCTACTGTTTTCAGAATTTGGTAGGTTTGGAATTACCAATCAAACACACCCTTAGTTTGTTGGTTCTGTATCTTTTTCTGAAATTGAAACCTTTATCTTTTTCGTTCATCTAAATATGATTTTCTAAAGTGAAAGCTTTAACAGAAAACAACCTCTTAAATTTAAAACAACAAGAGTTTGAAGATATAGTTTCGGTAATAGCAACATTTACTGTTTCAAAGTAGACTTTTGGAGATGAAAGAAGAGCTCATTGTTGATATTTGTGTTTCTTTCTTAGGGATCTTCGGGACATTGGTTGTAACATGTCTGTGCATGCTCTGAATAAGGTGAGGTTTATATGATGTAGGAAGCGTATGAAATTAGAATCAGGCTGAAATTTTCGAGACCACTCGAAGCAATGATGTGGATTCTGAACGACAAAGGCTGTCCATTGCAATTTTGGTGAAGCTGAAGGTTAAATTGCGGTCTGTAGCACCAAGCGCTGGGAGTAGAAATGACCTAATCGAGTGTGCAACCTCTTGTCATGATGCTTCAGTGGTGTTGTGGGGCTCGAACCCCATCCGCCTGACTGTTCTGGCTGCAAAGTCAGTGGATACCAAGTGACAGTACTTTTAAGCGAAGAAAAGCAGCTTCTTGTTTAACTTTTGGTGGATTTCCATGTGTCAAGACAGGATGACAACAATCCACTGGTATTCTAAAATATTATTTTTTTATCATGAATTTGCGTTTTGTTGATCTTAGGGGCCGTCGACAGTCGATTTTCATATTTTAGCGGCATTTGGCCATTAAAGGGGGAAGGGGTTAGGTGTTTTACCGCTAAGAAAGAAGGAAAACTTCCAGCGTGAAATTTTTTCTTTAGAATTTATAGCGATTTTTTTCATCATAATACTGAAATATTCAAAGGTCATACCTTGCGTCATTCTCGCTATTCAGAAAACATCATCCTCACTTTCAATGCGTATTGAGACGACCTATCGCGACTTGGCGGCTCCGGGTAGCCTAGGCCTAAGTGTTCTAGACCATGCTTTTTACTAAGATTTAGGACATGGCCACTAAGGGGTGGGGGAGGGAGGGGGTCTCAAGTTAACGACCAAATGCCGCTTAAAATATGAAAATGAATGTCGACAGCCCCTGAAAAGATAAGCGAAACTATTTTCAGTGTAATATTTTGCAAATGTTATCATTTCGTAGCACGTATTTAAAGTTTTTTTACGATTGCAACTTTTATTCTAGTTCAAATATGACGAAAAGATCACATCAAAAGCAAACGGCAAAGTAAAGAAAGGTGTTGTTTTCTCCACGTATTCCTCATTAATTGGAGAAACTCAAGGAAAAGCTCGTTTCAAAACGAGACTGAGCCAGTTAATGCATTGGTGCGGTGGTGAAGATTTTGATGGTGTGGTATCTTTTTCAAAACGTAGCAAATAACGTGATCATTTGTGTCTGGTTTCTACTTTCAACTATAGATAAGATAAAGAATTATTTAGTTCTCGCTAAAAATAATGAATTCTTCAAATTTGGTGTAATAAGCTGCACTTGTATTGCAAAAGGAACTAAATATAGACTAACTTTGTGGCGACATCCGTTGTCAGATGTTTTAAGATTTATTTTCTTCTCTTTCAATAACCCTGACACCTAAATTTTGTGACGATTGTTGTACCGAAAGACACTAGTCGTGCTGATAGAGGGATATTTTTCCTAGTATGGCAACCTGACGAATTGGTCGCTGCCCTGACACAGCAGATTTAATTTCTATCAGCAAAATTCCTGTTATCTCATAAATCGATTTCCATTGGCTGTAATAATTCAATTCAAGTTTATTCATAGAATACATTCAAATATACAGTTAACAAAAAAAAGTGTATTCTATGCGACCCAAATAAGGATTAAAGTTCTGGGATAAGAGGAGCAATACACCTTAACTGTATTAATAGATCATATTTGATGAATGCCATAAAGCAAAAAACCTGGTGCCAACTGGCTCTGGTAAACCAACGAAGACCGGTATGACTGTGTTACAATTACAAGATTTACTCCCAAAGGCTAGAGTGGTTTATTGTAGTGCAACAGGTAGGTTGATACTATAATACCATCTTCAATCATTTCTGCTAGAAGCAACGTCAACGTCTGTCGAAGACGAAGGCTGATACAAATTGCCCGAACATCTCCAAGAAATTCGTTTCACTTTTCATTGCAAACGCGGTATCACTATAAATAATAGTGCAGATTGTATTTTGTAGCAGTGGCATGTTATATATTTGGGGGCGAGGGCAAAGCTATTGTTTCAATTGAAAAGCATTGTTTATATCAATTAGTTTCAAAACAAAGGGTATTTGTTCTACCAACATTGGGGCACGACTGCACCCTCTCGCCCCCTTCTGTCCGCCACTGTTTTGTAGCGTTTGATGTCATGCTGATGTGTCATTGTATCGCAGAATTTACAGGAATAGTACCAGTTTCGTTTTTTTCATATGCTGGGTGTCCCAAAAAAAGTTCACAAGCTACATTGCGTCTTTCTTGCTGAGACCAAACGTTATCAAAAAACGTTTGCATCAGCATTTAATTCGAAAGCCCAGCTACCTTCTGATATGTTGGTTGGTCAATACAAAGCATTTGACAATAGCTTTTGATTTTGAGAAGGTAAGTGCGATCTCGCTCGTGAACTTGTTTTGGGTCACCCTGTAGTTATTTCTATTTATTGATTAACTCTGTATATCAATGGGCCTTCAGTAACTTTGACAAACACATCCTTTCTTGCAGGTGCTTCAGAACCAAAGAATATGGCTTACATGAATCGTCTTGGCATTTGGGGTACTGGTACACCCTTCAAGGAGTTTGGCGACTTTATTCAGTCAGTAGAGAAAAGGTGAGTAGCACAGACGAGTACCAGTCGTAAATTTTTGTTAGGCCTCGCTTTCCTTGCAGAGCTTTATCAAACCAGTTGTTCAAACGTAGAATTTTTGCAATTGCGGTTGTCCTTTCTAAGTAAACATTGAATACTAAAGGGGAGCCACAAGGTACTTTTGCTAAGGCTCAGTTTTTTAGGCTGGACACTAAATACTTTGATATCTTCCTTCCTTCCTTGTCATTGCAATTTATAAGAGCTCTTATCTGAAACGACAGATCAATTCTAACTTTGACGATTACGTATATTTTCAAGACAGAACGTTTCAATTAAATATGATTCTTATTTCCCTAAGAAGGCATCCACTTCCCTCCCTTCCTATTTGTATATCAACGGTTTGTTTTCTTTTGTAGAATCGTCATTTGTCTCGTTTTGCATTGTACTTATCGGATTATTTAATGTATTTGTAGAATGTAATTTATTATTTGCTTGTATATGTTTAGTGTAATGGCCGCGGGGTAGATATGAACTTTAGTGCTTCTCATTGGTATCGTATTTGTATTGTTAATGTTTGTAATATTTTATGAGAGTATAAAAAATAAAAAAAAGCTGAAACGAGCATCTAATCTATTTTGGCATGATATTTGAAAACTTGTGGAGATTGTGTATCATCTTACTAAACTTAAATCTAGAAAACTCTTAAGGAATTCAACCCAATAACAGACCTCATTAATGTGTGCGAGCGCACAAGCGCCGCTCGCAGGCACAAAATATCATTTCACATTTGTTGCTGGTATCTTTACTGTACTCAGAATGATTTGATTGCAGGCACATTTTTCCCAGTCATTTGCTCGCAGGAACAGAATACTTCTAATGAGGCCTGCCCCAATAAGCTCTACCCTTTAGAAATAGGAGATTTCTCAATACATTGTTTTTGCTTTCAGGGGAGTTGGTGCAATGGAGTTAGTCGCAATGGACATGAAGGTATTTTTATTTCAAGCTTCTATCTCAAAATACTTTGCGTGTACTTTGGAAAATGTGTAATTCACCAGAAAGGTGTTACTGGCTTATCTCATCATTCTACGGTATCTTTTTTTATTCAATTAAACATTTCACAAGAACAAGGTACTTAAAACATTGCATATGAACTACTTTACAACACTACCAGGACGATACCAAGGGGAGCAAAAGACAATGACTGCCCTGTGGCAATTACATAAAGAACATGCTACTAAATTACAACTAAATATACAACTACAAAAACTACACATAAACGATTAAATACTGATAAAATACTAGAGCCTGTTTCACAATGGAGGTCAGGCAAGTCAGGCCAGCACAGACGATAATGCTGAACTGCAGATACAGTGTCTCTTCGTGGAATTACGACAAATCGCTGAACCATTGCTGCACTTGTAACTAAACAAAAGCTTAGAACTGTTAGCTTAAGATTTTGTTGCACAGAGATTTTGCCAAGTTTTTTACCTCTCATCTAAAGGTGTGCGGAATAAAAAATGACTCGATTTACCCTTTTCTTTGAACAGCTTCGTGGAATGTATATCGCTCGTCAGCTGAGTTTCGGTGGCACTTCTTTTGATATCAAAGAAATATCGCTGTGCGACAAATTCATTGATATGTATAATGCATCCGTCAAGCTGGTTAGTATTTTTATTCGTATTTATTGTGATAGATAGATAAAAGTTTGTTGTGTTAGAAATTATTCTGAAAATAGATTAGATTAAATTATGAATAGAATTTTTAAACGTTTCAGACCAAGTTATAAGGCATCCCCGTAAAGTTAAAAGTTTTTTTGATCGGAATTGGAAAAGACTAGATTTTCATTGAACAAATCACTGCTTTTTGATATTTTCCCCAATTTTTCAATGTTTTTCCTTAAACATATGTAGATTAGAAACCCTTGACTGGCTCCCCCTTTGATTTTTGTCTGGAAGACATTCCACTGAAATGTCACATCACAAAATACCTCTGCCTAAGCTCATCGATGCGGAAGTTTTCGTTCGTTGTGTATACTGCATTTGAAATATAGGCCACAAAACCACTGGCCAATGCTGATCGTTGATTACGAATGCAAATCTCATTTCTAAAAATAGTTCCCTTATAAGTCAAGTGCAAAGTTACAGAAACAGTACAAGCAGAATGGTTAGAAATATTTATGTTATTCTAGTGGGCTGATGCAAGGGACAAGATGGAAAAAGCAGCAGAGATGATTAGCTTAGATGGACAGATCAAGAAGACGATTTGGGGACAATTTTGGTCTGCCCATCAGGTATGTTGAATAAACTAGAATAGGAGAGAGGGGGTTAGGTGTTGGACCGCTAAGAAAGAAGGAAAATCTCCGTAGCGAAATTTTTACTTCAGAATTTATAACGATTTTTGTTGATCATCTTGTGATTCATGAAGCATCATCCTCACTTTCAATACATATTGAGACGACCTAGCTGGACTTAGCGGGCTCCGCGTAGCCTAGGCCTAAGCGTTCTAGACCATGCTTTCTACTAAGATTTAGGACATGGCCACTAAGGGGTAGGGGGGGATGGGGTCCAATCATAGTAAAGCTAGAATGATTATAAGGCATTCATGGGATAGTATTAACTAGTATTAACGTTATTTTCCAGTGGGGTTCATTTGAGAGGTGTTGCCTAACTTTGGAGTGTTTTGTATTGAAATTGAGCAATCAGTTCATTTGCGTAAAGATTGACAAAAAATTTACGACAGCGATTCTCAAGAATTTTACCATGTGCCAAATAATACTTTGTTATGCCAACCGATCCTCAAACCGCAACTTCAAACCCCCAAACATAACCAGCAAGAACCTTTCTAACCATTAGAGATGGTCAGTCAACCTTTCAATGATTTATATGTTTATACAAGTATAATATTCATTTGTCATTTTTTTATCCTCCTGTTTCCTTCCCATTCTCCTATGATATCACCTCAGATTTTCTATATTTTTCAACGAAACTTGAGAGCCTTATGTTACTACTTGGAGTTATAGGCTTTCTCGACCTTTTACTCATCCTAGTGTGCACTGAAACTAAACTCGACATTATATTATCGCATTTCAGCGGTTTTTCAAGTACCTGTGCATTGCAGCTAAAGTTCAAACAAGTGTCTCTATTGCAAAAAAAGCCATCAGCGATGGCAAGGTGAGTACTTTTTCAAACTTCGTCTTTCATATTTCAGCTCTTTCAACTTATCTGATTGCATGCATACTTTAGGAGCTCTCGGCTTTGAGTGTTTCTTAGATCATAGTTTTCTCATCAGATATGACATTGAAGCTATATAAGCGTGTCTCTTAGATCATAGTTTTCTCATCAGATATGACATTGAAGCTATATGAGCCGCAAATTCTGAATTTTCTTTGCACTATTTGAAAATATTTTCTCCATGGACTTCCAGTTTATTTCAGGCTTTGTATCATTATTTGTATATTGTTAGTGATTGCACCATTTGTTTTGCAGTGTGTCGTGATTGGCTTGCAGTCTACCGGAGAAGCTAGAACTCAAGAGCAACTTGATGACTGCGGAGGAGATCTGAATGATTTTGTGTCGACTGCAAAGTAAGTACATGATTGCGGCGGAGCCGCAAACTATTCGAGTTGAATTGAAAACCTGCGAGCGCGGAGCGAGCGATGTATGTATGTATGTATGTATGTAGAACGAAATTTTTTCGAGACCCAATCGGGTCTGTCAAATGATATCACTGCGGGTCAAAACAGAAATTAGCGCATGCGCAGTATTGAAAGTATGATCTTAACATCTTATTGTTGCATAGAAAATACCTCATCATAGACATGGTCAATTGACTTAATCAAAGGGNCGGTTTTTCAAGTACCTGTGCATTGCAGCTAAAGTTCAAACAAGTGTCTCTATTGCAAAAAAAGCCATCAGCGATGGCAAGGTGAGTACTTTTTCAAACTTCGTCTTTCATATTTCAGCTCTTTCAACTTATCTGATTGCATGCATACTTTAGGAGCTCTCGGCTTTGAGTGTTTCTTAGATCATAGTTTCTCATCAGATATGACATTGAAGCTATATAAGCGTGTTTCTTAGATCATAGTTTTCTCATCAGATATGACATTGAAGCTATATGAGCCGCAAATTCTGAATTTTCTTTGCACTATTTGAAAATATTTTCTCCATGGACTTCCAGTTTATTTCAGGCTTTGTATCATTATTTGTATATTGTTAGTGATTGCACCATTTGTTTTGCAGTGTGTCGTGATTGGCTTGCAGTCTACCGGAGAAGCTAGAACTCAAGAGCAACTTGATGACTGCGGAGGAGATCTGAATGATTTTGTGTCGACTGCAAAGTAAGTACATGATTATAGGTATTAACTTTGTTTAATGAAGAACCGGCGCTGGATTTTTTAAATCAGATTATTTTGACTCTTTCACTCGATTTGATTGTCAATAGAAAGCAACGTTTTTATGAAAATGAACCCCGAACTTCTCTCAGCCAGATTGCAGAAAAAGGTCAAGCCTTCCTCTGGATGCCAATTTCAGTCAGTTAAACCTTCCTCATTTTATCAAGTTAAATAACCAGATTTTTCGAACTCCTCGTGTTGTTTATAACCGTAAAATTTATAAACCAGTCGCTGTTGCCAAAATAAACCAAAATTTTCCCAGTTTTTTATAAAACTTACTAAACCTTCCTCAAATTTGATAATAACAAGCAAAACCTTCCTCCGGCTCACAGAAATCTCATAGAACCGTGACTTTTTCTGGACTCCAGCATACTCTAATGCTGTTTCTCCTCCTCTCTTGTGTCATCTCCCACCTTGTAATGGTTTTGTTTCGCTGATTTTTAGGATTTTGCCAGAGACACCATGTTCTTGTTGTTTATCTTTCTTAGAGTAAACTTGTTATATATTTTTCTGCAGGGGAGTGTTCAGCAGCTTAATCGAGAAACACTTTCCTGTTTCTGGCTCAAGATATACTGTGAAGACAAATTCAGACAATTACAACGACAACAGAGACAGTCCAGGTTCAGATAGGAAAAGGAATTATAGTAAGTTACGATTTATTTCATTCTGTGCTTCATGTAGACTTAAAGACCCTGTACTCCCCAAGATCCTTCGCGGTCTCACAGTGACTTTCATACTGTATGAAAGGCCCTTTGGCCTAGCAATCGTGAAACTGTATTGTCTTTCAATCTTCAAATGAGCGTTGTTATGCCATCGCTTTTGAACTGAAACAACAGGCATTCCTGAAAATTGAATTGAAGGATTAGGAAGCTTTTGTTCCCTGCAGCTATTTATGTTCCCACTATTGTGTGTTGAAATATGTTGTTTACGGCCATAATGATGTTTTGATGGTTCGTGCACGTGCATAGGATCATGGGGCGCACAGCGTCTTTAAAATTTGCTCTTCTTCGTCAAGACTACAGAAAGTATGAGCCTTTTTACCTGTCCAAATGTTTCCTAGGAACTTGAGTACTATTATCAATGTGAGGTTGCGGAGAAAAATTTATTTCTATTTGACTTGAGGGTGATGAGCCCTTGATGCAAGCTTTAGTACAAAACGACTATTGTCTCAACAATATTGAAACGAACTCATCATTGAGTGGTATTAACTATGTTTGTCTTTGTAGCATGGAACAAGAAAGTGCACAAAAAGAGGAAGTTTGCCGACAGAGAATCTACATTCGATTCAGGTAATTTTTTGCATCGAATTTAACTTTAAATTAAAGGTATCGCAGAGATTGTTGGATTGTACCCTTGTATGGATGATACAAGTTAGGTGTCATCAATAAACAGTAGCATACCGTAGATTTTAAATAAAGTTGAAATATTTCTTGTGTGTACTGTGTGCTGAAAGTTGTGTAGTTTCTATGAACGTGAATACAAGAGAGCGACCTTCAAAATTTAGTAAAACCATTCATCGAGATGATTTGAAGATCGATGCTTATATTTTGTTAATTAATTCTTGAGTGAGACCATTATTTTGAGATTCCGATTCAAACTTCTATATTTTGGTAATTTCATACCTTCTTGTTATAAACCATTATTTTAAACACACTTATACATTTTTCTTTTTGTTGTTATCTCAAAATTTTCGCAGCCCTCCGGCTGCCTCTTCAGTGAGAAACAAAGATTGTCTAAGATTCAAAATTCCTTTATATCTAACTGATTCAGCTGCATAAGACGGTATAAGAATTTTCTGATCTCCTCACAGGATCTGAAAATATGCATGACAGCTCGCAAGATGAAATGAAATTCAACGATTTGAATGATTCAAGTGATGTTAATGATGATGATGATGATTCTTCAGGTTCTGGCAGTAATTCAGAGTCGGATGAAGGTATGACTTTTATCAAAATATCACGTTTTGCAAATGAATCTTGAGCTCTCTCTCCCAACTTTATGGAATACTACAAATAACTAACAAATTGTTACTCAAATTTTGCAGATGTTTGTTCTGTGATCTTTCTTCAAAAGACTCCAATTCCAAAGATATTTAAATTAAACTACATATGGAAATAACTAAACAACTTGTCTAANTGCATGACAGCTCGCAAGATGAAATAAAATTCAACGATTTGAATGATTCAAGTGATGCTAATGATCATGATGATGATTCTTCAGGTTCTGGCAGTAATTCAGAGTCGGATGAAGGTATGACTTTTATCAAAATATCACGTTTTGCAAATGAATCTTTAGCTCTCTCTCCCAACTTTATGGAATACTACAAATAACTAACAAATTGTTTAATCAAATTTTGCAGATGTTTGTTCTGTGATCTTTCTTCAAAAGACTTCAATTCCAAAGATATTTAAATGAAAGTACATATGGAAATAACTAAACAACTTGTCTAAGATGGGGATAAAAATGGCACCTTTTCCAAAAATCACAAAATTTGATTAGGTGATGACGAGGGGCAAATCACTCCAAATTGGTGTACGAGATTTTGATATTTTAAAAATCTCTCAGATTTTTCAAGATTCTTAGGATTTTCTTTGGGATTTCTAACATTTTATGAAGATTTTTGAGATTTTCAAGATTTTTCAAGATTTTTCAAGATTTTTTATGAAAGTGTACGAGATTTTTGGAGTGATTTGCCCCTCAGTTGATGATATTGAAAAATTATGTGTTTTAGCAAGCTACTTGATTTTCAAGCATACTCTGAAATTGCAGGAGATGATAAGTAGACCCAAGTTTATTCCCAGAACATAGCATCCTTGAATTGGTTGCTTCCCCAACGACTTCGGAAATTCTTGCCCATCCTGCTGTCTCAGAAAGTGTGATATTCGACACTACTGGTATTTCATTCCTAAGTAGATTTACTCCTGCGTTGTATTGAATGATAATTTCTATAAATCATGTTTCAGATAACTGGCTAAGAGCATTTTCTGACGAACCAAAAGTCAAGAAGAAGAAAACGAAGAAAAAACGAGATTCCAGCGGTCCACCTGCAGAAGATAGCATGAGTGTTCTCAACGCAGCTGGGTTTATTGGAAAAAAGTTCTCATGGGCTAGCAGTTCAGCAGGTAAATGAAATAATTGTTTTGTGAGTTTTTTTTTACAAAATATCTAAGGTTTTACAAAATATCAAATATAGTGTACGGTTGAAGAGGGCACAACTATTCAAAGAAAACAGGCATCAATTTGGTCTTTTGCGCTTTTTTATTTTTCTCTCGGTGCTGACTAGTTTCGCCCACTAGGGCATCTTCAGAGCATTCAATTATGTTGACATGTGTCACGAGTAAAATAATGAATGGCCTAAGCGAATGCAGCTAAGAAGTCAAACTTAGGATAAGTTAAAAACTTCCAACAAGTTTTTCTCACGCTAAACCCACAACTCCAAAAAGCGATCAACAACTCATCCTAAAACAACGTTGCGTTAAAATAACCACATCTCCAGCCCTCTTGGGGCCCTGCTCTGAATAGTCAATATAATCAAAGCCACAATACAATAAGCTATGCTACACAATACAACAAACAAAAGACGACAACAAACAACACAATAATGACTGAACATAAAAGTGATGATATTTTTTCNCTTCAGAGCATTCAATTATGTTGACATGTGTCACGAGTAAAATAATGAATGGCCTAAACGAATGCAGCTAAGAAGTCGAACTTAGGATAAGTTAAAAACTTCCAACATGTTTTTCTCACGCTGAACCCACAACTCCAAAAAGCGATCAACAACTCATCCTAAAACAACGTTGCGTTAACATAACCGCATCTCCAGCCCTCTTGGGGCCCTGCTCTGAATATTCAATATAATCAAAGCCACAATACAATAAGCTATGCTACACAATACAACAAACAAAAGACGACAGCAAACAACACAATAATGACTGAACATAAAAGTGATGATAGTTTTGACAGCTAACACTGGTCTTTTTCACATTGTAGGTAACAGCAAAGCCTTCAAAAGTAATCGAATCCCAAAGTCAAATCAATCACAAGAATTAACCAAACAAATGCAGTCATCTCCAAGTATATCTGCGTCATTATCAGCAGCTGAGCAATGCTCCCTCATGAAGAATGAATTACTTGAAAAACTTGAAATTGTTGCACCTTATTTACCGCCAAATACATTAGACGAGCTTATTGATGAGTTGGGAGGACCTGATCATGTCGCTGAGGTATGTATGTCTTTGATAAGATGATAAGCGTAACTTCTCAAGATGTTTATTGAAGGGGCTGGGTCACGTGACCGTAAACAAACCTGTAATCTTTATAATCTGTATTGTTTAGGCATGTGCCCTTTGTTTCCTGCACATATTCTGGTGGATGGGGTGAATCCACAACAAAGTTACTTTTAGAAATCCACCGATATCTCTGTAATCTTACAACATATGAATGTTTTGTTTGTTTCTTTGTGAACTTCAAGAATCCATCTTCAAAATAACACTTTCATTTTCAAAAAAATATTGGAAAATCTGTGTGGTATGGCCTATTAAAAACGGCAAAAATCAGCGTTCCGAGAGAAGTTTGTTTACTTTACGTGACCCAGCTCCTTTAAGACAAAAATAGCGGTTTTGTACTCCATGTCTTATTCCAAGAGCTTCTAGTAGAGCCTAATAGACGATTACGGAAAGATGGAATCGAGGGGCATTTAAGTTTTTACAAGCTGTTGTACCAAATATACCTAACAAATTAATTTTATCCTTTGTACTGCAGCGTCTTAATACATTTAAGCTCATGTGATGAAACGCATAGAAAATTGCATACTGACTTTTGGATGCTGAGAATACCTATGCTGCCTTCCTTCTGATGAGCTCGTTGATTTTATTCTTGCGAATAAAATAACCAATTGCGATGTGTTTGACTAAGATTGCAATAGACCTTTAGCTATCCTACAAAAGAATCTAAATCGAGCGATATTTTTATACATTTTGTAGAATTTTTGAATGTGCACTATAGTGATAGAAGCTATAACGCCATTCAATAAAACCTTTCGTATAATAGTGTATAAAAATATCGCTCGATCCAGACTCTTTTGTAGAATAGCTAAAAGATCTATTACGGGCATATGACCAAGATGCATTGCCTTCTGTAATGGAATCGACAATGATCCTTCAGAGATTCACTAATTAAATGCAATGCATCTTGGTTAAATGCCCCTCGATGCCATCTTTTTCGTAATCCTCTCGTAATCAACTATCTATGCCTACGCCATAAACAACATAGGTTTTTTCTTCATTTTCGACAGCTGTTGATTCGTCCTAAAACACTCAGCATTAAGAATGATCTGACAACTCGAAAAATTCGCTTGAGCTTATAGGCTTATCAAACGATGTCTGAACATCTGTTAGAATCTGCTGTAGTTTCTCACATTACTTCTCAGTTTTGTGGAATTAAGAGAGAGGCCATCGAAACCAATCAAATTTGCACTGAAGGCCTGTCGCTTTAATATCGGTATCCTCCCTACATTTGCTTATTACTATCTTGAACCATCAAATAATCTTCGCATTGGTTATCAGTTGAAAGACTTTCTGAAAATCAAAGGAGTAAAGCTTGTAATGCTCTCACTGATCACATTATTCTGACATAGCTACCAGACAGAGCAGATTTCATTTTGTAAATGCTGCACTTGAGTCTGTTGCACGTGGTCGCAGATCATCTGTGTTAATCTGAATTCACACTTGAAGCGTCGCCCTTGACGCTTTCCAGAATACAGTGAAACGCGGCAATGTGACAAAGTTGGATTAATTCATTTTTGCACAATCTGCCGCATCAAACAAAAATTGCATGAAGTGTGAATTCAGCCTTTACAGGGTGTCTTCGAGTTAGCTCTAGATCTTTGCTACAGAAGCATAGGGCTCAAATCTTTCAAATCTTAAAAAAGGTGGGTGTAAAATTCATTTCATTTTTCTTTTAATTGAATGGCTTGAAAGGAACTTAAGGGTACTTTGCTGTAAATCTGCCGTGGAAATTTTTTGATATATTGATTATTTTCAAAATGGCGGCGTTTATATTTAGTTGAAAGAATTCATGGAAAAAATTTTGAAAAAATTCAGATCATCGTAAATCCTAAATTGATAAACAAAAAATGACAAAATCCGCAAGAAAACCATAGTTTATGAAGGCCTACAATATGGTGGCAAGCAGAAATCTGTTGCTCTGGATTTAGAAATTTGATGACGTCACAGCCTCAGATATAATAAATGACGCCATTTCGAAAATAATCAAAGTATCAAAAAATTTCCACGGCAGATTTACAGGAAAGTACCCCAAATTTCTTTTAAGGCATTTTATTCAAAGACAAATGTAAAAGAATTTTACACCCACCTTTTTAAAGATTTGAGCCCTATGCTTGCTACAGATCTACAAATTTGGCATANCGTATCCTAAATTGATAAACAAAAAATGACAAAATCCGCAAGAAAACCATAGTTTATGAAGGCCTACAATATGGTGGCAAGCAGAAATCTGTTGCTCTGGATTTAGAAATTTGATGACGTCACAGCCTCAGATATAATAAATGACGCCATTTCGAAAATAATCAAAGTATCAAAAAATTTCCACGGCAGATTTACAGGAAAGTACCCCAAATTTCTTTTAAGGCATTTTATTCAAAGACAAATGTAAAAGAATTTTACACCCACCTTTTTAAAGATTTGAGCCCTATGCTTGCTACAGATCTACAAATTTGGCATATCTTTGTTTGTAGATGACTGGAAGAAAGAATCGAGTTCTAGTAAAAGACGATGGTACATTTGCATACGAATCTCGAAGCAAGGATGATGTGCCGTTAGAGTTATTAAACATTGCCGAGAAAGAACGATTCATGTCTGGTGAAAAGGTATTTTAATATTCTTCCCAAACACTTTGGTACGATAATCTATGGGTGTGTTTGATTGGTACCAATTCTGCAAACGGTAGACTTGGTAGACTCGGACTTCGCGTTTGATTGACCCCAAAATTCTGAAACGGTAGGTTTGGAAGGCCTTGTGAACCTTCTGCTCTAAAAGGCAGAAGGTTTGGCAGACTTTCGAGAGATTCTCATTTTCATTAGCAAAACCCTGGTGGTGAATCCGAAACATGCTGTTTTGAAGATTATTGTGTTTGATTTGGAAACACATTTCCGTCTCTGTGAAGTCTACTTTTTTCAGAATTTGGTAGGTTTGGAATTACCAATCAAACACACCCTATGTAAGCTCAAGTGATGAAACGCATAGAAAATTACATTCTGATTTTATAGTGTTGAGACTACCTATGCTGCCTTCCTTCTGATGAGCTCGTTTCTTTCTCCTTTCTTTCTCTTGTTCAACCAACAGCCTTTACGCGTAGATTTCTATTGAGGCAGCCATTTTCGTAGACCACAAAAATTTTCAAAGGACCATGGTTGGATAAGAGCCTTTAGNTAAACATTGCCGAGAAAGAACGATTCATGTCTGGTGAAAAGGGATTTTAATATTCTTCCCAAACACTTTGGACGATGATCTATGTAAGCTCAAGTGATGAAACGCATAGAAAATTACATTCTGATTTTATAGTGTTGAGTCTACCTATGCTGCCTTCCTTCTGATGAGCTCGTTTCTTTCTCCTTTCTTTCTCTTGTTCAACCAGCAGCCTTTGCGCGTAGATTTCTATTAAGGCAGCCATTTTCGTAGACCACAAAAATGTTCAAAGGACCATGGTTGGATAAGAGCCTTTAACATTTACCTGGACACCGTGGCTAACCCAAAGGCTACAAACATTTTTTTTTACAATGTTTACTGAGTATATCCACAATAATTGTGGCTCTTTAACTCGTGTTAAAAAGCAATGTCCTTAAATTGTTACAATGTGTGAAATACAGTAGATCATAATAGAAATTAAACAGACATTAAAGATAAAAAAAACAGTAAGTAAATTAAGAGCATAGTCACTCTGTTGCACGCCTTGTTAAGTCTGCTTTCAATTTACTACAGAAAGAGGTCATCGATTTCTGTTCTCTAATTTCTGTAGGTAGTTTGTTAAAAAATTATAAACATATTGTATATTATAATTTGTAAAATGTATATTGTAACATATTGTAATTACAAACATATTGTTGACAAAAAATGAATTCAGCTTCCCCGCTTGCTTCTGCCGCTGGCTATCTGTAAGACTTCAGTGGGGTCTCTCGAAGTAGTTCTCTTAGTGAAATTACATTTAATCTTAACGCAATATCGAAAAAGAATAATAAAGAATTTAGGTATTACCATCTTTTGGCATTTTAAGGAATGGAATCATCTCTGCACCTACCTCGATGTTTTTGATTTTCAAGTTCTTTTCATCCACCAGCTGGTCGCAATAATTTCTGAAGCAGCAAGTTCAGGGATATCTTTACAAGCTGACAGAAGAGCGAAGGTAACACAACCGTTCTCTTGGAAAATTTGGTCTTTATTTCATCACAATTCTTATAATGTTTGTGAATTTAATCTTCCGTGTCTGAATTGTTTGTGGACCTCTAAATGTTAAATTTGAATGTTTATGCTTGAATATGTAGCTAGATTGAATTCATTGAAAAGTTGTTTTAGTTTTTATTTGTAGCTTTTATTTTACGTCAGATCTGTGCTTCGGCTTTCAGCATCTACTGGTATCTTAGCCTTCCAGATGTTAAATAGTTTGTTTTTCTCGATACGTACTAATGAATGCCAGTCCAGGTAAATTGTTTAACCTACTTTCATTCAGAATCAGAGGCGTCGTATCCATATTACATTAGAGCTACCATGGAGTGCTGATAAAGCTATTCAACAATTTGGTATGTAGCTTTGAGTTTCGTTTTATTGTAATAAGTCAGCAGATATCGTCGTTTAGAATCTGCCTGTTTTCTTAACTTGCTTCCCTTCTGAAAGTAACAGCATGAAGAATATTTCCTGTAAGTCCTAAGTAACTAACTTTTCAGATTTCGATGTAACATTTTGCCTTTTCTCCGTGTACTGGTAATTCTTCGATCTTTTTACCAGGGCATGAAAAAATATTTTTCTTCCTGCGACCGGACAAAACTCATACTTAAATTTCCTGCATGGTGGAACTGGATTCACCGTGCATTCATCACCTGGCAAAACATCACCCTGAATACACTTGGGCATAGAGCTACTGATTATTGTTTGTACCTAATTAGTGATTGATACATTTCATGAGCTTTTAAATTCCTCATGTACATAGAATTTATGAAATAGTGGATGCAGATGAACTTGGAACCCACCACAAGAAACCATTATGATTTTGGCATTAAGCAATAGGAAAAATCAAGTTCTTTAGTGATCTCATACTTCATTTCATTATATACAATATGAATACGAATTGTACATGAGATACAACTAGAGAGGTTACTTTTGTCGCAAAGCAGGCAGTTAGTGTAAGAATGTTCGCATGTTGAGCATCGATAAATCTTGGATACCATGGATGCATATTTGGTAAAGAGCGATACCAAAAATCTGTAAAGACCCATTTCCACTTCATTCGCAAGAAAATGTGCCTGTCACACTCTGAAGAGAACATAAGTTCGAAAGGCCTAAATGTGCTGATTTATAGTCGTGCTTTGCTTCTATTTTCTTACAGATTTTTGTTATAGATATTATAGATATTATGTATCATAAAGTATTTATCCCAAGCCACAAATTTGAGTTGTTTCAACATTAAGTGTTATTGTTGTTAGACCCGTTAATGGCTTATTTTTCTTGTTTTAGGGTGCTTTAACGCACGGAGATCGACGAGCAGCAGAATCAAGGGATCTTAGTCGCTTCAACTTCGACACAAAGGTTACGACCTTTTCTTATTAGTATTAGGGACCGTCTGAATTGATCGGTTAACTTTCGGCAAAGCGAAATCTCTTAGATAGCAGGTGGAAAAACAACCGATAAAACGTCTTAAAGACAAATGACGGATATATAGCGCCTGGTTTAAAAATAGGGCAGAAGATGTCTGAGTGGCTTCATTGTCCAGTACATTTGATAATCTCTCGAGGTCATCAAATACAATGGAATACAATAGGCTATATTTGGATTGCCCAGGCCCCTGATTTAAGTCGCCTTATATCTCCGTCACTTGTCTTTAAATACTGGCACTTGGATATAAAATGTATTGCTGACTATATGCCAAAGATATGAGTGCCAAATGTTTCGATTAAATATCCAGAAAAATCTGAATTTTTAGCCAATATTCGGCAGTTCCTCGCTGAACTGCCGATTCCGCTTGCTAAATACTGATTTCTAGAACTGCAATATCCGAATACTTAAAATTGCAGATAGAATTTTCTTTCGGTAGGATTCGGCTAAAAACAACCGATCATTTGGGATGATCTCTTATTGCTGTCATTGTTTTTCTTGATCTTTTACTCTATGCTGTTAATACGATAAGATAGCTTGGCGATGTAAACTTTTCAGCAATCTATATAGAATGAGCTGCGAGACTCACTAACTGCTGAGAAGAATTTTGGACTCAATGTTTCATATTTCCATTTTAGTACGGAAGAACCGCACTGGAAGTAACTCTGAAATCGCTAATTGGAGCAGAAAAGAATCTGGTCCCATTCCCAACCGATTATGAAGGCGATTTTCTTGAAGGTAATTTATCAAAAGTTTAATTTGAAGCGTTATACCCCATTCACACTGGCAAGTTAAACCAGCTTAAAATAAACCAGGTTATTGAATGCTGCGTTCTAATTGGTCGATCAAACAAATCGAATGCAATTGATTGGTTGAAATTTAACCTGGGCTAGATAAAGCTGGTTTAACTGCTTCAGTGTGAATGAGGTATTAGTCTGGCTGATTACCTAAGTCCCTTGTATCCCTGCGGTAAACCTTACTCAACAGGGACTCATGATAAAACAGTGAAAATGATGACACTGCTTAGGCCCATTCTCAGCTATCACCTCGCAGAAACGAAATGCAGCAAAAATCTATTCGGCACACAGTTAATGACGAAAGCTTAGCATACGTAAGCAGTGTAAAGTTCATACTGTCGATTGAAGCTTAAATCACAATGGAATTCGTGGAATCTTGTGATCTGATTGCCACCACAATTTCCTGTGTTTGAGGGCCTAAATAGGGTCAAGTTTTTCAGAGTAATATTATGAGTCTCTGTTGACTGAAGCGACATCATGAAGTAAACTAGCACAGGGAAGCAAGGGACTCATGTAATCAGTATAGCGTTTGCCGTCTCCCGAAAGATTATCTTGAGGATTACGAACTAGTGTAGTTGGTCGTAGTGTTTTAATTTGAAAGAGATGACGTAATGTGTCGAACCAATAAACCAACAAGCCGTCATTCCAGCAGCTGTGGAAATTTATTTAAGCCTGTAAATTCTAACTCAAGTTGATGTATTTCATGTTTTAAAGAGAACTAACCTTTTTTATAGCAAGCGTTTCTCAAATTAACGCAATACCATCATTTTTAACGTCAAGGTAAAACAGTTATTATTCTTATTTTTAAAGATGCTCAAGATGGCTTGCTAGGCGTTGGAATGTTAACTCGTGGGCCACAGAACTCGTTGTTATTCTCTGAAAAAGGTAAGTTCATTTCATCTATGGGTCCTTTTGTATTTAGAACCGTAATAGACGATTACGGAAAAGATGGCGTAGGGGGGCATTTGACCAAGATGCATTGCATTTAATGATCGAATTTCTATAGAATCACCGTTGATTCCATTATAGAACGCAATGCATCTTGGTCAAATGCCCCCCGACGCCATCTTTTCCGTAATCGTCTATTGCAAGGTATTAAATCTAATATCGCAATTATATCGACCCGTATTATCTTCCTTGCATTTTTCGTTGTCTGAATCTGAAGAAAAATATCATTTTGACCAAAACCATTCAATACAACGTGAAAAACTGAGACTCGCGTAGTCAATATATTCTTCGCCTGCCCAATTTGTTCTTTTGTAGTGCAATTTCGATTATTTTCTTCTCTTAGAATTGATGCTTAAAATCTGTATATGTTTCTTTTAACAAAACCATAAGATAGCTACAGATATAGTTACACTATTGATGAAGGGTTATGTTCGATACGTGTAGTGTTTTCAATTTTGGCATTTTAGTTTATAAACACAGAAATTTATATACAGTTACAGATAAAGATGCAAAAGAGGCATTAAGAAGCTCGTGCTGCTACAGTTGCAATAGATCTTCCGCAGTCGAATGCGAAGGCGCTGTTTGCGTTGCATCTCGGGATCACATGGGGGCTTCGAAGTCGATATCGCTTTCGAAGCCTCCCATGCGATACCGAGATGCAATGCCAACAGCGCCTTCGCATTCGACTGTGGAATGGTCTTTTGTTAAATTATCACTCGTTTAATGAAAATATCCTTAACGTCACTTTTAACGCGTTTTGCATTACACAAAGGACTAATTGTCGCGATTTCGCAGTTAAATGGCCACTTGGCTCATTTTATATTCATGAGTTTTCTTTTTGTAGATTACACGAAAGTTTCCCGCTTCCTGAACAGAATATTAGGGCTCAGTGTTGCAAGTCAAAATGCATTGTTTACATACTTCATGGAAACCATGAATACGATCATAAAAGAAGCAAAACGAAGTGGAAGATGGGATGAAGGCATATTAGGTATGCATACTAATACCACTATGTTAGATTGTACTTGGTAGCGGCAAAAGTTTCAATCAAAGTGTAGCATGCAGGGGTGGCGTCAGAAATCTTCCGACAGGGGGACTAGAACTTCGGACTGGGGGGCTATAATGAGTAAAAAGTGCAATTTTTATAGGTCTTTATGCCATTTTCACTCTGAAAATTGCAACAAATTTCCTCCGACGGGGGGCTAGATGCTTCCGACGGAGGGGTTGTAGCCCCCTCTAGCCCTACTCTGGCACCACCCCTGGTAGCGTGAAAAAGATGGCATGTAATATGCCACTAAATTGTGTATAACTATATACCAAAATGCGAACTGAGATTTAGAACTGTCATTTAGACTTCTGCTGCAATTTGAATCTTGATAACTTAACGCTGTTCTTGGGTTATCAAATGATTCGATGAAATAAACGTTTATTCTACTCCAAAGTTTTGCAGAAAGCAACTAGATTGCTTAGAAATGTGTTTATATTGAAGACTTTAAAATACAGTTTAGAGGGAAAATCCAAAAACACGGGGGGGGGGTGTTCTTGGCCAAATTTCAGATGGTGGTGTGCCGCCAGCATCCTCAAAATGGTACCGTTGGCTAGACTAATTTCTACACCAAAATTGCCAAAATTTGGGGTTTCTAAACACAAATTACAAAAATTTGGCCTTTCCTGCAACAAAATTGCCAAAAAGTATACCCTTGCCTAGACTGAATTGTCAAAAAGTATCATCGTTATCATCTTCATCAATTTCGATGTACAGCAAATTACTGAAGCTTGCCTGATTTTATTCTTTTTCATTGTCTTATTAACCCAATCAGCGTTATGACAATGTTCCTTTATTAAAAGACATGAAACACGAACGTTTCCGGTTAAATACTGCAGCATTAGTAAAGCTGAAGCATGTGAAATATTTTAATGTAACAGTTTTACTATCCCTTGACTGGATCTTTGTTTTTTGGTAGATCTTGGCTCTCAAGGCGAATCCGTGAAGAAGCTAGATGTAAAAACATTTTCATGTACTGCTACTTGCGGTGAAGTGACGACTGATCTGTTGACTGTAAGTATTTTCAGGATAACTTTCGTCGTGGTCTCCATTTTTATATATATACATATTCTCATAAAATAACAACAATGCCAAATTACAAAATACGATACCGCACGCAAGGAGCATTGTAGTGCATATCAACCCTACGGCCATTTTCTCCTGTTAGTTCATTTTTTGTTTAGGACATTGATAAGTGAAAGTCAAGAATGAAATGACAAAATATTTAAACCCCTTTTCGACCGTTTCCAGAGATAAATTTTAAAGGAGCCTTGCAGCCAGCATACCTTGCACGTGCCATCTCTTTGTTGGCGGCTATTTCATGGACCATGAAAATGGCGACAACAACGAGACCACAAAAGGATGTATTCACAAAGCATGCCGGTTGCAAAGGTCCCTTTAAATCTGTCCCCGTAAAAGGGACAAGAACAAATCTAATCAAATCAGTTTCCATACCTAAGCTAGTCTAGTTTGTTCTATTGGGATTTTTTATCTCGTTAATAAATGAATAAATAGCGAACTTCACGACAAGTCTCCCACTACTGTTTTCTCGTTGAGCTGGTTTAACTAGGTAGCTCCTCCCTATATTTAAGCATTTTTGGTTGTAGGCTTTTATGTCATTACTGACATGGCCTTGATCCTATTTCAAGGTAAGCATTGAACGAGGTATGCCATGGCATCGAGCATATGACATATTCTTGAGTTGCACACATCCCGAAGAAGGTTTCTATCACACTAACACAGCTCGCATGGGAAAGAAAATGGCAGTTCTTGTCAAAAGAGCCCCAATCACCTCAAAGAAAAAGCTTTATGGACTATATCGATCGAATATTGGCCTTCAACCGAAACAGGAACAACTTCCGGATATTCAGAGGAAATATACGAAGGTAAGGATGACTTGATTTAGATTTGGATGAGAGAATGGAGAGTAGCAAAGTTTGCCAAACGATGATAATTATAACTTGCTCCAAAAAGTGCCAGGAGAAAATGCCTTGACATTCCTCTAAGATTACACCATTGATTTGTTGAACTAACTGGGAGGCCTTGAATAGAGAACGATCGAGATGCTTCAGGGAAATGTTCGTTTATCTAGGAAACTGCAAACAAAAAGCTTTGTATCGCTTCCATTTGACAGAGAAGAGTGTTTCCTGCAGAGCTATTGATTCTGAATAGGTTTGCAAGTCTTTGTTTAGTCATTTTTGTAACGGACTGTTTGAGTAGAACTATATAAACCAAAACTATAGAGAAACAAACTTTAGACTTAAAGTGAGATTCTTTTCATAGATTTCTGATGTGGAAGCTGAGTCACTTTGGAATGATCAATATGTATTTTCAGAAGACAATTGTACACATGCATACTGGTAAGAGATATTTTTAAGCAGGAGCCACTATTTTTCAGAAGGAGATGACCAAAGTAATGGAAAGGTTGGAAAATCTTTAATGAAATCATTGCCATCAGAGTCATAATTATGTGGAAGATATGAAAGTTCCAAAAGAAATTGGAAATAAGTTTTGTTTACTTGAATTTAGTAGCCCAAATGCATTTAAAGTCCGTCTCAAATTAGATGTCACGTGAAAATGTCTCTCCGTGAGTAAAACGTATTGAAGTGTTTTCCATGATCAATTTTGCGTTATCACAAATCTCACATGGTATCTAATTTGAGATTTGAGACAGTTTTCAGATTGATCAGATGAACACAATGCCTAATTTCCTATCAAGCTTTTCATTGAAAACAAAATACCAAACCCTTGTGATCGGGGATTGATCTTGATCGGGGATTGATCTTGATCGGGGATTGATCTTGATCGGGGATTGATCTTGATCAGGGATTGATCTTTTACAAAATAAAACAACAGTCAACCAAGGTCTATTTTTGCAGCATTTGACAATTTAGAGATCATAAAAATATAAACTTCGACGTGTGACGATACGCACTTTTTAAGACTTTTATGAATTCATTCATTTGAATATGTTTTTCCTTCAACTTTATTTTAGTCATTAAAGTTTTAATGAATTTCCTTTCAGATTATGACTAGGTATCGTTTCACAGAGTTTCAGCATTAATTACATATTAGCCTCGCTTTCGTTCCTTTTTTCGGTATTTAAATTTGGTATACGACTAGTTGTTTTATTACCTAGGTTGGTCCGTTTACACAAATCTTATGTTGGTCATTTTCCTGTTATTCTTGTATTTGATTGGTTATTCTTAATTTGTATTTCCGCGTAGTTTCTAATATATACTTTAAGTTTTGAGTTAATCTTTAGTTATCGGTATGTGAGCAGCTACACGTTAATTCCGGATCTCACTGGAGACCCGTTAGCCTTTGTACATAGTTGATTTTGTATATAATTATATAACCGAAGTTTGTGTTATTTATCCGCTCGTGCCTACATTGGAATTGGAGCCAAAGTCGGTCAAATTCACAGAAAAACTGTATCGTGACAGACGTATGCAAGGCCAATCCATCTGATTTTATTATCTTTTATTTCAGGCAAGGCAAATGCAAGAAAAGAATTTTAGGACTAGACTGTGAAGTCGGAATGAGAAAACGAACTTGTTATGTATTAGCTGGCTCAGTGCTTAGTGTTTGGAACAAATTAGGTGCCATATTATCAACGCAGCCTGGAACAAGCGGTAAAATGCAGATTATCAGATTGAAGCTGGATGATGGAAATAAAGTTGTTGGTATGTTTTGAGTTTGTTTTACTTTTTTTGCAGTCTGTCGAATAGATAAATTCAGCTAACGTTGTTTACACCCACTTGATCACAGCATAGGTTTCAAATCTTTAAAAAGGCCGGTGTAAAATTCTGTGACCTATTTCTTTGAATGGAATGGCTTGAAAGAAACTTTAGCTACTTTGTAATAATTCTACCGTTGGAGTTTTAAGAAATCTTTAACATTTTCAGAATTAGAGTGCTTTTCTTCTTTTTTAAGAATTCAAGAAAAAATTTGAAAAAAACTTCAAACCATCGTAATTTCTAAACTTTTTGAGGAAACATCGAATAGTTTCCCAGAAAAACAGTTTTTGAACGTCTATAATATGGTATCAAGCAAAAGTCTTTCACTCTTCTGGTTTGCGATTTAGAAATTTGATGACGTCACATCCTCGAATGAGTTGAAATATGAAACAAGCTGTAATTTCGAAAATATTCAAGATTTCTGAAAAGTCCAGCGGTAGAGTTATAGCAAAGTAGCTAAAGTTTCTTTCAAACAATTCGATTCAGTGAAATATGTCACTGAATTTTACACCGACCTTTTTACGCCAATTTAAAGATTTGGAACCTATACTCTTGATCACGTGATTGTCCTCTTGAGGAAACTTTCTTTTCATACAAGTTAAGAACTTTGTACCATGAAAAGGGTGATGTGGGTAGCTGTATCAACAGATAAAAAGATGATTTCCCAAATGTATGGTCACTTGACCTGAAGTTAGCTGAGTATAAACAAAGTTAGCTGAATTTGTCTATTACTGAATACTGAATCATTGGAGACATAAGATATTTTCCTTGGACACTGATCACGGCAAAATTTATAAGATAAACAGCGACCGAGAAATTGCAAAATATAAAACTGGCCATCGAGACAGCACACTTAAGTTAGCAAGAATGAAACTGACCATTAGTTCGTTTTTGTAAAATTTTTGTCCTGACCAAAGGAGCAAATAACGTTTTATAGACCATTTGAAATTGTTTCTCAGACGATGTTTTCCCGTGCTGTTTCGTCATTAGAAAGAAGATTGTTCCAGAAAGATTTGAACAAGTAAAAGATATTTTAGAAATTTATAATTTCAAAGATTGTTAAGTAAACTATCAGTTTTTTTCCAATATGTTTGCTGGTTTGGCCAGGGCTTCAAAGTTGTGTTTTTCAAATTCTCTTTGGTACTTTTTGGCTCGTTCATTTCTTCTTCTAAATTATAGTTTGCCGTCATGCACCGCTCAACTATACTACAATACACTAAACATTGAATGGTTCTCTTGAAAAGATAAAAGATCTCTAATGTAATGTTTCTATATTGTTTTAGGTGTTCTAATTCCTGGAAATCTCGTTCAGCTGCTGACTCGAACTCTTTCAGGCTCACAAACTGATCCTTACAGCATTCTGAACTTACTGTAAAATTGTTAGTTCTCATTTTGAAGTTTGTAAGTTTCCTGTAAATTTATATAACAAAGATTTTTGTGAGAACAATTTTGGTTATAAATGATATTCGTTAGTCGCGATCGACTCTGTTTTGCGTACCTCTATATTTTCATGCATTAGATTTCTTTGGCTGGAATAGTTTGGTAAATTCTTGTGAAAACAGTCTGCTGTGTACTTGCTGTGCAGAGACGCAAAACATCTTTCATCTATTTAATAGAAAGAGGCGTCCGATTCGAGTTTTTTTCTCAAAGCAGAATACAAGGCTGAGCACTCATCACAACAATCCTTCGATAAGTTTTGATAAATAGGACGTATGAACTGTGCATGAACTTAAAATCAGCCAATCTGCAAGCCGACTTTGATCTTGCTTACTGTAAATTTTAACTTTATGCGCAATTTAAGTCTTATTGCAAATTGTTTTCTACAGAACTATGTTAAATCCTTGCTTGAAAGTTGACCTAACCAAGGAGTTTTTAATTTCTTCACCATTCGAAATATTTCGAATTAAAGCAAAGGTAAAGGAGACAAAGCTGCTTTTTTCATCGATCCTCATTTGTTAAATTTGTCTCATATAAAATTCTATATTTCAATTACATATATTCTCATTACTCCTTCATATCCTTGAATTCATGTTTGGATTATCTTATGCTTTGAATCAAAAATGTATTTCTTAAATTCGAGTTTCACTTTAATTCTTTCCGCTACTTCATCTTCATTTTGAGGAGCTTTCTCTTCTTGTTTACTCTTCCCTTTTTTCTTTTGCGTCACTGCAAGTTGTTGCTTAGTTTTATCTTCAAGACCTGCTGGGACTCTAATCTTGATCTTCCCGCTCTGGCCAAATCCTCCCTCAACAACACCATCCTCCCCGGTTGACAATTTCACTTTGAGGTTCAGAAACATTTGCAAATTTGTCTCCTTCTTGAACAACGATCTCACAATTAATGTGTATTCATCTAACATTCTCTCTACGACTCCTTCCTTGCTTTTCATTTTGAAAATCTTTAGATTCGGTAGAAAGTTCTTTTGATAATCTTTGTCCTTGATTGCCTCAACGAGTTTGCCGTGGAAGGCAAGACGACATGTGTTCATGTTTATGTCTGTGTCAAGACGGGAGCCAATCACAAGTGAGGATTCGCTACACGTGACAGGCTTTTCGAACGCTAATAAGAGATACTGGGTAATCGGTTTCTTATCACCTTTTAAGTTGAAAGATTGAGTAGCGTCCAATAACTCCTCTTCATAGCTATACTCTGCTGAAATGTCCAATTGGTCATCGAAAACCTCACTGCGATTCTTAGGCCCGAAAAATGTTAACCTGGCCATAACCGTGTCGTGGCCAATCGTTATATGAAACTTTGACTTCGTTTCACATTTGCTTTTGAAGTATGGAATTTTAGCAACTTTGATTACTGCTGCGTATAAGGTTGGCAGGGCCCCTGGGGAACAGACAAGCCCCCGTTCAAGAAGCTTCGGATCAAACTGTGTCACGCAAACACCAACCCTATCGCCTTGTAAAGCTCTTTGAACTGGCTTTCTAAACATCTGCATCGATTTGACTTTCTTGGTGACTTTCAAAGATGGAATTTCTACTGTGTCGTTTATGGTAACACTGCCGTTCAGAATCGTTCCTGTCATTACAGTGCCTTGTCCTCGAATCGAGAAGCAGTGGTCCACGGAATATATCAAAGGGCCAGTACAGTCCCTGTTGGGGACATAAACATTTCTGTTTAGGAAATCAACACAATGATCTGTGCACCTCCTTTGGATAAAAGTGTTACAAAAAGTTGACTTTTCTAAAAAAATGATCAAATGGCACCATTGAGAATAAAAAAAGGAAAAAAATACAAAGGAAATGGTAAACTTCAGGGGCTTGAAACTTTGTCACATGCATTGTAATCTTCCATATGCGCCATTTTTAGGAAAACTAAAGATTTAACTATAAAGGCCTTTTCTTAAACAATAGATTTATGTGCACCTTTTGCTAAGATTTCAGTCTGTGTGGTTTTCCAGAATGCAGATTTGTGGTGATAGGGTCACCAGATATTTAAAACCAAACATTTTCTTTAAACACTTTAAATTATGAAATCTTGCGAAATTTGGTGTTCACACCTTAGCATTAATCTATTTTTGGCATTAGAATTTGCACAAAGTAGCAATGCCATTTTGTGGTGAGTGGCCAGATTTGAAATTTATACTTGTATATGGCGGATTTCTCCATCACACACTATCATATTTCACTCTCTGTTTAGCCCTAAAATTTCATAAAATTTTCGTAAAACAACAAAAGGGAACGATAGGCATCTTGTTTAGTGACACAAATGTAGCCATGCACATGATTTTAATGTGAAGAAATCCTCCGTGCCGCGCTTTCTGCAAACTTTCCAATCTGGATGAAGTAGTCCCCTGTGTCAACAATACTTAATTACTAGCCCCAACAAAGCTAATCCTTATCCCAGAAAAAAGTTTACCAATAATTGTTCGAATGAGAGAGGCATGCCCTGGACAATCAACGAGGGTGTACTGCAGATTCTTGTAGCCATCCTTTGCAATTTGCGCTGGAGCTTCCACTACGAAGGAGCTAAACCCAAGATCGAGCGTGATTCCCCGTTCTTTACTCTGCGGATTCTTGTCAAATGATGCAGTCGAAGCAGTTGTGCTGATTGCTTTAGAAAGTGATGTTTTCCCGCTGTCTACGTGCCCAAGAACGCCAACATTGAAGTTCAAAGTCTTTTCTTCTGCGGACGCCATCTTCTTCTGTCCTCTGCAAGTTTTGAAATTTTTACAAGTTGCAGTAAGTTGAAGTGAATTTCCTTCGCAGAGGTGCTCCAGTTGCAGCAGCAAAAATGGCTGTTTTCGAATGTTTCATTTCAAATAAAGCACCTAAAATTGAACGAAAAAGTGTTTACGGCCAAAGAGAATTCTCCCAAGAAAATCAAGTATTTACATTTGTAATTTTTTTGTTTCTTGATAATTTAAACAGCTTTGTGTTGCAACTGCAAAACTGCGTAGGAGCACATTGAGTGGGAGAGAGGCTATTCAAATATGGCTTTAATCCAATTCAACAAAACACAGGAAACAAAAGCATCCAAAAAGTAAGATTATCATCCAACAATCCTGAGAAGTCAAGAAAAAGACTCTGTCAAACCAAGAAGATGTCTTTCGACAGTATTCCTAAGGAACTGAGAAATCTTCGAGCCTGCTTGGTGTGTTCGATGGTAAAGGTAAGGTAACGTACAGTACATCATTCCAGAAATGAAATGTGTCAAATTTCAATGCCAAACAAAAATTGAACAAAATAACGGCCTAAAAATTTTATTTTTGTATTAAGACAGCACAGATGAATTTGAAATCCTAATTTCTGACATAGAGTACCATCGCCCTGAAGCGCCACCTTTCAGATAAATATTTATTACGCAAGGTATGAAAGGGAGTTAGAACTGCTACTTGCCATAAGAAGATTCTTCAATTCATGGTGTATACTGAATCACTTTGTCGAATTAATCTTCCCACTCTTTGAAGTACATCCACAACTCAAAGGAGCGCCGGTAAAATCGGCCTAAATCTTTTATGTCGCCCTGAACCGCCACCCCTCGATTTAGCTGCATTGAGCCATCGCAGAGGCATAGATTTAACTTAGCAAATCGCAGTAACATAGTTTGGAATGTCATGGCGCTATGGCGCTACACTATGGCGCTTCAGTGCGATTTTTAGCCAATTCACTCGTTCTTGAAATGAAGCTTCCTGAATAAAAACGGAAATCGACAACTCGAAAGACTGTGCAAATATTTCATTTAAAGAGGCTGAACAAACGCTGGAGACAAGTTATTTGACCTTCGCTAGTATTGTATCAATGAAAATGAATCTAAACAAAAACACCACTTGGCAAAATAAAAGAAGAAATGAACGAACACTTACCGTCACATTTCAAGTACGTCGAAAACTTCTTTGTTGCATGGAAACAAAAGCACGGGAAACAAGCGAAAAGAATCAGAAAGCAAGAACATGGCGTCAGCAAATCATTTTCGCGCTTTATTTTGATTTACTAGTCCCAGACCGTTACATTTTTAGAAGTTTAAAAACAGGCCTAAAAATCGCAGAATGCGTTGGGTGGGCGCTTCAGGGCGATGGTAATCTAGTTGAACCATGTCTTAAAACGTTAGCCATGCAGTTATGAGCTCAGTTATTATGCTGCTGGCAAACAAAGTGTTAATTTTCACTCAGAATTTTCCATACAATACGACTAGATACAATCCAGTCTACCGAGTGTGGCAACTGCACGCACAAAATTTTTTACAAAATTTTTATGTGCACGCCGATTCTGAATGAGATCTTTTGTTCTCTACTTTAAAAACAAAGGAACCAAAGACCCTGCACACCAACACGCCACTGCTTCGTTTGTCTGCACGCGCGAGATCTCGTTGAGAACTGCCATACTCTGCAGACAATAACAGTCAACATATTAAAATTGTCAATCTGACAAGTTGAATGCGCTGAAGAATGTGCACAGTGTAAATGAGTGGCGCTTGCATTCACACTGGACAGTTCAAGAAAACTAGATAATGCAAAATACCCAGTGAGAAGCAAAAAATATTTGGTTTTGCATATAATAGGGATTTTGTCAAAAAGTGCCATAATCTGCAGCCTTTTTCTTTTATGCCAAAATCTTTCATTATATGCTCTTAGTAGCCATTGATTTATGTATAGTCTTACCACACAGCACATTTTACTGTTGACGCTATCATTCTCTATCCATTTTGATTGCAGACTATAGATCAATTTGAAAGGGATGGTTGTGATAACTGTGAAAGATTTTTACATATGAAGAATGACAGAGAATTTGTAATGAATTGTACAAGTTCTAATTTTGATGGGTAAGAGTGTCTTGATTTGAAAATTCAATGTTCTTCAAGTTTCTTTGAAAATTCTTTTGTTGTAAAATTTTAAAGTTATAAACTTTAATTCTTTCAAATGAATTGCTCAAAGCGAACTTTATATAGGTAATTGGCCATAATTCCAGAGAGATCATTTTTGATATCATTAATATTTTTGGAATTACAGTGCTTTTATGTTTTAAAGGGTGTAGGAGAGGCATATCTAAAGCTTTGACAAACATTAAAAGCACCATAAATTCTAAACTGATTGAGGAAAATCAATATGATCAATACCAGAAAACCTCAGTTTTTGAAGATCTACAAGATGATAGCAAGCAAAATTATGTACAGCTTTTATGGTTTACCATTTAGCAATTTGATGATGTCACAACTTAAAAACTAGCGGAAATCTAAAAAATGCTGTATATTCTAAAAATAATGATGATATCAAAAATGCTCTCTCTGTTATTATGGCAAATTATCTAAAGTTCCGTTCAAGCAAATCATTTGAAAGAACAGCGCAATAACATTTTACACTTTGCACGATTAATTTTAAAGTTATGCAAAGATTCGATCCCTATGCTCTTTGATGGTAATTTTATTGATCTATCATTCAGATTTATGACACTGATCTTTATTTCCCAGGGTAATATCAATGATGAGTCCAGATGACAGTTGGGTTGCAAGATGGCAAAGGATAGGTAATGAGCTAATTATTCAAAAACTGCTGTTTCTCTCCAAAATGTCTTCCTCCTAAATGCTCTGAATATTTTTTGATAATGATAAATCCATAAAATATCAATAAAAGTACCACATTGTAGTGGTGAATTTAACTTTATTCTTTTTTAGATAAACTGAAGCCTGGTTGTTATGCAGTATCAGTGAGTGGGAATTTACCAAACCATGTTATCAGAGACTTAAAAATGAAAGGTATCCCGTACAAATCCAGAGATGTTTCATCAAGATCATAGGTTACTTGCAGGTGGGATTCGCATTTGATAGATCAGTAATGAGCCTATATGGAATAAATAGAAATTTCCCTCATTAATAGGTATCTTTGGTATGTGCATACTGATATGCCAAAGAATAGACCTTTTAAGCTATTCTGCGAGAGAGTCAGGATTGAATGATAGTTTTATACATTTTGCAGAAATAATCTGAGGAATTTTCGAATTTGCAAAATAGTGCTAAAAGCTCTGATGCTACTTGATCACATATTTCGCATAAGAATGTATAAAAATAACGCTTGATCCAGATTCTTTTGTAGAATAGCTAAAAAGTCTATTTCATGGCCCATTTGAATGCAAGAGAGAGCANGTGGTGAATTTAACTTTATTCTTTTTTAGATAAACTGAAGCCTGGTTGTTATGCAGTATCAGTGAGTGGGAATTTACCAAACCATGTTATCAGAGACTTAAAAATGAAAGGTATCCCGTACAAATCCAGAGATGTTTCATCAAGATCATAGGTTACTTGCAGGTGGGATTCGCATTTGATAGATCAGTAATGAGCCTATATGGAATAAATAGAAATTTCCCTCATTAATAGGTATCTTTGGTATGTGCATACTGATATGCCAAAGAATAGAACTTTTAAGCTATTCTGCGAGAGAGTCAGGATTGAATGATAGTTTTATACATTTTGCAGAAATAATCTGAGGAATTTTCGAATTTGCAAAATAGTGCTAAAAGCTGTGATGCTACTTGATCACATATTTCGCATAAGAATGTATAAAAATAACGCTTGATCCAGATTCTTTTGTAGAATAGCTAAAAAGTCTATTTCATGGCCCATTTGAATGCAAGAGAGAGCAATCCATTAAGACATGCAAGTTGGACAGGAGAACTCTAATTTGTATGGCTAAGACTCTGTGAACCTTTCAGTTACAGAAATAAAAGCATATATCATACTGTAAAGTTGTTACTAGTAACTTCACTTTACATTTTGAGTAAATTTAAAGGATATGTCATAATTATTATATATTAGAACATTGTATTCAATTGCATCTACAATCTACAATATTAATTTTATACTTGCTACAAACAAATTAGACTTGCCCCAAGTCTCATTTGTTTGGTCAGGCAAATGATCAATCACTAATGGAGAAGTGAGCAAGTAGAGATCTTCCTCTCACTCCTTCATAATTATTGCTTTTCGAGTAACCAAACATCATAAGACTTGGAGCAAGTCTACAAACGAATTAACATATCCCACACTCCAAGACAACCATATAGTGGTTTTCCGTTGATAAATACAAATTTGTGATATGATTCATCGACAAACTCAAAGTTAGTCAAACACAGTCAGATAGGATCCGAAAAAATAGCAAAAAATAAATTGTGTGCACTAATATGAAACTAGCTGATAAGGAACCTCACTGTCAAAATTTTGGAAGAGCAATATTTTCACTAAATGCTATATTTGTAGAACGGAGAACTCTGGGGATGTATGGCCACAACTTGTTTGCCAATACCCTTCCTTTTTGTTCTTTGAGGGAAACTTTTTGAAACTATTTCATTGATATTATCAATTGCGCTATATTGAGGGAAACAATTTGTTGTCTCAAGTAGACAAAAATAGCCTTCGCGCAGCCTCAAAACTCCTCAACCAAAGCATACTTTGACTGAGGGGTGTTGAGGCTGCGCACAGGCTAGAAAAAGTTGTCAAATTCGATGTTTTAGGGAAGGTCAGAAAATTTTGAATTTTAACCTAAAACAATCCTGCCAACACAACGCCTGTTAATACGACAACTTCAGGTTAACAGCGAATCCTTCTGTGATTAGAATTCTCTGCTTGTAACAAGATATTTCTGAATAACGTCTTTCGATTGCTTTTGCAAGACCTTCGCATCATTGATCTCTGATTGTGTTGCTACACGCATAGACAAGCATTGAAACATGTCTTTACAGATCCTACCAACACATCTGAAAGACAAAATGCATATTTTTGTAAGAAACTTTGATCAACCCTTGGTGCTAAAAGTTTATTTATTTTCAGAACAAAATTCAAGATTCATTACAAAAATTGTCCGCAATTATTTTTAAGGTTACGCGCACCACGGTGTGGTTTTCTGGCTGTGCTGGGATTTGCAACCTTTGCCTCAAGTTGAGAATAGTTTTGGACAAGGTCTATTGCTAGATTGATTACATGAGTCTAAGTTTTCCGCATTCAGAATAAAAACATTGAACGAATACAAGGAATCACGTCGTCAGTCTAGTCTATTACTTAAATTGTTTGACGTCATACAACTACAGTATGTTCTTATAGAAAAGTGAAGTACACGGTGGCAAAACATCCTTCAACATGGAGCTGCCTAGCAAAAGTTGAGTTTAACCGATCAGTTGATAAATCAAATAACTATTTTCTAGAAATAAAAGAAATATTTTCCACTCACACTCACCTTATCGACGCTCCTCGCCGCAACTGTGGGAAAGGTCTGTCCTGCAGGAAAAAGAATCAAACACCGTTTATTTATCAAAGTGTTGAGAATCATAAACGTTGTTTCACGAACATGCATCCAAGATTACTTTTCGAAACATTGATTGCGTCGGATTATATATTCAGCGACACTGTTTGACGAGAATTAGATCATAAAATCTTATCTTAACATTTTGCAGCCTGTCCCGGAACCATTGCTTCCAAAAGCAACAATTTTTCATGTGCCATTGTTTCTTTAAATCACTTCATAAAATTAGGCAAAAATTACTTCTTGAAATATGAATATTGAATATATTTGAAGCAAATTAAATTCTCAATGAATATCTAATGTGTCAGGCTAAATATTGCCAACTATTTCTCACAATAGATCATCTAAGTAGTGCATTGAAACTGAATAATTAGCAAGTACTTACAATCTCCCAGAAGATGCACCTGCAATTGGAATACAAGACATTTTAAATGATTATCCAACAACAAACAGGTGATGGTTACACTATTCTAAAAGTGAAAGTTATTTTGCAAAATGTAGGCCTACAAACACTGGAGCCGAAGAAGAACAGCTAAATCTCCAAAATAGAAGTCAAAATGGAGAGTAAATTTATAGCAATGCTGTACTTTACAAGGTAGAAGGTTTTTCAATTTTAGATGAGAGCTCGATCTGTGGATGCTTAAATTGTTGCATTGATAGATTGATGATTTCATATGGTATCACTCGGTACATCTGCTTAATATATGGTCTACAGGGGTAAAAGGGGTAGACTTTAGGTCAAATGGGTAAGGCAAAAATGTGGATGAATCTTGCAAAAATATTGATTCACAGATTTTCCCTAGCTACAATTGTCTGCCCTCCTCGATGTTGTGAATTTTGATTTTACAGTCCATCGTTTACCGTTTTCCAGCAATCAGCACTACTCATTTTACCCCCAGGCGCCCCCAGGCTACCCATTTTACCCCTACAGACCCTACTAATAGACTGTTCGAATTTGTTTTGATTCCTTTTTTGCAAGTTCGTTTCNGATGAGGGGCGCATTTCTCGCCAAAAGGGGGCGCCAAGCTGAGTTTTCATCGTGAAGGGGGGGCAGTTGCCCCCACTTGCCCCCCCCTAAATCCGCCACTGCTACAGGGGTAAAAGGGGTAGACTTTAGGTCAAATGGGTAAGGCAAAAATGTGGATGAATCTTGCAAAAATATTGATTCACAGATTTTCCCTAGCTACAATTGTCTGCCCTCCTCGATGTTGTGAATTTTGATTTTACAGTCCATCGTTTACCGTTTTCCAGCAATCAGCACTACTCATTTTACCCCCAGGCGCCCCCAGGCTACCCATTTTACCCCTACAGACCCTACTAATAGACTGTTCGAATTTGTTTTGATTCCTTTTTTGCAAGTTCGTTTCATAACAGCATGTTTGGTTTCACAACTGATTTGTATTATTACTCACTTCAATGATCCTGTTGCATCACGTATTGTGAATCTCCTTGCACATTGACCTTGTATCGATGTTACTGTTGAATCAAGAATCCCTGAAAATTAAAGAAGCAATAAATGAAATGAAAGATCTTCTCTATTAATTTGGTTAGTTCTTGTGACGTAAATATGAAAGCTATACATCTCAAATACTTGCTTCACACTCGAAATATTTTAACTGATATTGACACCTTGATATTGACTTTCATTTGTGAACTCCTTAAGCTGTGAGCTCCGAAATATAAGTTAAAAAATCTTCAAAAAATTGCGGATGTGATTGCAGAATCCTGCCAAAGTTTGTTTTATAAGAATGTCCAAAATGAAATTTAGCAAATAGTGGTCCCGAAATTTCCCTATGGAGCTCAAACGTAACAGAGATCCATTTGCATTTCAATTCACCATTACTACTATTTATTTATTTATTTTTATTACACATTCATATTCATAGACATTCACATTACACATTCATATTCATACACATTCAGCGGTTCTCCGCCATCTTGTCTTTAACAATTCGTTTCCAGTCCTTTCTGTCTGCTGCAAGATCTTCTAGCACGTTTACTGTTTTTCAAAAGGCCCGGGGGGTCACTTCCATATATACTGGTGCGGGTGTGCCATTTTTTGGGGTGCCTTTTTTCAGGCAGAAAATAAATTTTAGGGTGTCATTTTTAGTAAGATCATAAGAAACCATAAATTTTGGGGTATCGTTTTTGGTATGATCATAAATTTTAGGGTATCATGTTCAAAAATAATTCTTTGGGGTAGACTTTTTGGATTTTTGACCCATAATATTAAATTTTAGGGTATGTATTTTGCATATCCTGTAAATTTTAGGGTATGGTTTTTGGAAAATCNGGTCAGGCATTTTCAGATAATAAGCACGCATAATACACCACAAACCACAAATTCATTGCGAGAGCAACGGAGTGTTTACAAATCCTCCCGGATAGTTCGTCACAGGCCGCTAGCCCCATGCCTCCAGACCGAACGCGACTTTTTACCAATTCACCCCAAAATCGATACTTTCAAGATGAAAAATAGCTGAAAATAAGCCCCAAATAAAAAAAAGAACCCTTCCAATCAATTCAGCTATACTTTTTTAGTAATATGAGATGAAAAAATGTTTTGACTTCATATACACTTTAAGTGGTCTCCGATTCCCCATTATATTAGACAAGAAAAACCTGTCGAAATTTACAGGCATTGAAATTTGCATTATTTCGGCGATAAGTTTAAGAGTATGGTGTTCCCACGCTGTTACAATTGCAGAAATGGCTTCCTTGTTCGACGCTTCCTTCCCCAATTTTTTATGACTCGAAGCCTGTCCAAAATTTTTGCACATGAGAAGAGAAAAGTTGTTCTCACCATAAATTTCGTACAATGCCAACATCATTTTGTCCCTACTGCCAGCAAGCTCTTTGATATCATATGCAGTCAAGGTAAGTATTCTTGGAACTGATGGAGGCCTATTTCTACCAGGGGATTTTGGCTCGGGTGGTTTTTGTTCAACTTTTACATCGCTGTTTCTTTTTTTTGGCTCCTAGAAATTGCAGAAGAAAGCATTTTGAACTAACTATAGAAGGAAAAAGTAAGATTTAACAACTTCCATAGACATTTGCTTACTTGTTCTAGAAGCATCACCAGGCTTCAAAACGTTGTGATAGGATGGTGCAACCCCTGAGTTAGGGTTCGCTCAGGTTTAAGGCTAGCGAAGTCCAATTTTTACCATAATTCTTGCAGTTTCATACTGACAATAGACAATTCCTCAAGAGAGTAAGACAAATTTTGAATAACCTGCAAATGGAATTCTTCTATCTTCTCTTCTACTCTGTAAACTTCTTTTCTGGAATTTTCTTGTCTTTGAATGTTTCTGCAAATTAAAAATGAAGTGGATTGTGTATCATTGTCCTGCCAAATCACAGAATGCTATTGTATGTGTTCATAAGTAAAGACTCCTTGCTCTGTTGCTTGTACCAGAATATATATTGATTGAATAAAGACTTTAATTCATTTAATTGTCATTGCTTGGTATCATGAATCTTTTCCACACATTGCATTACGTTAAGAAAAAGAAGAGACTCGAAATTGTTGTACTTCTAGTTGAAGTTTTAGTTTACATGGTGCATCTTTACAAGAATGTTGATTTCATGTAATTTCGAATTGATTAGATTATGAATTACAAAAGTTGCTTCTAGAAAAAAATCGAGGCCAAGTCGCTCAGAATTTAATGTAGGTAGATGTAAATCTTGGATGCTGCAAGCTTACCTTGGATTACTTTGCAATGGGATATTTGTTGGTTTTCTTAGAAATGCTTGATGCTCCTGTTTTGTATCCTTTCTGGACCAAGCCATATTTTCCTTGTTGTTGATATTTCTCTTTTGCACTGTTCCTTGCATAAACGAAGAGGGTTTCATCTGTGGTTTCATGTCGCAACCCAACAGATCAATATCATCTTTTTCAAATTCAAATTGATCAATGTCTTCAAGTTCCTTTTGATGACGGCCATATGCACCGGAATAGGATGATGGGACAATTTTATTTGGTGGTGAGACAGGGCTCATTGCTGTCGATGGTTCTTGCGAAGGCCCAGCGAAGAAAGCTTGCCTTGGTCTTTTTCTTCGCCCAAATATAGGAACCATTGGCCAATCATTTTTACCTGTAAGGAGGGGAACGTGTGACATTTTACACATGTGTGCCTTAAGTTGTGGCTCTTTTATCTACTTCTGCACAGGAGTTTGTATCTAGCTACATGAGATCAAAACAACAGCCATAAAATTTATCAAAATCAAAACTTTTGTCGTCTTTCCCTGGCCTTACGATCTGCAACCAAAATGGAGAATCATTTACCTAGGCTTCTATTACTATTTTTGTCCGCCTTGCTTTTGTGACTGCAAATTGAAGATGTCTGTTTATAGTTTGTTACTTACCATTTTGGCCTTTGTTCATCATAGTTTCTGTAGCTTTTTATTGTTGAGGCAAAAATCAGGTGAGCGGTGGGCCTATTTGTGCTGGCAACGAAGTGCTGACGACATTCAATTTTTCCCGCCAAATCATCAATCCCTCGACCCAGGCCTCCCACTGAAATCCATAGCAAAAAGTTGCGGAGATTTTGGAAACGTATACAAAGTAGTGAAATTTGTTTGTGTTTTTGAGGTTTTTTCTAGTTAGTTGAAGGGAAAGGAAAAGGTTGTTTCTCTTGTTAGATCCCAGGTAGCACAACAAAACAAAAAAAGAAACAGAATATTATTGAATTATGATCGTGCATTCTGATTCAACGAAACAACTCCCCCAATTTATTTAACGAGAGTAAAATTTAAATAAGGTTGATGAAAACAGTAGAACTGATCAGCAAAGTTTAAAGGGTCTGTTTCATCCAGCATGCCTTGCACGTGCCATCTCTAGGTTGGCCTTTGTTGTCGCCATTTTCATGGCCCATGATTTTCATGGCCCATGAAAATGGCGACAACAAAGGGCAACTAACAGATGGCACGTACAAGGCATGCTGGTTGAAACAGACCCTTTAAATACTTGTAGTATAATCAGAAACAGAAAGTTTCGAAGTTTCAACCCAGCTTTCCAAACCTTTTCAACGTCCCATAAGTGCCTAAGGACCCTAAGCGCGACCTAAGTGCTTTGAGAATTTCCGACATGCTTAGCGCAGTTCTTCTAACTGAACTAGAACATTTTGAAAAATCCTTCATAATTTCTCTTCTGTAAAACATTTTTCCTGTTTTTAGACAAAGTTTTGAGCCCTTCAAACAATCATCCCCCTTTTGCTCTCCCCCCTCGTTTGTGGTCTTCCCCTCATCATGTGACACTCCTTTCCAAGCCACGAGGACAAAGACTTGGATACATGCAGCTTTACACGCCATCGCTTCGTGTTATCAAATGTAAATTTCACGCGAAGACATGTGCAAGAAGAAATTTTACCGCGGGAATTGATTGAGTTTCCTGACCAAAAGAGAAGTGAAGAAAGCTTCTAAAAGTTCTTTACTAACTGGAGATATAGAGGATTGTCAAAGAAAGCTGCGAGAAGTTGTATGCGATCGTGCAGCGGCTTAAAAGTTGATGCAGTTCTAGCTATTTTCAAACCTTCCAGCTTAGGCCTATTTTGAAGTGTCGAAGAAGTGCCGATAAACCAACCAACAAAGGGGAGTGAACAAGGAGTGGAATGCGTTTGTAGCTTAGATTGGAGGAACTGTTTGACCACTTTCATATATCAGCATGTTTATGTCAACAAGATACAAGAAGAAGGATCCAGAATGGAGGAAGAAGTCGCTGTTTTCTGTGGATGACTCACTGACTAAGCTTTTGGAATGTTTGACCATTGAATACAGGTATTGGATTCAATCAGCCTTCCTACCGATCACAGCACGCGAGGCCTTTTGAACTGCCAAAAATAGCAGAGGCAGATTAGCACTTTTCGAGCAGCCTTCCTTGCCTTTTTGGTTGTTGTGGCAGGGGGAAGAAGGGGGTAAAAAGTGTGACCAAGCCTACCTAAGCCTACCTATCAAATAAATGATGATAAAAACTTATATAGACTGCCGTATTTTTTCTATTAAACGCCCCAAGCATTTATCAAATTTTTAAAGGAATTTTTTGCGGCTTTTGTTAGAGGGAATTTGTACCAGGAAAAATTAGGTCAGATTACAACACAAGTCTCCAATAAAAAATTTTCTTTTCTTCAGGGGCATGCACACCCCTGTAAGAATTGGTCCAGGAGCCCTTCCTTTGTAGGGAGGCTGTTGTTCCAATCACAACATGTTTGTTGTTTTCAAATGAAAAGTCATTTTGGTCTCTGTCATTGCGCATAGGGTTTGACTCCCGGGGGGGGGGGCACTTCCATACTTGACCGGACAGGATGTGCCGCTCAACAGGGTGTCCTTTTCCGATAAAAATTATGGGACAGGGTATTACAATTGATAAGAAAATTATGGGACAGGGTGTCATAACCAAAAAATGATTATGCATTGCACTCCATCTTGAAGAAGGAGTGTTTGATTCTCTGGTACAAGAAAAGACGCGCTCCGTATTTCCGTAGGACACAGGGACACATCTTTTTATTTCTCTTGGAACGATTGATCATGTATACTTTTGGCAATTTTTTTATGGGACAGGGTATACTTTTGGGGAATTTTTTATGGGACAGGGTTAGGGCGTGAAGGGGTTTTCCACACACTCCCGTCACTTTCCTAGTCAAGTACCCCCCCCTCCCCGGGGTTTGACTGTCCCTCCCNGTATTACAATTGATAAGAAAATTATGGGACAGGGTGTCATAACCAAAAAATGATTATGCATTGCACTCCATCTTGAAGAAGGAGTGTTTGATTCTCTGGTACAAGAAAAGACGCGCTCCGTATTTCCGTAGGACACAGGGACACATCTTTTTATTTCTCTTGGAACGATTGATCATGTATACTTTTGGCAATTTTTTTATGGGACAGGGTATACTTTTGGGGAATTTTTTATGGGACAGGGTTAGGGCGTGAAGGGGTTTTCCACACACTCCCGTCACTTTCCTAGTCAAGTACCCCCCCCTCCCCGGGGTTTGACTGTCCCTCCCCTGCAGGTGTTTTACCAATCGCATATAAAGATGAATAATGTGGAAATACCAGGCTGAATTTTGTGCTGTGCGTGGAGAAGAATTTGGTGCAATCTTTGTGGAAACAATAGGGACTATTGTTCTTCTATTGTCTGCATCCACTCACTCCATGCAAGAAATTAAAAAAATCCAGTTGGGTGGAAATATTTCTATGCAAAATATAGAGAAATTCTATGGACTGTTCTTGTGATATTCACATTCTAATTATTTTTCCAGTGTTAGCAAGCTGATCAGCCCAAAATGGAAGAATTTCAGAAGTCAGAAACTAAAATTTGAGTCGAAAACAAGGATAAATAATGCAATATGGAGGGCGTGGCATATTCAGTGTAAGTATTCTTGGCCCAAGTTCAATAGCATCTCAGTCCTCCAAGACTCTATCAAGCACCAAAATTATGTGGTGCGCAGTCAGTGCAAAGTATCCATTCTTTGCACTTCATACCGAAGAATTTTAGTACGCAGATTTTTGCGATGCATGCAAGAATCAAGTTTTTGGCACACAATTTGAGGAAAGAAAGAATATTGCAAAAATTTCAGATGGAAAAAAATAGAAAATAAAAGATCATTCAAATGAAAACAAAACACAAAAACAATAGGCAGGCTTGCAATCTGGTTTGCAATAAACAAAATATATTATGTTGCTTTGGTGTACATTTATCAATGTTTCCTGTCTGTCACTCATCTGACGTTATCCGAATCCTTCACAATCTACTAAAGAAATTGGCTAGTCTGCATTTTAGCGGACCAGCTTTCAATATCCGCAAGTTATTTGTCATAGGGTTAGGTTTTGGAAAGGGGGGTTTTTAGAGTAAGTTAGGGTAAGGTAGGGTTTAGTTAGGTTAGGGTTAGTAGGGTATTTGGTCAAATACGTTCCCTAGAGATATGACATAAACCTGGTCCGCTAAAGTGCAGTCGTCCCAAGAAATCTCCATTTATCATCCAACTTTTCTCTCTAGATAAATGCAGGAAAAGACCAAGATTCTGTCAGTTTGATTCACCATTCTCAGATCTGACAATACACAGCACGACACAGGTAGCAATATATTTTATCTGTCTGCAAAGTAGCAAAATGAGTGTTGATGCAACCTTGCCAAAAACAAAGTTCTCACTTCAAGACCAAGAATTCTAAAACAGCAAGTTTTAACTTGTATATTTTGTATCAAGTTTTTGAAGGATTTTCTACATCTCTCCTTGCTAATGTATGCTTCAGTTACTGCAACTAATATAATTTGTTGTTGTTATAAAAAAGATTTGTATGCTATTGGAATTTTAAAATGAAATGAACTTGAACTACTGCACTCAATTTGTGCTATGATTTTCTCTTGATATTTCGAAATTCTAAGCAAATCAATATATTTCTTACAGGCTGTAATCCTTGAAGGAAAGTCATGGAAAAGGAGATTAGATTCTGTTTCAAGAGAATACAAGAAATGGAGAAAATTCTACAATTTCAAGGTAAAGATTATGTAAAATGAATCTCACTATCTCGCATAAGAGCTGTTTGAAAAGACATGGTAGCTACTGTATTGACAACACAACAATTTGCGATATCTGTTGTTTCCCAATGCTGTTCACATCAAAGAATCAGGTGCCCGTACAAAAAAAAATGGGAAATACCTAGGAAGTCTTAGCTTCCCTAGTTATCTCCCCAAGTTTTTTGGTACGGGTAAGATTTGGAAGAGATGAAATCATATTGAAAAAAACATGAACAAGATAAAACAGTGTTGAAAAAGACGCCATGAAACGTTCTTCCATGGGTTATGATGATGGCAGATGAAATTTTAGCAAAGGGTAGTAATTGCCATGTTTTGCACCAAACAGTTTAATTATATACCTGCTGTTTCAATTCTGTCAAGTCTTGTTCTTGCCTCTGTTTCAGATTCTCAAAGGTGGAGCTGGAGCAGAAGAAAAGGATAACTTGAAACAAATGTCACATGAGGTGAGAGAATGTTATTGAATGCAATCACCAAGACTTGATTAAGTTTTACTCCAAAGTTACTTGCAGTCTACAGATTTTTAGATATAAAATACCTAAGCAAGATCTTTGGAACTCCTTGCGCAAAGAAAAGTTAACAAACTACAACAAGCCTAATTTGTAAATTTGGCAGAAGCAGCAAAAAGATTGAAGGGGAAGTTTGCAAGTTCAATCCAGAAAATCATAACTTCAGTTCTTGCAAGACTTTGTTTCATTGTTTTTGGTGGAGTGCAAGGTTTCCTAAAAAAAATTTTCATTTGTCTTTAAGATGATCGATTTTAGAGCTAATTTAGGATCTGTGGATAAAACTAAGCAGGACTGAGCAGGATTTGTTTTATCACCTATTTTCTGATACAAATGGCGAAGAACTTGTTTTAGACACTCTGTACATGACACTTTTCTTTGATAGTTTCTAATGTCTGAAAATGATCTCTTTTCTCCCAGAATTCAGAAGATGAGTTTGTTAGTGAGGAAGAAGAAGATAACGATGGAAGGAAGTTACGGTATGCAGTTTGATGCCTGTTTGCTTTTTGTTATTTTTTATTATGAATTAGACCCGGTTTACACTGTACAGGTACAACTTTGGATCTATAACAAAACTGTAACGGATCAGCCTCCCGTTTACGCTGTTTCTGCTAATCCGTAACACTTTTGTTCCTTCTGTCTATATGAACATTTTGTTCTGGGGCAATGTAAACGCTCTTGAACCGTAATAACTTCGTAGCAGGTCAAAACTGTACCGGTACAGTGTAAACGTGGTCTTAGTCTGTTGGCTCATTTTACAAAATAGCACCTTGATGGCATTGGGTCCATAATTTTTATTGGAAACAATTCAAAAGGAAAAGAAGTTCAAGGTAACACAATAGATCTCTTTGTTTGCAGCATTATTGAAGAGGATCTTCGTGTGCCCTTGCTTGGAAAAATATTTTCTCTATCAGATATCAGTGAACAAAAGAACAGTTGAAACATCTTTGTGTAAAATCTTTGTGTTGCAAAAAATTTGAAAGTCACATCACATTGAATAACGGGACGATTTGCTTGGTTGATGAATAGACTTGCTCCAAGTCTATTTCTAGTTTAGTCAGTGTCGATAAGAAACAGTAATTTCGTGTTACCACTGTGAGGGATTAACTCTGCGAGGGAGAATTGCCTGATGGTACTGTCCTCCGCACATATTGAATAAACATACGCAGTATATATGCCTCGAAATCTGTTCCAGGTTATCACCAACAAAAATAGACAAGAAAATAATGCCACCGCCAAGTCAGCTGTTTGGTTCGAAAGATTTTATGCTGGATACATGTAAGTTGTAATAAAGAAATACCCAACTATAAACCTGTATGATAAATATTACAAAGCATGTGCTTGCTTCTAACAAGGAAGGTTTGCTGCTCCATAATACCGGGTTAGTAAAAAAAAGAACTCTCGCCGTTTAACAGGCTACTGCTCCCTGGATATCAAGGCAATATTATTGGGAAATATATTATTTAATAGTGGACATGTTATAATAAATTTTAGAATTTACCTTATTTTACTATTCTTGAACTAAGAGCCCAGAGTAATAGTATTTCAGTTCGAAAACAGCTAAACAAGAGTTTCAGACTTCCATGAAGGTTTCAAAACTGTGTAGCGTTTAAAAAAAACTAAATATTGAAATTTAATAAATCTTATTGATAGGAAATCCTTCAGATGTTCCTTTTCAGTCACATTTACTACCGGGTGAGTAAAAAAAACAAACAATCCTCTTGGCACCGGCCGTGCTAAAGCATGTACAGGTCATTTCTGTAAGGCGGGAATATTAGGGAATTTGATCGTGATTTTAGGCCTTTTTGATTACAAAGTACTTTGTAATCTAAGGAGTGAGGTCGATGTCAGTCCGTCCGTCCGTCCGTCAGTCCCACGCATTAGAGTGATTGATCAGCATGTTATCGCAGATATTTAGCACAAGGACAAGAAAAAGTGCGTTTGGCACGCAATTATCCAATGATTATCCCCCCTGCGCATAGAAAACCAAGAAAAAGTTGACATCGGCCTTTTTCATGCTTTATGTCGAGCGATCGAAAAACAGGATCATTAATGGTCATTCAGACCAAATTTGTATTAATGTCCCGCAGATATTGAGCAATTTGTATCTGTGCCAGAATTTTTTTTGTTTTGATTGTTTCATGCTGGAATTATATTTTGAAGAGGCTTTGTCGAGAAAATCTCTCATAATTTCAGAACGGAGTGACCGATTTCAGTCAGATTTTTCCCAAGCTTTTTAAGAATGATCTTACATGCAACTAACGCAATATCAGTTGTCCGACGTCGGTTTTATGACTTTTTAGTGAATCTTTACGTTGCAAACTGTAATATTACAGTGTTCTTCGTGTCTTAGCGGCCCAAGCTAGCTAAGCTCTGCTTTTCTTGGGTCGTGTAGAATACACGAGTATTTTGGCAGGTTTTTATTTATGTAAGTAACTTGTATTGTACAAATAAAATCGAATTGAATTAATTCATCAAACTAATGATTTTGAATTTTTTGCAGTTCTTGCAGATGTTCCAGACACACTGTTTTCCAGTATTCGACCCGTGAAACCAGCCTGTGATTCTTTGGGGTTAACGTTCACTGGTGAGTGTTGAATATTAAAACCAACGAGGCCAACTAAAAACGAGATGAATTCAAGAACCGTCAATCAGTCATAATCACAGAGTCCAGAAAAAGGTCAAACCTTCCTCCGGATGAAGATGTCGCTAGCTAACCTTATTCGTTTTATCAAGTCAAATTAACCAGATTGTTTGAACTCTTCGCGTTATATATAACCATGGGCGGTAGGAGACGCGTGGATTGCTTCTTGAAAAATATTGTGGTCATAGGTTGGGGTTATTAAGATTAAATTAGCCGCGATGTTTTGGAGCGGCTTCCTGTTATTTTGTAGCCACTTGTGGTTCACCCGGCAGACGCTAATCTGCCCATGTCTCCTACCGCCCATGTTATAACCCCAAAATTTATAAACCAGTTGCTGTTACCAAAATAACCCAAATTTTCCCGAGGTTCCTCATAGAAATTACTAAACTTTCCTCAAATGTGGCATTAACAAGCAAAACCTTTCTCCGGCTCACAGCCGTGGAGGCGTGACCTTTGATTGACTCTGCATAATCAGTCATACGTTAAAGACCCTCTGCTAACCATGTGGCTTTGCACGCCGTTGCTGTCCCAGAATGCACTGCAAATGGACTTTCAGACTATCTGAAAGTCTCTGATGCTAGGCCGGTATTGTGCTGTTTTCTCATGCGCAGCAGGCAAAGCCTCGTGGTTAACAGAGGGTCTTTAAGCCATATGCTACATTGTTGTTCAGTCTCGTAACTAAAAGAAAGTGGCATTCAATCATGAACTATTTTAAAACAGCCAGCTCCTAAAATTGTCTCTCTTTCGTATTTGACTATCAAGTTTTAAACATTGCACAACGAGCAAGACATACAATTATTTCCTCTGGAAACCGGCACCTTTCTGCACGGATGCTTTTCCTTCGGCAGTTCTTTCTCTGTTGCTACTTCCTTCTTATACTGGGTATATCTTAAACCTTGTAATACTCGCCCCGCCCTCATTATCACAAACTAAGAGAAAAACTGAATCTATGTTAGGATGTATTCACACTCTTACAAAGTAGTTGCTAGCACGAAACGGAAAGTTTCAGATAATCTTTCTTTTTTCAGATCTCTCTGATATGATTCAGCCAACTCTGGACCAACTCAATCCATGTTTCGATGAATTGCTGGACAATTTCGACTTTTTAACGGGTATGTTCTGTGAAGGTAATTACCGTACCATAGGAAATTTGTTATTTATCTTTTTAGGAGCAGGGATTTTACTTCCATGTATTAACTATCTTGTATCTTAAAATCAGCTATTCACCCAACGTTACTCGGTTCCAGACTGTAATCTGGAGACATTGCAATCTGAAGACATTTTTACTGCAACCTAGATATAAAACTGAAGAGCGTTGAAATAATAGGAATAGTGTTTCCAATTTTTTAAGGGGACACAGAATCTTGGCAATCGGATCAATAGTCTGTATAAATTTATTGAGGAAAGATTTTAAGGAAAGTCGGCCCATCCATAACAGTCCCACGAGAACGATATAAACTCTAAAATTTAATTTTTTCCAACCCCTATTTTTCAATGCAAAATTTTACTTTCGAAGACCAGTACTGAGGAGAATCAATGGCTAGATCGTTCATTTTGGATGACCGAAAATTTAAGTTTTAATGATGTTAAAAAAATTTCAACCACCAGGTCACTGGTAGTCCCAGTCGCTTATTTAAATCCCTGTCTGGTCGTTTCGATTGCTCACATTTTTCTCTTCACCTTACATACCCATTGCTAACCATGATCCTTTGTGGCGCCGAAGTCAACTTTCAGATGATATGAAAGTCGTTTCTGGCTTAGAGTCTCTTCGTCTTGCTTTCATTCGGAGCGCAAAGGATCATGGTTGACATTCAGAGCCTTTACCATTTTAACAAGATGGTTATCTTTTCCTAGCTGACTGGGCTAATATGCAGAACAACACTCGGGGACTCGAAACAGTGGAAGAAATACCAACATCTTTGCCACAGATAATGGATATTGATCAGAATGCCACATCAATGCCATCAGCTCTGTTAAATGACCGCATGTATAGCGATCCATTGGGCACCGCGACAAGGTATCTTTATTCATCAGAAGTGCTGTACACCCCAAACCCATCGGTAATGTTTTCTAAAGAAGAGTCGACCGATGACAATATGAAACCAATGCTAGCGGATGAGAGTGCCGATGAAGGCCTACAGTTTAGTATGGGTAACAGTATGCAAGCAGGAAAGCGGGAAATTTGTGATAGAGATAGAGATATTACTGGAGTATCTCCGCCACGAAAGGTAATGATTAAAGAGCTGGAAAATTCGGCGTCATTGCTAGATACTGGTGAAAGTGGATCAGCTCGCTTTTCTACAAGTGTGAATTTCCCCACACAAGGAAATATGGGCATGAACAGTAATATGATCCCAACTGAACCTATGGCGTCTAAGTCTGCGGATTTCGAAGCGTTGCTTTCCAATGCAATCAGTTCCTCTAGCGGTCAAACAATGCCGTCGAACATCATGGCTAGTCAGACTTCAATTCCAGTCAATTTCAGAGGCAATGAAGCGCATATCAGTCAAGATCAGACTATGACCCCTGTGGGAAATACGAAACAGGTTGTCCAACATAAGATGCTCATAAACCAAACTGCAACGACCAAAGTTATTGAATACTCAGAGCTGCCACCGCAGCTACAAGCTCCGAATCTGACTGCCCATCTACAAGCTGTGATGTCGACAAGGACCAATAGCGCGGCTATGCCACGGAATAAATCCGATACTCAATTACACGCACTTCGCACGCGATCACTCGCAGAGAAGTTCGCCTCACCGTCAAACCCAGTGCTACGTAAAGACAGCGGTGGCTCGTTGCCTGCTCGTGTCAAAAGAGCAAATAGGCTACCGAGAAATATGTCTGACACGAATTTAGCTCAGATGGCGAAAGACTCCTCTTGTAGAGTTTTCACAAGGAGGCGTTTATCATCAATCAGTGTCGATACGAAGCCTTTGATATTGCCAAAGAATTTCTCTGATACAAATCTCGTTGCTTTAGCCCGTGGAATGCCAAGACGCCCGCAGCCGATCCTACCTAAAAATCTCATTGCCATTGTACCACCAGCACAAGCAAGAACCGCGGGAGCGATCACTAGAGTTGCTATTACACAGGTGGATACAGTTGTAGCACAGTCTACTGTTTCTGAATCTCAGTTCACCACGTTCATGGTCAATAAACAAATGCCATGTGGTTCAGAGCCAGTTAAAGTCACTCTGTATATGCCAAAAGGAAAGCAGACTACCTCGGCACCCATGCCTTTAGAGCCTGTAACAAGTAGCATCCAGCCTAACACGTTCCCGCAAAGAGTAGAGGTCATCCAGTACCAAGGACAGGGCTCCAAGAACCCATCTGGCGTTTCACAAGCTGCAGTAGTTCCACCCTTTGTCAACGCACCAATCCAACAAGCAAGCACCTTGCAAAATCAATCTGTAGCAACTCACAAAGACATTTCTGTGATTAGTCAACGCCCTACGTATGTTACACATTCAAGTACTCTTGCAACCGCAGCGTCATCGCAGATTGCCCATGCGTTGAGCGTATCTCCGATACCAAACATCAGAGCTGAAACTCTGAGTAGCCTAGTACAAAACGCAGATGGGTCAAATCGTCAATCAGTTGCAGTAAAGCCTCAAGGAGCTGGCCTAAGTTCTTCAAATATTCAAGCAGTAGCCGCCTTAGAAACAAGTGTGCCCGCAGCCATGAATGTTGATACAGCTGCCGAGCCTATTGCCCCCTTACAGGGTTTATCAGAGACGCAGTTGGTCAACCTTGCACAAATCTTGCAAGGATCTCGGTCGGGAGATGTTGGGCAAGAAACGACCATTGCGTACTTGGAAATGCTACAAAAACAACTCAACACGCTCTTAGTCCAGCAACAAGAAATTTTAAAAGTGCAACATGATGCTCCAGTCAGTACCATATCTACTGCGTCAGTTAACAGCAGTATGGTCGGTACGCCAGTAGCACTGCCAAGTGTTTTTTCGCAACCAAGCCAGCTAGAGCAACAAGCTAAAACACAGACTGCTTCGTCACTGCGAAGAGATAAAAGCCAGGTCACAGCTGTTAGCATTGCGATGGCACAAGCAGGAATCAATGTACCAGAATCTTCTTCAGCACCAAAGCACAATATCAGAATCATACCGGATAAGCCATCGAAGAAAAATATCACTGAACAAAATTTGATCAAGAATCAGGTTCAAGTACAAAGTGCTGCGAAACAAGCCTTACAGAGCCAGACAGTTCCTAAGCAACTACAACAACAACAACACCACCACCAACAGCAGCAACAGCATCAACAACAATACCGCCCCCAACAACAACAGCAACACCGCCACCAACAACAACAACAGCAACAACAACATTCTTTCATCGAAAACACTCCCCCACAACAACCCATATCTACACAAATCTTTATCCCCAGAAGTATCACAACAAATTCAATTGCCGGGCCAACCATGCCCCATAGCAGCCATACCCCAATCCCGAGACACCCAGCCTCACGCCAGTTATCCTCACTTGCATCTGCAACTCTGCCTGATGGACAAACTCCTTCAACGCAACCTATGCAGGCATACCCGCTAGCACTAACAAAACCTGGAGAGCCAGCAGGAATTTTCCCTCATTACACCACTCTACAACAACAACAGAAAATCGCACAGCTACAGCAGCAACAACAACAGCAACAGGAATTGCTATCCTTGCAACACAAGGTAGCAATAACCCAATCACCTGTCATATTGGGTGTTCAAACTTTCGCTAATGCCCCTCAATTATCAACAGTAGATACTTCAATGATCAACCTGTCAATTAATCAGACAATCACGGATCCCCATAATCATATGAAACTCAAATCACAGTCAGCTCCAGCGATAACAGACCTGAGTAGTGGTCAAGCGACAGGACAGGGTAAACCAGGAGACCAAAGGTCAGGCTCGCCAAGGCCGACGATGGTTGATCTTGCTATCGCAGCAAGTCAAAGAGCATATCTGATGGACAAGACAACAAATCTTGGTGCAAGCTCAGCTGAGTCTTCTCCTGGCCCTCTTGGTGCCATGGCTGTGGTAAGTACGATAGCCAGAATCATAAGATGATTTCATGATCAATTCAATTCAACAGGGCAGTCTCTGTAATAATAACATCCGTTGCCTTTGATTGACTTGACACACCATTACAAAACAATACACCACTTCGACGAACGGCCGCCATTATGGAAATTTTCCAAATTTCGTGATTTCATTTCATATTATTTAACTACGGTAGTCAGACTACGGTAGTAGTCAGTCACGTCAATCTTGTGGAGACTGCTTTACAGGGGGCCGTGCAAACAGACTACAAAGTAAAAACCTAATTTACAAATTTTGCTAAATTAAGTAGTGATACAAAATTTTCGACTCCAGATTCGGATTCAGCACTCAAGATATAGTCTAGCTGCAACGTTTCATCTTCCTAGTCCTTGTAATATTGATTTTACGGTGATATAAAGCTCTGTATTTTATAAGGGATTTGACCACGAAAAAAAGTTCGGGGGTAAAAGTTTACCCCGACTGATTTTTGCGGTCAAATCCTTTATAAAATTACAAACATTATAGCGCCGTAGAATCAATATAACAAGAACTAGGAAGATGAAACGTTGCTACTAGGCTATATCTTGAGTGCTGAATCCGAATCTGGAGTCGAAAATTTTGTATCATGAAATTTGGAAAAATTTCCATGATGGCGACCGCTCGTCGAAGTGGTGTATTAGCGAGTGCTGCAGGCAAAAGAACTTCTGCAGTCGATTAGAGAAAACACTATGGTGAATAAATTGAGCCGCAAAAGATTCCTTCGTAGCTGACTCACTTATTGTGCATGCGAAAAGATGCAATTAAGATTTCATATTTTTGAAACTGCTGAAAATTTATCCCCAACTTTTCTCAAACGTTGGAATGATACTTGGTAGATAGTGAGTTAAAAGGTTATATCATTTTAACATTTGAATTTTTGTTGAGAATTTTCTTTAGCATTCACTAGTAAAGTTCCCCAAAACATCACTTACTGGTAATCGTAGTATTTGTTGTCGCACATCGCACATAAAATGTCTTTATTTAGGCTTTTTTAAAGACCCTCTGCTAACCATAAGGCTTTGCGTGCTGCGCACGAGAAAACAGCACAACACCGGCCTAGCATTAGAGACTTTTAGATAATCGGTGTGCAAAGCCACATGGCTAGCAGAGGGTCTTTAAGTCTTTAAGGTCAAATAAGTACTTATCGTCGCTCTGATCCTCTCTAAATCTGTCCTTTTACATTCTAGGTTCAAACTTTGGTCCAGGCCATCCCAACCGTTGTGATCTCAGGTAGGGACATTACTACGCTCCCCTTGGAAAGTTTGGAGAAACTGTGTCAATTTTCGATTTTCGTATTTGACAGTAAAGTAACATTCATAAGTAAGTTGATAATAAGGAAGTTTGCAAATATGGATTGAACTGATTGAACATGTGAGGCGGGGGAATTACGTTATTTTCAATTGAGTGAAAGGTTTGCATTATTATGAACATAGCGCAAAATAATAGCTAATCTTACACTCTTGTTTGACACGATTGCCAATTTACTCACGTCTGTCAAATTTAATCCTTTCAGATACATCTCCAATAAAATATGAAGGTGGTGGTCAAAAGGTACTGTACTCTTTATACTTCATTATTTCTTTTTCTCTTTCCTTTAGTTATGCTGGAAAATAACATACCGGGTGTCCCAAATAAATAAAAGGTAACAGACTTGAGAAGGGCTCCAATCAATTCGCAATAAGTTTTAAACTCATCCTGAAGAGTTAACTTTAACGTAGATACCTTGATGGTTGATATCTGTGCTTCCAACGTTGAAATATTAATCTTCAAAGTCTAAATTTGCCTTCACCCCCAAACCAGAGCTTTGCCGCTTTGGGTTAAGCAAATTATTGAAGCAGAGCAAATAAATGAATAATAGTATTGATAAAATTTGATCAAACATTTTAGATTATATTATACCGTATTTGCTGGAGCTCACCTTTAGTGCATCACCGAAACGCCAAAGCTCTGGTTTGGGGGTGGAGTCAAATTTGAACTTTAAAGAATAATATTTCAACTTTGGAAGCACTAATATCAATAAACAAGGTACATATGTTCAAGCTAACTTTTCAGGATTAGCTTAAAAGTTATTGCGAATTGATAAGAGCTAAATTAGCATCGCTAGCCCTGATCAAATCTGTTACCTTTTATTAGGGACACCCGGTATATCACAGCATTTGGAGGTGGAGTAGAATTGAATACAGGGCGAATTATAACAGAGATTTAGAGATTTTATGTTTGAGTGAAGTTTGATTTCATTGGTCGATTGATGTCAAATTCCTATGGCCAGTGATGGTAGTTATATGGAAAAGGTTTGCCACGAATTAAAACTCCAACTTGTTTTTCTTTGGGAACGCTTTCTCTGCCGTTTCTTTATATGTTCTCTTTTCTCTGTTTGCTGTTACCATTTCTTTTTTCTCTGCTGTATTTTACTTAAGTCTTGCACTCATAAATTGATTTTTCGTTTTTTAGAAATCACGGTTAAGATTCGAAAACAGGGAAACTTACAGGGTAAGTACCCCCTTCTAATTTTTTATTATTGTTGAGATTTGTTAAAGCTCTTTGTTCATAGAATCTGACAGTATTTAAGATCACCCTATATGAACATAGGCGTCTAATCTTTGCAAATCTTTAGACTTAATCGTGTAAAATGTTATTGCCCCATTCTTTCAAATGAATTGCTCGGAGGAAACTTTTGGTAATTTGCCATAATTCCAGAGAGAGCATTTTTGATACCATCATTATTTTTGGAATTACAGCTTTTTTATGTTTCGTGAAAGGATGCACGAGAGGCCGTATCTAAAGCTTTGACAAACATTAATAGCACCATAAATTCTAAACTAATTGAGGAAAATCAATATGATCAACACAAGACATATTTAGTTCTTGACGGTCTACAAGACGGTATCAAGTAAAAGTCTGTAGCTTTTATGGTTTACAATTTAGCAATTTAATGACGTCACAATTTCAAAAACGCTTTAATTCCAAAAATAATGAAGATATCAAAAATGCTCTCCCTGAAATTATGGCAAAGTACCTAGAGTTCCCTTGGAGCGATTCAGTTGAAAGAATGGGGCAATAACATTTTACACGATTAATTTTGAAGTTTTGCAAAGATTCGACGTCTATGCTCCCTATATGACTTCTAGGTATGATAGTTCAAGCGCCGATATTCCGTATGATATAGAATATTCCAAAGAGAATTCAAGAATATACTGAAGCATTTTAAACGTTTGGAATTTCTTCTGCAGCAGTAACCGTTCTTTATCAGTGAGTTACAGATGAAGAAGAAATTTGGAACGTTAAAATGCTTAGTATATTCTTGAATTCTTTTGTTTAGATAGGTAGACAGACCGACGATTGATAAATTAATCAGTTAATACAAATCAATCAGCGACATTTTTGGAAGATAATATCTTTACATTAAAGTTTGTTTTCCATTCAATGATTTAGGAGTACCGACGAAAAAATCATGTCACTGCGGAGCAAAAACGACGTGGACTCATCAAGGTGTGCTACTTCAATTATCATTACAATACTTCACAAAGTAGTTATGTTTTGTGATAGATTCTTCTCTTGTTTCGTTTTATTCATATATTCGTTAGGTAATATAGCTTATTATCAACAACATACCGGGTGTCCCAAAAAAAGTACTCCTGTTTGAAAAATCACCAAAATTGATTACATGACCAATAGCTCTTTTTATCGCTGCCTGGTTTTGAAGCATACTGCTGATCCATCTGATTCACTCCGTTCCATCTGAGTTATAGATGATTACCAGTTTAATTTATTTTTTTGCGTCAAGCTTCTCGGTTGGTCATAAATGTCAGAAAGAAACGCAAACTTTCATTGTAGACTTGAAGGACAATGAAAAGTCTCAAAATAATGGCTCTTAGACATGATTTACAATGTTGCTTAAGAAGTATAGCTCAGAATAAGGTTTTTCAACCTGTTATTGCATACCCTTTGAGTAATGAAAACAAGCTTTTTATCATCTTTAAATATATTTTAATCACTGACAAAAGAGATAAAAACAAAATTTTTTAATAGGTTTGATAATCGAATTTTAGTGATTTTTTTAATGGGAGTACTTTTTTTGGGACACCCGGTATCATTACGTGTAAGTGAACGAGTTTCTTCCAAGATGCTGTCTGTCACCCGAAACTAAGCTACGAATCGCCCGTTAATCGCCGTTAATTTTACTTTTACCAGATTGCATTCGAACAAATGATGTCATTGATTCCAAGTCTCAAGGAAGAGAAACAATCACGCACGAGTAAAGCTCTTATTCTTCAAAAAGGTACCCACTTTTTGAAACATTTAAAAATCTTATTTCAAAGGGGAAATTGCTGATCATAGAAAGTCATTCCAATAGGATAAACGAAATATTCCTAAACTGCAAATCCATTTCAGAGTGAACTATAGCAACCTATCCCAAGACTTTTTACTGCATGGCCAACTTATCCTGCAAGTAGACTCATTCTCTAAAAGAAGAAATGGTCTAAGAAACAAAGAGCAACAGCTTGCTACGGCCGCTCAATTGATTATTTTTATCCACTATGCTAATAATGTGGGAAACGCGTCTCAACAAAGGCCGCATAAATTAAGTTTCCAGAAATCTGGAAACCGCTGTAGCAAGCTTTTGCTCTTCGTTTCGTTTGTTCTTTTGGATAATGGGTCTACTCGTAGGCTAAGCCAACTAAACTTCGACATTATCTTGTCGTAGATAGCTTATTCTTCCCGTATGCTTCGTAGGCCTCTCAGTATTAAAAATAACCATGCTTGAGAAACTGGAGACATCGAGAGATCTAAATTTGGCCTTCCTTCGCCCTCTCCTCCCCGAAGCATCCAGTACTGATTCTCTTACGATATAACTGCATTGAAAGTATTTTTAGTACCTGATGGCTTATGACCTTTAACTGATGACCTATTGCCTCTGATCTCGTCATTTAGGTGCAGACTATATTGAACATCTTCATAGAGAAAGAGAGCTTGCAAAGTTCAAAATCGATAAGATGCGGAGTGAAGTCAATTTACTAAACGAACAAATCAAGTAAGTCATTCTGGGATAGTTTCCAAGAAGTGATAAATAGAAATCTTCTTTGAATAACAAAGCCTTCCCTAAATTTATTTTGTCTGTCGGTGATAACAGAAAAATAGAATCATTTTGTATCCTACTTCTCCCTTGTTGTTGGATCTCATGATCCGGCTTTTGCTGGGACCGGACCTGTCAGATAATTTACCAATTTTGTTTGTTATTAAAGACCCTGTGCTCCCCATGATCCTTTGCAGTCTCACAGTGATGTTCAAGCTGTATGAAGATGATTTTAGACTAGCAATCTGCTTTATCTTTTCCATCTTCAAATGAACGTTGTTATGCTATTGCTTTTGAACTCAAACAACAGACATTCCTTGAAATAATTGAAGGATTAAGAAAGCTTTGTTTCTTGTGTCGCTATTTATTTTCCCATTGTTGTTTATTCAAAATATATTGTTAACAGCCAATATGATATTTTGATGGTTCGTACAACACGTGCAAAGGATCATGGGGAGCACAGGGTCTTTAAGTTTGATTTCTACCTTAAGATAGTTATCAAAATGATAATAGTCTTTCGGTGAGATTTTCCAGTAGTAAAACAAACTAAAATTTCAGTTGTTTGTTCGCTGTAGATAACCCTGAGTTGCTGAGATCTTAGCATCATAGATAGAAAATTACTGGTTAAAGAATTATGATGGAGTTCTGAAATTGAGTTTATTATTTTTATTCCTCCTATCCAGGATATGTCAAGAGAAACTTCCGGATTGTGGAGCCACGGACCAGGTAATTCACTACTCCAAATTTATGTCAAATGTTGTTAGTTTAATCGCTCTTTTCACACCCATCTGGATCGGGCATCCAGCTCTGGTAGATTTTATCTCGGGGAGCGAGGGGGGTATCTTAGCATCGATTCCCCCTCGATTTATTAACCTGAATTAAGTATCGATTTATTAACATGATTTATTAACCTGAAAACATGATTTATGAACCATAAACAAGAAAAGTATGGTTGAGGATGATTTGACTGATAAAAGGCAAGTTTTTACTTGCATTTGTGCGTTTTTTCTTCATTACATTCTGTTGTTTCTAACGAACTTTAGGCACTGGAACTTCATTACATTCTCTTCGTAAAATTTAGGCCATGATCATATTAATCAGTGTGTCTGTGAAACGACCAGGTAATAAAGGTAAAAGATTAATTTATGAGAAGCTAAATTTGTCTTCTTAAAATTCTCGTAGCAAACGAAGAAGAGTGCAAAGACATCATACTTGGAACATGTCAGAGAACGGATAGCAAAAGACCACAACTATTGGCTCGTATCTTTTCATGTTCAATCAACTCTCTCTCTGTATTGTTGAATTTCTAAGAATCTTGGGTAGGGGGTACGGTATCAGTTTATTGTTATATAAATCTATACTCATAACATAAGTCTCAGTATCGCTCATTGAATTGGATGGTTATCGCTCAGAAAATAGAAAAATCAGATTATAAATATTGAACGAATACAAGGAATCACGTCGTAAGTCTAATATAAATCTACGAATTTTGAAGTGAAGTGAATCCGTATTCCTTCATAGTTGTTGTTATTAAAAAAATAATCTTGCTGATGTAGTCCAATATCTTCCTTAACAAGACTTCAGTATGCTGTTATGATACGTCCACTGTTTGAATCATTTCAAGAGAGTACAGTAACGCGAACCTTGCAGGAATTCATTCAGTCAGTGTTGAAATGGTTTGATGACAATTGCCAGCTGCCCATACTTCGACCAGGTAATGGCAAAAGCCAATTTCTACTGACATTTTTTCATTGACATCAATCCTATAGGTCTTGTTTATGTGTATGCAAGTCAGTCTTTCTACTTAACGTGACCCTTTTAAGTGAGCTGATTTTCATCGCTCTGAATGAGCCCCATGAAAAGGGCTAGCCTTTATAATAATAGCAATGTTTACAATGTTTACAATGTTTACAATGTTTACACAGGGTAAACCTCTTGAACACTCTAAGTGCTGTTATCAACGAGGGCCCTGTATTTAAAACTACCATATATTACAATAAAATGTTACAACAAAGAAAGATACTAAGTCGATAAAACTGTTCACTTTGAGAAGAATCAAATGTTCGTTGTCCAATTAAAATTGCTTCAATTTACATTTAAAAAGAACCAACACGCCTTTTTCTTGCTTCTGTTTTAACTCTTGGAATTCGAGCTGCATCTTTATTATTACATGTGTTCTGATTGTGATTGAATGGTTCAAGACATGTGTTTATTTCTTCTATAGATGTTCTTTTTAGGCACTTAAAGACCAGCAAATTTCTATAATTTCTAGACATGGTGGTGCCTACTCTGCATTCAACTTTTATGGTACTTTATTGATGCTGTTGTTTCCACATATGCAAATTTTAACTATCTCTGTACGGAAGAATAAATAAGATTTCTATTTGATAACGTTGAAATTAAAACATTTGAAGACGTTTTGTAACAGAGGGAATTGTTTAGATTTGCTGAAATCCCAAAAAAGAGCCACCGAGGTTGCTCTAGAAAATAACAGGCTTGATGTCGAGGAACAAGTTCTGTGCTTATTTTTGTTTTGTCCATTGGTAAATATAATTTGCAATAATCTGTTATTGCAAGAGCTCCATGTCCCACCTTCTTTGATCACACATTTAGTAGAATTAATCTCTCTCTAAGTCTTATTTTCTTTTCTCTAGCTGTAATAGCTACACTACGACAAATCAGCACAGATACGCCAATCCTCCAAAATCCCTCATTACTGCCATCACAAGCTGTGCAAGCAATCAACTCTCCAGATCCAACCATACTTAGCTCCCAACTAAAGATTAACGAACAGCCTACTCCAGAAACACACCAGGTACGTGGCAATCAAGTTGCTCCAAATACAACGCAGATCAGAAACACAGAAGGAATGCTTCTTACACAACATCCGACTAGATGGTCTACGCAAACCGAACGCACTCAAGGAGCTCATAGTAACCAGCATATGTCATGGAATTCGCAACATTCTCGGAAGTAGATTAATTTTGGTTGTCGGAACTATTTGACATCCAGCTAAAACGAAAACTCAGATAGATTTCGAAATCGCTTTTTGATAAGTTAGTGGCAGAGAGTAAACAACTCAGCTATAACTCTAAGTTTGATGAGGTCTGTTAACAGTTGGGAAATGCAAACAAATGGAAAATTTATACACAATATAAGTTTCAACTGTAGTATATACAGCCTAGAGCGTAGTTAAATTGAACATGCACATAAGTTTATTTTGATAAGTAAAGTTGCACAATCAGTTGCACAATCTGTTAAATACCAAAATTGATACTGCCAAGGGCTATTTAAATTATGTCTCTACTATTTTAATTACGTTTTGCCAGATATAATGGCCATAATGGGCGATTTATTTGTGGTTTTACAGCATACTATATTTTTCAAATATAAGATGCTCGTTTTCAAAACACCTTTGATTGGAAGAAACATGCCAGGTGAGTCAAGAAAAGGTATCGGCGTTTGGCAAACTGCATAATCGTGAATAATCCACCGATAGCATCGTACTATTTGCCATTTTATAGTGAAATATCAACTTAGATGTTGAAATTCATTTCCCTGAAATACCTCAATTTTGTAACGGAGCTGTTTTTGAACATGCTGGATGCATGAACAGTTTCAACATTTTCAGCCTGTGAACAGTGACAACGAGCATAAACAGCCTCCAGGATGAAAACAATGATACAAATGTTTATGTGTCCCTCGCATTTGCAGTTGCATGGCTTATCTTAGCTTCTCAGAAGATTTAAGCGCAATTAACATCACTTTAAAGCTGAAAGCTTGCAAAAGTTTGCTCCAGCTTCTTGTTCCTCCAAAAAAGCTTCCAAGCAAAATCGCCAATAGATCAAGAACGATGTGACCGATTTTATTGAAATAAATGTCTGCAATGCAGCTATGTCTGCCTTTCTTTTATAAAATGAGGATTTTTCTTGACTGTATATTCTTACAAACCCCTATACTTGTTCTTGACTCACTCAGTAAAACAAGGAGAAGGATAATATATAAAGCACCCTGAAATGCACGAGGTGACAAACGTATTTAAATAAAGATATAAGATGCAACTTATGTATATATGAGAGAATATGGTATCATTATCAAATCTCCATATAAAGATGTTTTATTATGTTATTTTTACAATTGCATTTACTCATCATGATAACATATATATTTATATATTTGTAGAATGATATTTTGCAGCTTTATAAAACTAATATTTCACGGGGAAGCAAATAACTTTGATTCTTTTTTGTTGCTCTTCTTATCTGCTATGCAGCCATGTATGTATACACTCATATTTTGCATAAGAAACGGCTTATAAGAAACGGTAGGCTGAATCTTGTTAAACTTAAGAAGTTACCCTACCTGAATTAAGAAAGCTAAGAAAATTTGCAGTTTTAGTTTTCCCAGGTCACTCGAAATTTTTTTGACACTATACAGTAATAGTAAATGTTTTGACATTGTTTTGAGTGCGAATTATCTTATAAAATGTTTTGAGATCTTTTGGAAGCCCTTCTAAAGAAAAATTTATTGGCTCTACACTTACGGCATTAATAATATAAGAAACTTGTAAGAAACTTTTGATAGCAAAATGATCCTAAATTTAAGAAACTACCTACCAACCCTGGACCCAAGTTTCTCATAAAATGAGTGTATGGAAGTTGAACTGTGTGAATCATTCATCTTGCTAGAATTGAATAACGGTTTTAAGGAGAATCTATTCGAACAAAAATTGAAGTCCATTACAAGACAGATGACTGGTGAGATTGGTGATAGGCTAAGTAAAAATTATTTGCAAAACATTTTGTCAGTTGTTTTGACTTACTGTACAGTACAAACTTCAAAAACTTCCAAATTTACTTTAAATATGAATCAAGTATGGTTATTATGTCTTTCACCACTGTATAGAGGCTTGCCATCAAATGTGTTTGCAATTTTCAATATTTCTTCACCAAGACTTGCTTGGCTTCCTATAGCAAACTCCTCTGAAAGCTCCCTGAAAGTTATTGCCAATCTAAGACCATTGACATCATTTCTTTTTATGGAATGTTTCCATACATGTCTTGCGTCACCTTGTAAAATAAGCACTGATCTTTTGGGCATTGGTACTTGAATGGTAAGGTCTGCAGACAAATTTTCATTGGATAATGTCAGTGTGGAATCAGAGCAAAGGCTAAGGGTGACAAGACGTTCACCCCATAACCATTCATCATCTATATGAGGATCTATTGATGATCCACGTTCTGATGTGTATTCAAGATGGCAAACTTCAACTGGATTGAAATTTGAAAGTTCTTTATGAAACTTGAATCTCCTTACTACTTCCCTTAAAAAAGATGGCAACCCCGTGAAATTTCCAGCTTTCAATTTTTTCTTTTTGAAATTAGCCTGTGGTCCAAAATCTTGTTTACGTCTCCCAGACTGTGATAGTTTCCAAGGCAACTCATAAATTGCCTCTTTCAACATAACTTCCTCTTCTTGGGTCACAAAATTCTCCAAAACAGTGATGTCACCATCTATACCAAGAATGTTTGCTTCATTATCTGAGTTTTTGTAACAATTACGTTCTGTGCAACATTCTGAGATTCGAGTTTCAGTTAAAGCATCTTCCGTTTCACACATATTCTCACTATTGCCCTCGATTTTATTCAGCAGTGTGCTGTTACAGTTTGCTCTGTGCCTAGGCCTGTAGCAAGCACATTCCAAACATCGACTTTCAATGACGCGCCCCAGCTCTAAACAATAATGGAACACTCTAATATCTTGTAAACTCTTACTGCCGTGCACCATTTCATTATTGATTTCATTGTTTATGTCTTTCTTTCCGTCATTTTCACAAACCAGGCATTTTCGTATCCCACTGCAACCACACGCTTTTTCCGCCATTTTTGCAAATCGGCTGATAGTTTTGTTTCCAAGAATCGATTGAAGTGAATGATTGCTGTTGCTTGTTGTTGCTAGCTTCCTTGTTCCATATGATGAAATATGATGACTAATGTAATGAAATCTTCTATCTGTCTTCCATCATCTTCCATCAAGTGCACAATTGATCACCCTGGCCTTTCTTTGCGAAGTTAGCAGGACAAAATGGAGACGACGAAAAGAGTAGCAGTGATTGGGGCTGGTCCAAGTGGACTCACAGCGATCAAATGTGCAGTCGAAGAGGGTAAGTGACTCTCTCTGCTGTTTCAGAACGTTGGCCTAAAAATCCGAAATAAATGGGTAAACAAAATCTTTAGAAACAAGTTCATGGAAGTGAAACACGTCTGTCCACAGAAGTTCACGGAACATAAACAAGATAAAGTCTCTTTCCTCTTTATTCAGTTATATCTAAAGTATTTAAATTCAAAATAGGAATGCAGTGCAACCACCGGATATAATTTATTTCTTTACAGTGGCTAGGCCTAGTTGGTTGTTCAAGATCAAGGGTCAAAGTAATAATGTTGAAGAAATTTGATAACCAAACCCAGGTTGAAAATATTTCACAATCAAAAAATTTGAGGAGAGATTTAAACATTGGTTTTTGCCAATGGCTGTGGTAGATCAAATGTGCAAAGATCCACAGATTTTACCGCAAAACATACCACAGCCCAAAAACGAACCAAACAAAATAAGTTGAATTTAATAAATGATCAACCAATTTTAATACTTCATTTATGTGATAAATTTTTTGAAAGCCATTTCAGATGAAACCAATACAGATTGATTTAAAGTGATTTCTCGTTGAATATGGCACTTTTGATGATATATTTGATATTTTGCAGGTTTTGATGTTGTTTGCTTCGAGCAAGAGGATGGAATAGGTGGGCTATGGAAATATTCACAAAATAATTCCCACAGTTCAGTCTGCAAATCAACTGTCATCAACACAAGTAAAGAAATGATGAGTTACAGTGATTTTCCAGCACCAAAGGCATTCCCAGTTTACATGCACAACACCAAAGTGATGGAATATTTAGAGATGTACGCCAAACAGTTTGATATGATGAAACACATCAAGTTCAACACCATTGTCAAATCAGTGAAGAAAAGCAGTGACCATGAAGTTACTGGAAAATGGGACATAACACATTTCCCTCATGGCAAAGAAATTGTGGGTCAGAAGACAGAGACCTTTGATTTCTTGTTTGTATGTACAGGTCATCATTGGATTATGAATGTGCCACATATGCAGGGCATTGACAATTTTACAGGTGTTAAAATGCACAGCAAACAATACAAAGATTTTAAAGGATTTGAAGACAAGAATGCTGTTGTTATAGGTATCCTGCATTTTGTTTCTGTAATTTTTTGTCCCATCCTTCAAACTATTTTTAAAGTTGAAATGCAGACCTTAGGTACATCATATTTCATATTTGATTCATTTAGGGAGGGTTGCCCTTCAGTAAAGGCTGATTTTCAAGGGGCCCTCCTTTAAAAACAGTTACAATATAATCTGAAATAAAAATAGTCCAAACCTAATTCAGCATGGTGTCTTAGGATTCTAAGGAAATTTTCAAAAAAATTCTTGCAGTCTTCTCTGCATTTAGAGGATTCTTAAAGCCTGGTTCCCACTGCGTGATAAGTTATGATTATGCGAAGAAAGTTCATCTTGCACTGGGATCGACCTTGAACTGTAAAGCCTGATTCACACTGGTCGTAAAATCTAGCTTTACAGTCAAACACCGCTCCCACTCCCAGTGGGCGACGAAGTTGCATCGCGTTTGAACAATTGGTGATAGGGAAAGCAATGATAGTTAATTGCGCAGTGGAAACAAACCAGCCTTAAGAATTCCTTGAGAAGTTGTTGATATTTTAATGTATGCAAGGCCTGTACTGTGTAATATCTACATTAAATATATTAAGAATCATCAAAGGCTTGCTCTCAAACTTTTAAGCAAAAAAATTCTTGTGACAGTTTATTATGGCAAAAAAATTGAAATTGACTAGTTAGAGGATTATGGGAACTGGACCCATTCTTCCGTATTTTCTTTGAACTAATCAGCAATTGTATGGATTGTCATAAGATTGGTATTGGTTTTAGAGGTTGTGGCAAATGTTATCTGTAGTATTTCCTTGTGGTATAAACCCAGTTACAATTGCATTTAACTACCGGGCTGTATCTTCTGATTATCAAACTGATTGGTGCGTAGCGCATGCGTAGTAACTTTATATGCTGTTGATCCACTGATCTGATCAGTGTGTTAATCGAATCTGCAAGGTCGAGGGATGGATGGATGGTTCTATCAACCATGGTTATATTGGATCAACCGATCTTATCAGTGTGGTCACATGACCAATGACGCAAATTCGCGAAGAGAAAAATTGTTTACAAAACAATTAGTCTAGTCAAAAATCAAAACTAGCCACTGAGGTTACCTTTAAAACATGGAGTATGGAATGATGGAATAGAATGATGAAATAGGATAGAATGATGGAATAGGATAGGATAGAATGGTAGAGATGGAATTGCCAAACCACTGATCGGTTTTGAAAAAATTACACTAATGTGTTCCTCACGATCTCCTTTGTGTCTGTTGAACGTATTAGCAATTAACTCTACGCAACACTTCCTTAACGATATTAACAGCTATTTTATCCATCTTGTAGGGATTGGAAACTCCGGTGGAGATATCGCTGTTGAACTGAGTCGTCATGCAAAGCAAGTTTATCTAAGTACAAGACGAGGAGCATGGGTGTTCCCAAGAATGGCTCCTGGTGGATACCCATCAGATCAATACAAGAATAGGAGAATGATGGAATTTGTACCAAACTTTTTACAAGCAAAGATTGGAGAATACTTGGCAAATGGCAAATTTGATCATGAAAAATTTGGATTGAAACCAAGCCATGGTGTTTTTCAACAGCATCCAATGGTGAATGATGATTTGCCAGTTAGAATGGTAACTGGAAAGTTGCAGATCAGACCAAATGTAAAGCAGGTCAAAGAGACAAGTAAGAGTTTGTTTATTCGTTGCGACCTAATTTTCAATTGACTAAAAGGAAACTTGTGGGCTCTCTCACTGTCTAATTTCAAAAGTTGTGCATTGTATTTAAGTTTCGTTTCTTCTCTTTAGGAACTTATCTAACGATATTTGCTGTGACCAGTGTCAGACGAAAATATTTAGCAAATGCTTCCGTTACTAAAGACAATTTTGAAGCCGAGGGGGGGGGGTGCTTGACTTTAATTTGTACGGGGGTGTGCACTCCGAGAAATAATTTTTGACCCGGCTATAGCATTTTCCCCTCCAAATGATACCCGGCTTTTATCGGCGAAAAGTATACTCCAAAACGTAAAAAATACAATGCACAACATTGAAATAACAGCCCGCTCTAACAAAATATCTCTTTTGACAGCCGGTTAAAGAAAAATTGCCTTCCTTTGATACCCGGCTCTAGAAAATAGAGGCGAAAACGATACCCGGGAAGGAGTGCACATCCCGTCAGCAAAATATACTAAGTACCCCCCCCCCCCCCTCCCGGGTTTTGAAGACCAGTAAGGCTGGGACAAGAAATGTAGGCTTTAGCGACAAAATGTCACAGCGATATCTCCAGAGGCTAACCAGTACGATTGGGGAATGCAATTCACAACGAAAAGAATCTGGTATAATGTTCTCTTGAGATGCTGCTTGCTACAAGAAAGGGCGCATTGCTAAGATGATGTCACTAGGATAATACTAAAATAGGGTGTATTCATTTTCTGTATAACTTTTTTTAATTTTCTAGGTGTTGTGTTCGAAGATGGCACAGAAGTCCAAAACATTCACGGCATCATTTTTGCCACTGGCTACAAAATTGGTTTCCCATGCTTGGACGAAGGCCTAGTCCCAGTTGAGAAGAACGAAGTCCCACTGTACAAATTCGTATTCCCATATGAGCACAAACATCCCACGATGGCTATTCTAGGTTGTCTTCAACCACTTGGTGCTATCATGCCGTTGTCTGAGCTTCAAGCTCGTTGGGCAGTCAAGGTCTTCAGTGGGAAGAGAAGTTTGCCAAGCAATGACGAAATGAAATTGGAGATGGCAGAGAAGAAAACTGCGATGGCAAGACGTTACTACAAAGCAGAAAGACACACTATTCAGGTAGACTACGATATCTATGTTTGCTGAATTCTTTGTCCAGATCGCTTGCGACCGAAGCGCGACTCTAAATATTTCTTCTGAATGGAAACAAATGACAGTTAATGGTCAACTCACGAGGTGGTTCAAAGTTTTATTAATAAGTGTCAAGAGGGACATAGTTATAGATGAAGGACTCGGGTGACTCGGAGTCTCAGCCGTCTCATCCTGTGTTATTATTGTTATTATTATTATTATTATTGTTATTATTATTATTGTTATTATTATTATTATTATTATTTTACAGTTTGTTAGCCTAATAATTTTACAGTGCACACGATATATATATCTTTACATATACAGACTTAGTTCCAGCTGTTCATTCTGGTTCCACCACTCCCGCCAGTACCTTCCTCATAATTGATTCACTATCCATTAACACGGTTTTCTGCATCTCTTTCACTATTTTTTTCGGTCTCGTTTTCATTCTCTATCGCCTTTTGGACATTCTTCCACAGTTTTCCGATTCCTCCATCCAGATATCCAAGGACTAATGGGACGGTTTCAACTCAGTACCCAACTCGGTTTTCCCTTGTTTGAAAAGCTAGTTGCTGATATTTTTCCAATTTTTCCTTTGTCTTTGCTTCAATGTTGTTCTCCTGTGGGCATGCCCATGTCACACATCCATATCCTTTTCATCTCCTTATCTTCCAGTGTTAAGTCTGGCCTTCTAGCTGAACTTCCTTGCCTCATTTTGTACTCAAAATCCCATACTAATTTCCCTTTACTGTTCTCAAAAACTTTTCCTTTCTCCCACTTTTCTTTGTACCACACCATATTTTCATCGACTATTTCATACTATTATTATTATTATTATAATAAAAACGATATAACTGCATAAATACAGCCTAATGATGTTGTAGACTACCAACGTTTGTTAGTCTACTAGTTAAAAGTCATAATTATAATTATAATTATTATAATAATAATAATAATAATAATAATAATAATTATTATTATTATTATTATTATTATTATTATCATAATAATAATAACAATTATTATTATTATCATTATTATTATTATTATTTCAACTATTTAAGGAATACTTCAGCAATACTGATTTTCAAGGGGCCCTCCATTACAAAAACTTACAAAAATTAACATACTATTATGACCTAAAATAACCTAATACAATTCAATTTCTAATATATTAATAAAAACCCTATAATCTAAAATAAATATTTACAATAAAAGAAAATCCATCTGGCAAACACATTATTTACAGCAAGCTACCCCTATATACATTGCTTAAATCCGTTTGAGGAGGATGCAAGCTTACACTCAGCTGAGAGGCCATTCCAAGACTTGGCATCTCTAAACGAAAAAGATTTCCCTCAGTCCCTGCTGTTCTTCTTCTTGAGAATGGGGAATTATCCACACTTTGGATTGAAAAGTCGTACCACAGAAGCCCAGCGACCAATTTATTCTATTTCAAATAGGTTTTCTCACCGATGTTTCAATTTAGATTTTGAGAATCTCCTACCAATTTTCGGTGCTTACTTCGTGCTGAAAAAAGTATTTTGCCAAAAAAGCATTCCTGGTCCCTAAAATAGCGGTCTCAAAGGTCCCTAAAATAGCGGTCTGCCGTCTGGTATCGTTTAAATGANTGATCAAGCCTCGTTTTCTTGTGTATTTTAACGAGTGGTGTCAATCGTCTCCTCTTCTCTATGGCTGAATGGTTAGCTTTGTTTGGAACTGCTTAATATATGTGTTCTAGTAGTAAGCAGACAACTTCTATAGAACTGATAGTATAAGCATAAATCACGTATCTATGTTTTAACGCAGACTAACATCGTTCTACCAACACACCCAAATCAGCACTACCGGGTGAGTCAAAAAATTTCAAGTTTTAAAAGCCTATAGCTCTCAAACCATTTATCAGATCGCTATAAACTTGATCAAGGATTTTAGGCCTATTTTAAAGGATTTTGAGATGAAACATTTTTATAAGATCGCTTGTAATTTGAGACTGATACGACCGATTTTGACAAACTAAATTTTCTTATCTAAGTTGATATGTTAGATACACAGGTATTATCAGCTTATATGGATCTGATAAATGGTTCGAGAGCTACAGGCTTTTAAATATCTAAATATATTTTTATTCACCCGGTATAGAATTTGATCTGTTTTTACCAACTATATTTTTTCAGGTAATCAGTTTTTCTTTTTCCCTGATATTTTGTTTCTGGTAAGCCACATCTCGAACTATTCAATCTAGGATATAACGTCTTTTCCAGTCTGGTTCCCTGACGTCATTTTCGACTAGGGTACTGGGCTCCACGGAAGCGGTCTAAATAAGTTTCGCTGTTATTTTTCAGGCGTCGACAAATCGCTTCCCTGGCGTCCAGGACTCTCACGCGAACGCGGTCAAGTTTTCGCAGGGAACCAGGTTGTGTCTTTCCATAAGCTTAGTATCCAACAGACAATTTCAAAAGATGCGTTTTTATTAGATATATGAACGATATATCGAATGATTTATCCACAGACATACACTCATTTATTTTTGCATTTTTGTTGTTTTATCTTGGAAGTTATGAATATGCCCCACAAACAGACTGCAGCAGGTCAAACATACTATCAGTCCGTGAACGTGGTACCAAATACGATAGAATCAGTATCAAGGACAAACAGTGCCAGAAAGCACGTCTTTTTGCCCCTTTGAATGCACCAGTCTTGTTGGTTCTATTCCGAGCTGGTGCCAAAAAATGTCCTAGAGTTGTGGTAGGTAGCCACCAGCCGCCTCATGAAAAATAGTCTGTTTTAGCAAGAAGCGCGAGTCAAGAAGACGCCAGCAAAATTCTTTTGTTCGGGGATGTAAACGAAATCAACTTTAAGGCCCCGTTCGCACTGCTCCGTTTTTGTACAAAAACGGAGCAATGTGAACGGTTAGCTTTGATGCTACAAAAACGGATAATAACAAAAACGGAGCAGTGTGAACGGGGCCTAAAACTTTTGTGA
>REGM01000081.1:841783-870378 GCA_004194415.1 Aurelia aurita | reverse complement strand
GAGGTTTTTGAAAACGCAATGGATCAATGTGAACGCACAAAAACGGAGGTTTTTGAAAACGCTGCAATATTGAACAACGAGGTTCACAAAAACGGAGCAATGTGAACGCACAAAAACGGATGTTTTTCGCTCCGTTTTTGTAATCAAGCAGATCAGTGTGAACACACAAAAACGGATGTTTTTCTCTCCGTTTTTGTACAAAAACGGAGCAATGTGAACGGTTAGCTTTGATGCTACAAAAACGGATAATAACAAAAACGGAGCAGTGTGAACGGGGCCTAAAACTTTTGTGAATCTCGAGAGACTTTGTGCATGTTCTTTTTTGAAAATGACACTATTTGAAACTATTTTCAAAGTTTGCCTCGCCTTTTCTGGCTGTAAAATGACCAGAGAATTGAGATGCTCCAAAAGTCTTTCAAAAGACGTTCGCGTCTTGTTGCTAACAGAGCATAATACTGTATAATCATAAAACCTTATCAGTTACAGAGCATTTAGAGATTTAAAAACAACAAGTAACAACTAACAGTTTTGCCTCAATAAGAAAGACATTCCATTTTTAAACAGTAAATTGCTTTACTGTGATTTTCCTTTGCTGCAAAAAATTGCGGACAGCAAATATTTCGGACCACAGTAGTTTCGGACGTTTTAGCAACTTTTCGTTGATTAGAGGAGAGTTCATGTTTCTTCAATAGTGGACACTGCGCAGCACAAAGCAACAACAACGATGTAATGTACAACAGCAACAACAATATTCAGGGAGGGCAGGATAAAAGCGAAAAGCAACAAGAAGGACACACAGACCTTTGAAGCAGCTGTTTATAGTAAGAAATTATGGCAGAAAACGTTTACTTGTTCGTTCCAAATCTGATAGGTAAGAAGAGCTCTTTTTTTAGAATGATTTGTCTTTAAAAATGAGTAGATTCGTTACAGTTTCTTTGAAAATAAACCAGAAATGTATGTAGCTTACCACCATAGCTTTAAGCTTAGGGCCTTGTGAACAGGATAGGCCCTCCTCTTTACAGGGGGTTTAGCTGGCTAAGGAGAGACAATATTTACAGTTTTATAAGACCCCATCCCCATTAGATGTTATCGGTTGTAAATCTCAACTTTCTTTTAAAATTCGAACGGTAGATGCAGTAGTTTTTCATTTTATGAATAGATTGATCCTTTCTTTGAATGTATTGACAGATTTTTTACATTTGGGGCTCTAATAAATAGTCTAAGGACCCCTAGGGCCTCAAATTTGGAACAGATTACCAAATGAAATCAAGGCAGCAGATAATCTGAATATTTTCAAACGAATTATTAAAAAATGGGATGGTCCAAAGTGTCAATGTAATGTCTGCAAATACAAATGAATTTTAGTTTTATTTATTTGATTCTGTTTATAGCGTTTGTAGATATACCGAGAAAAAAAATTTCATCCTTTTCATTGAATATTGTAAATTATTTCCATTATGTCTTTTTTTTTATAAAATTGATGAAGATTAGTTTTCTTCGTACATATTCTGTAAATAGAAAGCTAGAAATTGTTTGTTGATTTTAAAATAAGTACACAAAAAAGAATACGATTGACGTCTATATATAAAGAAAGGTAAATAATCATAATTGAGTCTTTGGTTATGCTCTGATTGATTTGATTTGGTTGGTTAGAATTTGACAGCCATCAAAAGTGAGAAGCTCAGCTCAAGACGTGTTTATAGTGACTGTTTATCTGCATTGAGATTTTCAAAACTGTACACCAGCTAAATCCAGCTAAATGCAAAATATTTTCGAAACAAGAACCTCCAATCGACCTTCCCGTCGTCCAAACGATCTGCAGCACTATAGGCCCAACCAAACAACGTTCGGTTCAAATAGCCTTAGGTCTCTTGGACCGCAGATTTGGAATCGTTTGCCAGATGAAATAAAATCAGCAGAAAATCTGGTCCAATTCAAAAGACTTATTAAAAACTGGGATGGGACCACCTGCAGATGCAATGTATGCCTTCGAAATTAATTCTATTGAAACTGTATTTATTCTTTTCTTTAAAATCATTCTGTTAATTTAATTTGCATTTTGTATTTAGATAATCGAATTAGACTAGTTGCTTTTGTAGCTAAAAAGTAATTTCGATTTAAAATAAGAAGACAACAACAACAACAACAACTATAAACAAGTCTTGAGCTCAGCTTCTCACTTTTGATGGCTGTCAAATTCTAACCAACCAAATCAAATCAATCAGAGCATAACCAAAGACTCAATATAATTTGATTGGTTTACATTTGATAGAGAGGCGCTCAGAGCTCTTTTGTAGTCAACTATTACCTAATAAGGTAAAAGAATATATCCCTTCATTCTAGGTTATGCAAGAGTCATACTAGCATTTGCATCATTTTACTATATGCCAACATCTCCGCTCATTGCTGGATTTTTATATCTGCTCAGTGGACTTCTAGATGCATTTGATGGACATGCTGCAAGAGCTCTGAACCAAGGTATTGACTTCTTCATCTGCAAACAAGAAAATTTGAACACAAAATTTAAGCTTTTGATACTTTCAGCTTGCCTGCAAAAGTACTGTAGATTTCCAGGTAGACTAAGGATACTATTAAAATGCAATAGAAGTATGTCTATGTGATGTTTCTTTTTGAAACCAAAACTTTATCATCTTCAAGTTTTCCAGTTGATTTATTTTCTGTGTTTTGATAAAGATAGAAGTTTTTAAGATAACTTTCTATTTCTAAGTTATACACTGTAAAAAGTAGTTGCATGCATACTGTACATACACCTGCTTTTACAGGTGCTAAAGTCAGATTGTGATGCTAATTATTGTCGGTTTAGCACAAGGTAGACCTTTTTACTGAATATAGAATCAAATTTAGAGTTTGCAGTAGGGGCATACTGCGAAAATAGATTTTCAACAACATATATACTTCCATTGGTAAATTGTGTATACATCTGATATTTATGCCATTTAATGTGAAAAATAGAGCCTTCTGATAAGCAATCTTAAAAATCTGTTTTTTATAAATTTACTCCTTCTCCTCATTTTGATTTGCTTCTTTTTAGCTTCAAAATATGGGGCTGTCTTGGATATGCTCACAGACAGGTAATCTTTTCCCAAATCTATGCGTACCTGTTTCCTGAATTCCTTAGTATCGGAATTATTGCATCTAGGCACAGTTAATTTGCAAATAAAATGGAGACAATTCAACAATGGAAAGATAAGAAAAGTTGATGTAAGATTCTCAAGTATATGAAAAACTGAAAAGGAGAATTTTGGAGAAACTTCCCTGTTGTTTTGATTGTAAAAGCTAAGTATTTTGCTAAGATTCAATTTTGCTAAGATTCAATTTTGCTATACCAACTTGAATTATGCAAATTATGATCACCCAATAAATCTTTTGTTCAGTATGAAAAAATCTATTGAATTTTTAAGTTGTATATACTTAACTATTTTTGTTCCTCAGATGTGCAACTACTTGCCTGCTAATGGTCTTGGCTCTGTTTTACCCAAAATGGATGCTAGCTTTCCAGTTCTTAGTTGCATTGGACATTACTAGCCATTGGGCCCAAATGTACAGGTAAAGACTTTGCTATAATTCATGTGATTTTCTTTTAGGCTTTTCAGAGGCAAATTCAAGTTGGTAGAGAGTGGGAATAAATCAATGATATATGGGACAAATTATTCTCCATTGCAGGGCAAATTGAAAGTTCCACTGAAGCAAAATTTGGTCTTGTGTTCATTTCTAAATTGACTTCATAGAAACAGTTCAGTCTCATTGGAATTCTAGTCTGGTGTGTCAAGAGCCTTCAAAAATTAACCAAAAGTTTGGTGACAGCTAAATTCCTCCTCACTGTTAATACAAAAATCTAAATATGGCTTATATTTTAGGACTTACTTCTGTCTTGAGCGAAAAATTTTTAACAGGCCAGTTTAGATACAGTTTGTCTCAACGTTTTGGGTTTTTCTGCTTTGTAGCTCAATGATGAAAGGCAAGACGAGTCACAAATCAACAGAAGAAACATCCAACCCTATACTCAAGCTTTACTATACTTCAAGAGTAAGTTTTTTATACTATTTTACACCTGATCATACACAAGGCCGATTTTGAGGATTGATAATTTAATCTTTAATCTAAATCCCAAATAGTATTCAACAATTTTTTCAAATTTTTAGTCATGTATTTCTCGTTTAATAAACGATTTCTCGAAAATTCTTAGTCTGGAAACAGCCTAATTCAATCGAAATTGCCTAAATCAATTGAACTAGATGAGATAGTAAAAAAGAAACATAAACAATAATTAGAAAAATACAAAATAAATTAAACTTTAACACTATTTAGGATCAATCATTAAGCTTTTTACAGTTAGCCACTACTCTTCTTTATGTTACGTTCTGGACAGTATATATTTCCCAGCATAGCCTCCAAATCTTTAAAAAACATTGCACGGATGGGTAATGCATCTTTTGTTTGACTTTATGGCTTGAAAGGAACTTCAGGTAAGTTGCTATAATCCTATATGTAACCTTTCTAATATCTTGATTATTTTCAGAATTACGGCGGTTTTCTTTTTATTGAAAGAACTCGTGAAAAGTTTTGAAAAAAATTAAAACATTTGTAGATCCTAAATGGAAATATGAAAAACGGTACAATATTGGAAAACTATAGTTTATGAAGGTCTATAATATGGCTGCAAGCAAAAATCTGTAGCTTTTCTAGTTTACGATTTAGCAATTTGATGACGTCACATCCTCAAAACTGGCAAAAGCAAAGAAGACGCTGTAATTCTGAAAATAATCAAGATATCAGAAATTCTACATGTAGGATTATAGCAAAGTACTTGAAGTTCCTTTCAAGCCATTAAACCAAACAGAAGATGCATTAACCATCCGTGCAATGTTTTTTAAAAGATGCCAAAGATTTGGAGGCTATGCTATATTTCCCATGTTTTGTTCTCAAAGCGGCTCAGACTAGATAAGCTTTGCTTGTTCTGAGTCGAAGTTATACGTTGTATTTAGTATTTCTTATAAACAAAGTTTGGATTGAATTGAATGACAAATCTCTTGGAAACGACTTGAAAGTTAGTTGCACAAGCAGTCACTCGATACTTGCACAATATAAAAACTGTTATTTTGTCAATTGAAAACCTTCGCTGTTATAATTTCAATAAAGACTTTATATTGATAAAAGTGATAGTTTTCTCTAAGTCCTTTCAAGTTCAGTCTTTGTACGAAAGCTGAGCGATGTTTTTCGAGAAATTTAGGCTGTTTCCAAACTAATAAGTTTGAAGGAATTATTTATGGCTCTGGAAGTAGGCCACGAAAATGGATAAAAATCGCAAAGTATTACTTAGAATTTTGATTAAACTTAAACAATAGTAGAGTTCCATTGTTTTCGTTCTTCTGGTTTCCTCGTGTTTTCTGGTTGATATGAGTTGGCAAAGAGCTTGTAATTGAAAATTTTGATATTTTTAATTTCGTAAATTAATTATGATACTTATTTCCTTGGTAGGTCGTGCTATTCATCATGTGCGCTGGAAATGAAATATTCTTTGCAATGCTATACATGCTACATTTTAGTTCTGGTCCCGTCTGTAAGTACAACAAGTTTTACATTTTGTATTGGTCTTTCATGAGCACGCTCTACAATACAAAGAGTTAAGTCACGTTTGGTTGCTGCTAAATCAAACCAATTGTGAAACGATTTTGCATCAAAACACATGCGTCGATTAAAACGGGATTCCTAATGTGGTATTTTGAGCTATGAAAGTTTCTATTATTTTTGTGTGAAAAACTTTGCATTTTCAGGAGTTATTAATTTGCTAATAGCGTCTTGTCTCTTCGATTTCCATAGTCAATGTCTTTCAAAATTAGACTTTTCAGGTTGTCAATCACAAAAGGAAAATCTGTCCAAAATGCAACAAGGTCCAAAAATCTCTCTTTGTGAATTTATTTTCTCAAAGTAAAGAGTTCTGCTAGCATGTGTGTTTGCTCATTTCTCCTTGCTACAGTAGCCTAATGTTTGTTGCGAAGAACTTCGATCGGCCTTCAATCGGCCCCGAATGCAGACAGTTTCTAAATTAATGAACGTTTCTGTCTATTAGTACTGAAAGCTTTCTAATCAGTTACTGTGTTAAGAAAACGTAAAATGGGGGTTTTCAAAATTTTTGAACGATTGTATTTTATGAGAAAGTTGCTATCCGTTGAAAGGATTTTAGGTGTCGTGGATTGGCCTTAAAGAAGGTACAAATGTCTAAAGAAAATAAGCATTTTTTTAATCATTTTTGTAAGACCCGATCCACTCGGGAGGTACACCCCCTTACCCTCAACATGTTAAATAACTTTGCACACATGACAAAACGTTGCAAAATACCTATTTCTCTTTGCAGTGAACCTCGTTGCAATCAAAGTTGGTCTGTGGAAGTTGCTAGCAATTATTTCTTTGCCAATTTGTGTCACGAAGAATATCATTAGTATAGTGCAGATGATTGGTGCGTTTGAAGCCATTGCAGAGAGTGACAAAGAAGAGAGATCAAAATCAAAGTGAACGTAATGTACTTTTAATATTCTTGTACATAGAAGTTTCCAAGTCAACCCTTACAATGCTTTCTTGCTCTAGTCACGACTACTATAGGCAGATCTCAAGGAGTAGACTTATTAGATAAAACCATCAAATCATCTAGTAAATCATGTTAGGCCCTTTATTTTAATAGACCATTTTGACATTTAGAAAAAGGGTCTGGGGAGAGCAATATTTTTCTGGTAAATGGCTGCCACGGAGCTATTTCTATTTCTATTTCTAGCTCCGTGGCAGCCATTTACCAGAAAAATATTGCTCTCCCCAGACTCTTTTCTAAATGTCAAAATGGTCTATTGTGACTCATTTCATGATGTACATATTTCATCGTGATTTCATCGTTTTTCTTTAAAGACGTATTTCATCCCAGAAGTTACCCTCCTCGATTTCATTGTGGATTATAGTTGTTAGGTCATTGGGAATCAATTTTTTTCACATTTCGAACGGAATCAAAATCTTGCAGGAATCAAAATTTCATTTATAAACTGCCAAATAAAGCTTCGGAAAAGAAATATGATCGTTTGTAAGAACTGTGGCTCATATCAAGAACTTTCAAACTACGATTTTATGCTATTTTGCCAAAATATTGTCATCTCTGTTTATTTATTTCATCCATTTTCTGGAGTTTTCTTTACTTAGACTACGTTCATGCGACAAAAATCGGCACAATTTGCAAACGGTAGGAAATTCGAGGGTAACAAACTTGTTGCAATCTCCCCAAGAATTTCATGCCAAAGAAATATACCTACACCTTAAGAATCGGTCAGCCTCATTTTGAAAGCGTCGAAAATGTTCCGTTTTCATCGTTTTCGAGTGTTCACACGATGCCGTTTTCAAAATGTGCCGGTTAGAGTTCCGCCCGGGGGGGGGGGCACTTGACCTCAAAATATACGGGGGTGTGCCTCTGAGATTTTGAAATTTTCACCCTGTGTGGGAGCAATTTTGTTCAAATTGACTACCCTGTCTGGGAGCAAACTGGCAAAGAACAACAGAAAAATTGCAAATTCTTTGTCAAAATCCTGTACGAGAGCAATTATTTCAAAACCATACATCCCCTCTAGGAGCACTTTTGTGAAAAAGGATACCCTGTTTGGGGGCAAAATCGCTAAAAACGATACCCTGTCCAGCAGCACATACCCGGTACAAAAATTATCGAAGTGCCCCCCCCCCCCGGGGAGTTCCGTTTTCAAAATCTACCGTTTTCAAAATCTGTTGGCAAAAAATGTGCCGTTTTCGTGTGAACGGGAAGCCTATCCGTCACATTGTACACCGTTTTCAAATTGTGCTGGAAACAAGATGGGCAACTTCAAGACAATTTAAGAAAATTAGTGTAATGATGTATTTGTTGATTTTTCAAGCAGCAGGACATTTTGAAATCGTTGCCTTTGTAATACCCATTAAGGCGCGTTCTCAATCATCAGAAAAATTCATTTACTACCCTCTCCAAAGCTAAACCAGAAATTACAGACTTCGATGTATTCGAATTACTAGTAATGAATGGATTATCGGTCTATTTATCTTATATTTCTTCTACTTCGATTTGACATTTTAGCCTATATTTGCATATTTATCATGATGTAAATATAACTTATCTAGTGAAAATTAGAATGAAAGAAAGAAGAAAATCCAAACACTGGTTGATTACTGAAATGTCTTTCTAAATAAACCACATTTTCCAGAAGATTTGAACCATAAAGTTTCTGTGCCTTTTCAGCCTTCGAAGAAGACTTTTTTCACAAAAATGTAAGGCTACAGGATTACTTCTTTCTTTAAAGACAGTTGTTTTCAAAATAATGCTTTTCGCCAAAAAATAGCCCTGTAGGCGGCCGATTTTGAAATCTTTATTTTTTGGGCAAAAAGTAAGGCTATACCCTTTGCTTCTTTGGGGAAAATGGTCCTTTTCTAAAATCTCTATTTTTGGGCAAAAAGTAAGGCTATATATACCCTTTGCTTCTTTGGGGAAAATGGTCCTTTTCTAAAATCTCTATTTTTGGGCAAAAAGTAAGGCTATATATACCCTTTGCTTCTTTGGGGGAAATGGTCCTTTTCTAAAATCTCTATTTTTGGGCAAAAAGTAAGGCTATACCCTTTGCTTTTTAGGGAAAAAGGTCCTTTTCCAGAATACCTATTTTTGGCAAAAAGCAAGGCTATACCCTTTGCTTTTTAGGGGGAAAAGGTACTTTTCCAAAGATCTCTATTTTTGGGCAAAAAGTAAGGCTATACCCTTTGCTTTTTCGCAAAAAAGACCTTATTCCAAAATCCCTATTTTTGGGCAAAAAGTAAGGCTATACCCTTTGCTTTTTAGGGAAAAAAGTCCTTTTCCAGAATACCTATTTTTGGCAAAAAGCAAGGCTATAGGCTTTGCTTTTTCGCTAAAATCGGCCAATTTTGAAAATCATTATTTTTGGGCAAACAGTAAGGCTATAGGCTTTGCTTTTTAACTAAAATTGGGTGGCTTTGAAAATGCTTATTTTTGACGAAAAGGTAAGGCTATAGGCTTACCTTTTTCGCTAAAATTGGGTGGCTTTGAAAATGCTGATTTTTGATGAAAAGGTAAGGCTATAGGCTTACCTTTTCTGCTAAAATTGGGTGGCTTTGAAAATGCTGATTTTTGACGAAAAGGTAAGGCTATACCCTTTGCTTTTTAGGGATAAAAGGTCCTTTTCTAAATTCCCTATTTTAGGGCAAAAAGTAAGGCTATACCCTTTGCTTTTAAGGGGGAAAAGGTCCTTTTCCAAAGATCTTTATTTTTGGGCAAAAAGTAAGGCTATACCCTTTGAGTTTTTGCCAAAAAATGTCCTTTTCCAAAATCCCTATTTTTGGGCAAAAAGTAAGGCTATACCCTTTGCTTTTTTGCAAAAAAAGGTCTTTTTCCAAAATCCCTATTTTTGGGCAAAAAGTAAGGCTATACCCTTTGCTTTTTTGCAAAAAAAGGTCTTTTTCCAAAATCCCTATTTTTGGGCAAAAAGTAAGGCTATACCCTTTGCTTTTTTGCAAAAAAAGGTCTTTTTCCAAAATCCCTATTTTTGGGCAAAAAGTAAGGCTATACCCTTTGCTTTTTTGCAAAAAAAGGTCTTTTTCCAAAATCCCTATTTTTGGGCAAAAAGTAAGGCTATACCCTTTGCTTTTTTGCAAAAAAAGGTCTTTTTCCAAAATCCCTATTTTTGGGCAAAAAGTAAGGCTATACCCTTTGCTTTTTTGCAAAAAAAGGTCCTTTTCCAAAATCCCTATTTTTGGGCAAAAAGTAAGGCTATACCCTTTGCTTTTTAGGAGAAAAAGGTCCTTTTCTAAATTTCCTATTTTAGGGCAAAAAGTAAGGCTATACACTTTGCTTTTAAGGGGGAAAAGGTCCTTTTCTAAAATCCCTATTTTTGTGCAAAAAGTAAGGCTATATACCCTTTGCTTTTAAGGGGGAAAAGGTCCTTTTCCAAAGATCTTTATTTTTGGGCAAAAGTAAGGCTATACCCTTTGATTTTTAGGGAAAAAAGGTCCTTTTCCAAAGATCTCCATTTTTGGGCAAAAAGTAAGGCTATACCCTTTGCTTTTTAGGGAAAAAGGTCCTTTTCTAAATTTCCTATTTTAGGGCAAAAAGTAAGGCTATACACTTTGCTTTTAAGGGGGAAAAGGTCCTTTTCTAAAATCCCTATTTTAGGGCAAAAAGTAAGGCTATACCATTTGCTTTTTAGGGGGAAAAGGTCCTTTTCCAAAGATCTCTATTTTAAGGCAAAAAGTAAGGCTATACCCTTTGCTTTTTATGTGGAAAAAGTCCTTTTCCAAAGGTCTCTATTTTTGGGCAAAAAGTAAGGCTATACCCTTTGCTTTTTCGCAAAAAAGACCTTATTCCAAAATCCCTATTTTTGGGCAAAAATTAAGGCTATACCCTTTGCTTTTTAGGGAAAAAGGTTCTTTTCGAGAATACCTATTTTTGGGCAAAAAGCAAGGCTATACCCTTTGCTTTTTAGGGGAAAAAGGTCCTTTTCCAAAATCCCTATTTTTGGGCAAAAAGTAAGGCTATACCCTTTCCTTTTTCGCAAAAAAGACCTTATTCCAAAATCTCTTTTTTGGGGCAAAAGTAAGGCTATACCCTTTGCTTTTTAGGGAAAAAGTTCCTTTTCCAGAATACCTATTTTTGGCAAAAAGCAAGGCTATACCCTTTGCTTTTTCGCAAAAAAGACCTCATTCCAACGTTCCTATTTTTGTGCAAAAAGTAAGGCTATACCCTTTGTTTTTTAGGGAATAACGGTCCTTTTCTAAAATCCCTGATTTAGGGCAAAAAGTAAGGCTATACCCTTTGCTTTTTAGGGGTAAAAGGTCCTTTTCTAAAATCCCTATTTTTGTGCAAAAAGTAAGGCTATACCCCTTGCTTTTTAGGGGAAAAAGGTCCTCTTCCAAAGATCTCNTTCCTTTTTCGCAAAAAAGACCTTATTCCAAAATCTCTTTTTTGGGGCAAAAGTAAGGCTATACCCTTTGCTTTTTAGGGAAAAAGTTCCTTTTCCAGAATACCTATTTTTGGCAAAAAGCAAGGCTATACCCTTTGCTTTTTCGCAAAAAAGACCTCATTCCAACGTTCCTATTTTTGTGCAAAAAGTAAGGCTATACCCTTTGTTTTTTAGGGAATAACGGTCCTTTTCTAAAATCCCTGATTTAGGGCAAAAAGTAAGGCTATACCCTTTGCTTTTTAGGGGAAAAAGGTCCTCTTCCAAAGATCTCTATTTTGTGGAAAAAAGTAAGGCTATACCCTTTGCTTTTTAGGGGAAAAAGGTCCTTTTCCAAAGATCTCTATTTTTGGCAAAAAGCAAGGCTATACCCTTTGCTTTTTCGCAAATAAATACCTTATTCCAAAATCTTTATTTTTGGGCAAAAAGTAAGGCTATACCCTTTGCTTTTTAGGGAAAGAAGGTCCTTTTCTAAAATCCCTATTTTAGGGCAAAAAGTAAGGCTATTGCCATTTGCTTTTTAGGGGGAAAAGGTCTTTTTCCAAAGATCCCTATTTTTGGGCAAAAAGTAAGGCTATACCCTTTGCTTTTTCCCAAAAAAGACCTTATTCCAAAATACCTATTTTTGTGCAAAAAGTAAGGCTATACCCTTTGCTTTTTAGGGAAAAAACGTCCTTTTCCAAAATCCCTGATTTAGGGCAAAAAGTAAGGCTATACCATTTGCTTTTTAGGGGGAAAAGGTCCTTTTCTAAAATCCCTATTTTAGGGCAAAAAGTAAGGCTATGTCCTTTGCTTTTTAGGGGGAAACAGTCCTTTTCTAAAATCCCTATTTTTGTGCAAAAAGTAAGGCTATACCCTTTGCTTTTTAGGGGAAAAAGGTCCTATTCCAAAGATCTCTATTTTGTGGCAAAAAGTAAGGCTATACCCTTTGCTTTTTAGGGGAAAGAGGTCCTTTTCCAAAGATCTCTATTTTTGGGGCAAAAAGTAAGGCTATACCCTTTGCTTTTTAGGGGAAAAAGGTCCTTTTCCAAAGATCTCTATTTTTAGCAAAAAGCAAGGCTATACCCTTTGCTTTTCGCAAATAAAGACCTTATTCCAAAATCTTTATTTTTGGGCAAAAAGTAAGGCTATACCCTCTGCTTTTTAGGGAAAGAAGGTCCTTTTCTAAAATCCCTATTTTAGGGCAAAAAGTAAGGCTATTGCCTTTTGCTTTTTAGGGGGAAAAGGTCTTTTTCCAAAGATCTCTATTTTTGGGCAAAAAGTAAGGCTATACCCTTTGCTTTTTCCCAAAAAAGACCTTATTCCAAAATTCCTATTTTTGTGCAAAAAGTAAGGCTATACCCTTTGCTTTTTAGGGAAAAAAGGTCCTTTTCCAAAATCCCTGATTTAGGGCAAAAAGTAAGGCTATACCCTTTGCTTTTTAGGGGGAAAAGGTCCTTTTCTAAAATCCCTATTTTAGGGCAAAAAGTAAGGCTATACCCTTTGCTTTTTCGCAAAAAAGACCTTATTCCAAAATCCCTTTTTTGAGGCAAAAGTAAGGCTATACCCTTTGCTTTTAAGGGAAAAATGGTCCTTTTCTAAGATCCCTATTTTAGTGCAAAAAGTAAGGCTATACCCTCTGCTTTTTAGGGGGAAAAGGTCCTTTTCCAAAGATCTCTATTTTAGGGCAAAAAGTAAGGCTATACCCTTTGCTTTTTAGTGGAAAAAGTCCTTTTCCAAAGATCTCTATTTTTGGGCAAAAAGTAAGGCTATACCCTTTGCTTTTTCGCAAAAAAAGACCTTATTCCAAAATCCCTTTTTTTGGGCAAAAAGTAAGGCTATACCCTTTGCTTTTTAGGGAAAAAAGTCCTTTTCCAGAATACCTATTTTTGGCAAAAAGCAAGGCTATAGGCTTTGCTTTTTCGCTAAAATCGGCCAATTTTGAAAATCATTATTTTTGGGCAAACAGTAAGGCTATAGGCTTTGCTTTTTCACTAAAATTGGGTGGCTTTGAAAATGCTTATTTTTGACGAAAAGGTAAGGCTATAGGCTTACCTTTTTCGCTAAAATTGGGTGGCTTTGAAAATGCTGATTTTTGATGAAAAGGTAAGGCTATAGGCTTACCTTTTCTGCTAAAATTGGGTGGCTTTGAAAATGCTGATTTTTGACGAAAAGGTAAGGCTNATTTTTGGCAAAAATCAAAGTTCTATAGGCTTTGCTTTTTCGCTAAAATCGGCCAATTTTGAAAATCATTATTTTTGGGCAAACAGTAAGGCTATAGGCTTTGCTTTTTCACTAAAATTGGGTGGCTTTGAAAATGCTTATTTTTGACGAAAAGGTAAGGCTATAGGCTTACCTTTTTCGCTAAAATTGGGTGGCTTTGAAAATGCTGATTTTTGATGAAAAGGTAAGGCTATAGGCTTACCTTTTCTGCTAAAATTGGGTGGCTTTGAAAATGCTGATTTTTGACGAAAAGGTAAGGCTATAGGCTTACCTTTTTCGCTAAAATTGGGTGGCTTTGAAATGATTATTTTTGAGCAAAAGCTAGGGCTACAGGCTTACCTTTTTCGCTAAAATTGGGTGGTTTTGATTAGGCTGATTTTTGACGAAAAGACTTACCTTTTTCACTAAAATTAGCTCTTTTTGAAAATGGTGATGTTTGAGCAAAAGGTAAGGCTATAAGCTTACCTTTTTCGCTAAAATTGGGTGGCTTTGAAAATGCTAATTTTTGAGCAGAAGGTACGGCTATAGGCTAACCTTTTTGCTAAAATTGGGTGGCTTTGAAAAAGCTGATATTTGAGCAAAAGGTACGGCTATAGTCTTACCCTTTTCACTAAAATGTTTTTACGAAAGTTGAAACGTGATACTCTACTTTTTGTGTCGTTTAAAACGTTGGCAAACAAGATCAATGCAGAGAAAAAGCCTTTTAAACTAAATTGTGCATTGACATGTTCAGAATTTATGATATTTAAACAAATTACTTGAAAGAAAAATAATTTCAATAAACATATGCTCTTAATTATGCTTGGTGATTGACTGTATGTTTGCTATATCAAAATAAATAATTTACTGAAACACTAATCATAAAAATTAATTACTCCTTTATTCTTAAAGCTCTTATTCATACTTTGTTGCTACCCGCGCCTACCCGCGCCCCAGGACACAATTCTACTAGAAACTAAAAAGAAGCAGTCTAGCTACCTTGTTCTAATGAAAGTGAAAAAGTTACCAGATTCTCATCCATTCTTTCGTGACCGAATAATAATAAAGAGCTTTAGTTCAACGTTCTCCTATTTCCAAGAAAACCTACCTTCAGGGAGCATAGGGCTCAAATCTTTAAAATGGTGGGTGTGAAATTCTTTTACATTTGTCTTGTAATTAAATGCCTTGAAAGGAACTTCGGGTACTTTCCTGTAAATCTGCCGTGGAAATTTCTTGATATCTTGATTATTTTCAAAATGGCGGCATTTATTATATTTGAGGCTGTGACGTCAACAAATTTCTAAATCCTAAACCAGAAGAGCGACAGATGTCTGCTTGCCACCATATTATAGACCTTCATAAACTATGGATTTGAATTTTTTCAAAATTTTCTATAAATTCTTTCAACAAAAATAAAAACGCCGCCATTATGAAAATAGTCAAGATATCGAAAAATTTCCACGGCAGATTTACAACAAAGTACCCTAAGTTGCTTTCAAGCCATTCAATTCGAAGAAAAATGAAATAAAATTTTTCACCCACCTTTTTTAAGATTTGAAAGATTTGAGCCCTATGCTCCTTCAGGGTCAGAAATTACTCTATGAAACACGGGCTTTGATTGATTGCTCTACACCAAAGAGATTAAGTAGAGTAGGGAGAGGAAACGCGCATTGACTTGCAATTGCGCGCGGTGGTATGCAACCTCCTTCGCAGTGCGCTGCGCTCTTTGCTGTGGAACAAGATGGAAGAAGACATTTGTTGTGACGAGAGGACCCCGTTTTGTAATGAAAAAGAGGCATGAAAAAGAGGCTGCATACCAGGTGGCTCGCGAAAACGACGCGCGTTTCCTCTCCCTACTCAATCTCCCTGCTCTAAACTAATACCCTATTCACACTTGCAAGTTAAACCAGCTTTAACCAGGTTATCAAATGCTGTGTTCTAATTCGTCAATCCAACAAATATAATTCATTTGATTGGTTGAAATTCAACCTGGTTTAGAGAAAGCTCGTATCAAAAAGGAAAATTCAATAACCATTTGTGCAATCTTTCTAAGATTCGATGCCTATGCTGCAAACAATAGACAATAACGCTAAAGATGGCGGCTCCAAATACCCTATTGTGTTTTGTTGCAAAGCATGCTGGTAAAAAGCTCCCTGACGACCACCTAACGACGTCAAAATTTTGGTCTGCCGTTTCGACTAGCTAGCTTGAATTCGAATCGACCTTGAATTCGAATGCAACATGGTTCGAAAGGAAACCTTCCAAAGCAGAAAAAGTAAAGTTTTGATTAAAGATTCGCGTTCTAATTACAAAATTTCCTAATTGTTTACATTGATTAATTGTTCGGAAATTTACTCCTGCTAGCTAGTCGAAACGGCAGACCAAAATTTCTATGTCGTTAGGTGGTCGTCAGGGAGCTTTTTACAAGCATGCTTTCCGCGGCCGCCATCTTTAGCGTTATTGTCTATTGATTGAACGAACGAAAGAATTGAACGAAAGAGAACGAAACATGTCAAACGTAATGAAAGTGCACAACGATAAATACCATTCAAAATGAAACACTTGTATATTTTCCATTCAGGTTGGAACTGCTTTTTCAGATTCAGATTCAACTTGATATTCAAATAAAGATGCAGATTATATCTGAAATTCAAAAATGAACAGACGTACGCTCGACTGCTATGCTATGTGGTACCAAAATAGCCTGCTCGGCCAAGGTTAAAATTCTCGTAACATATTTCAATTTGTTTGAACTACTTGAATGTAAATTGATAAATAGACAATAATTGGCCTAAACTTTGTCTGATTTATCTTGTCCCATTTTCGCATAGAAATCATTGATAACTTCGATATTTTTACCCATTAAATTTAGATGAACTTGCATATCTTTCAAAACATCTTCTTCCGATGCTCCATTTCCTATTGCAGCTATGAAATTCTCTCTGTACGGTACAGCCTTCATGGCAAGCTGGAGAAAATTAAAATCAAAATCAAACAATGATATCATTTTCCTCACTTTGCAACCAGAACACCTTGCATGTGTCATCTCTTTCGTGGACCATGAAAATGGCGATAACAAAGAGACAACAAAATGATGTATTCACAAAGCATGCCGGTTGCAAAGGCCCCTTTAAACAATGAGACATAAAACAAGGTATATCTGACTCATTATAATTTCTTTTCATATGGGCATACCAAGGACCAAATCAATTAATCATAGTTGTATATAAAAAACCAACCTAATTTCGGAGATCTGATCAATTATACGGCAATAACCTTGAGACACAGTTGTAGAGTTCCAACTTCATCGTATCACGGAGGCATGGACTTCATACTTTTTTAATTAGCTCTGAAATAATTAATTAGCTAAAGATAACTTAACTGAAGCTCAAAAAATCATAGCAGTATTCCTCTGCTCGATTCAGATTTGAAACGCTCTAAATTGGGAGCATATTCTCATCTATACGGTAGCAATGGAGAGATGGGTCGACATGCATCGCCAAGTGCTGCGTTTTTTAATCAAAGTTTACAAAAATAAATTTCTGCTAATTCTTGTTGCTAGAATTACAGCTAAATTATCAAAATTATCTTGAGAAATAAGGGTGCTGAAGAAAATAGAATGTTTAAAGCCAGCATAGGCGTCGAATCTTTGCAACACTTCAAAATTAATCGTGTAAAATATTACTGCCCCATTCTTTCAACTGAATTGCTCCCAGGGAACTTTTGGTAATTTGCCATAATTCCAGAGAGAGCATTTTTGATATCTTCATTATTTTTGAAATTACACCATTTTTCGTATTTCTGCTAGTTTTGAAGTTGTGACGCCATCAAATTGCTAAATTGTAAATCATAAATGCTACACACTTTTGCTTGCTACCATCTTGTAGACCTTCAAAAATTGAGTATTTCTTGTATTGTTCATATTTATTTTCCTCAATTATTTTAGAATTAATGGTGCTTTTAATGTTCGTCAAAGCTGTAGATACTGCCTCTCGTGCATCCTTTCATAAAACATAAAAAAAATGTAATTCTAAAAATAATGATGGTATCAAAAATCTGAGATTATGGCAAATTACCAAAAGTTTCCTCCGAGCAATTCATTTGAAAGAATGCGGCAATAACATTTTACACGATCAATTTCAAAGTTTTGCAAAGATTCGATTCCTATGTTTTTAAAAGTTATTTCCAGAGTCTGGGTATTATCATCTTTCAAAATTTTACGTTGTGGTACAAATCGACACGTTCTACAGAAAAAATAAACAAAAGTAAAACAAAATTTCTCACAGGATACTTACAGAGAAGATACCTTGCACAATCCAACCATGATATTTCTTTAAAGTAGATTCATATGCCTTCTTGGCACATTTGGATAAGTCAGGCTGCCCTGTTAGTACTTCAGCAAGGAAAACACCAATGAATTCTAAGGCCCTGTGGACAAAAAAAACATCATCAGAAACTGTTTAAAAGGACACAAGAAATCCACAATCTATCTTGTCCCCAGAAAACAATGAACCATAGCGTTTAACTGTCTTTGACTTCGGCATCTCTGTCTCAGAAATTTGCAAACGGGTGTCCCAAAAAGGTCTCGCTGTTTACAAATCAACAAAACTCGATTATCAAACCTGTCCTAAAATTTCCTTTCTGAGCTGTTTTGTCAATGATCCAAATATATTTAAAGATGATAAAATGTTTGCTTTCAATACTTAAAGGGTAAATAAATCACACGTTAAAAAACCTTACTTTGAGCTACATATTTTAAGCAACATTGTTAATCTTGTCTAAGAGCCAAAAATCTAGATTTTTCATTATCCTCCAATGATGGTGTGCGACCATCCAATCGAAGAAACTGCATTATTCATTCATAGACTTCGATTCGGCATTCTGATAGGCTTTAACAATGCATCTGACCAACAAAAATTCACAATGGAAGGATATCTTTCAAAAGTGATGGAATTTATAGAGCATCTGTCGTTAGAACTGTCGAAATTTATTCAAGCTCTTATTGAAATAGACGATTACGGAAAAGATGGTGTCGAGGGGCATTTGACCAAATAGCGAATTTAATGATCGAATTTCTATAGAATCACTGTTGATTCCATAATAGAACGCAATGCATCTTGGTCGAATGTCCCTTGACGCCATCTTTTCCGTAATCGTCTATTTATGATGCTCAAGTATATGGTACGAAAGCTTGCTTTGGCCACAGACAGCAACGTTTTGGGAACAAACAATCTGGGGTTCGAGTCTCTGGGTTGGTTCCATCACTTGTCTCACAAGAACATTGCCTTGTGAGTAGAATTCGTTTGACTACGCCTTACTCAAGAATATGTTTTCCTTGCAAAAAAATATTCGTGAAATAGTTTGTCGGTTGAAGGTTTTTAGATCCCTTTCAAGTGCAATTAAAAATGCTGAAAAATTTAGCAATTTAAAAATTTGTTAAAAGCACGAGATTCCGACAGTGGATTATGCAAGGCTGTTGTCATCAATCTTGATTTTATCTTATATTTTATCAAAACATGTAAATATTTGGATTATCATTTTATATTTTTCTTTAGTTAAAAGTTGGCTTAATTAGCTAATTTTATTGCTATTTTAGATAGCCGACTGTAGATAAATAATTTATTCATTATTGTCAATATTCATTTTTAATGTCCGTTTGACCACCAGAGTTTAACGGTCGAGAAAGTTGAATTCACTTTAATTGTTACAAATCTTCTTACGAATCATATTTACGATATACCACGCAAAAGATCATCAGCTGTCTTCAACTACCGTGCATCCTTGAAGGAGTTCCCAAAATTAGCAGAATTCAAAACAAAGATCAGAACTCACAAGTGCCACTGTAGGTTGTGCAAAGAATTTTTAGTTAACATTGGTTATATTTAGATTTTATTCTAAAGATGGCGGTGAAGAACTTTCTACCAACATGTATGGCGTTCTTTAATCGGATTCTACGACTACTGATCGGAGGTAGGGCTTACGATCACCGAATATCACCGATGTTCTCACGAAAAACGATGGAAATCGGGCCTAATTAAGAGAAGGGGTCAACTATTATCTTCGTCAATGGCATCGAGGCTGTAATATACTGCGAAACTCAATATGTTTATACATCCCAAGGTCGTTCGACAAAAACAAAGAGTCTTATCGATTAAGGTTATCTTATACTCTACAAATTAGTTCTTCTACTGAAGAAACATTTAGCAAGCAAATAATAATAATAATACCTTTTTTAATGTTAGTTTTACAATAGTGTGGACACTAATATACACTAACATGAAGCAATTTTAGAGATTGCATTATGGAACTTATTGACTGCAAGCGTTGCAGGCGCATTGGTTATCGAAATACCAATCTTTTATGAGCATTTTGAATTGATTTGCATTTTTGGATGACTTTATCTCATTTGGAAGAGAATTCCAAATCTTTGGACCCAAAAAGCTAATAGATTTTATACCATAATTTGTAGTTTTGATTTTAGGAACGAACAGAACGTCATTTCTTCGAAGATCATACCCAGTAGATTTTGGAAGAAAATAGTCTTTCATAAAAGCTGGATTCAAGTTGTGGAAAGTTTTGTAAATTTCAAGCGCCAATAGCCTAATAGAATGAATATGAATTGTAGTAGATTCGGCCTTGACGAGAAGACTACTGTACGATGAAGTATAATCTGATAGTGCTAGTCGTAAGGCCCTCTCGTTGATTTTCTCGAGTTTCTTTTGGCTTGCATTACTGCAAAATAACCAAATAAGTGGACAGTAATTGAAGTGACAAAGGATGAATGAATTTACAATTACTTGTCTCTCTTTGTTACCCATAAATCGAGCTAGTCTTTTGATTGCGTTAAGCTGCATGGCAGCTTTTTTGCAGATTTTATCAATATGTGAGTCAAATTTTAGTTGATCATCGAATGAAGTGTTCTGTGAAGTGAAGTGTTAGTGTTCTGTGCTCAAATGAAGTGTTTTCTACTACCCTTTTGCGCGAATTATTAACAAAACTAACAATGTATTCCAGTTGAGGTCGAAAATAACGTGCGCGAAAAGCCATGGATAAAAATTCCATCAATTCAAAACGCCTTCTCGAGCCCCAGCCTCAAATTAGCTTCACAGTTTAAACAATGTTGAATAGATGCATTGAATTGTACACACTGTGATCAAACAGGGACTTGAAAACGAGATTCTAATGAGATATGCAACTACCAATTTCAAACGAAGGTCGATTACTATCAGAATGGAGTTTGTTGTTACTGGGACACTATGTTTCACGTATTTTACATTTGTTATTCGGAGAAATTACAAAAAGGGCTGCACACTGGCTTAATTGCTGTAATATGAAATGAAGGGCCAACGATGAAAAGTAAATTAAGCTTATTAAGTGGTTGCTAGAGAAATGCGTAAATCCACTGATGTGCCTTTATATCTTAAGTTTAAGATAAAAGTGGTGTGGTTTTCGAACTGGCATTTTTCACGATACAGCCTTGAGTCTGTGAGACGGGGGTGCAAAGTCTATTGCATTCATATTCTATTTCTTAACCTTGACAGGATGGCATTTTCTTGGCTGTGAAGTTTTCCTTTCCAAACATGTACTGGCTGTCAATGTTCCCTATTTCTGGCGGATAGCTCCTCGCCCCTATTTCTGCGTGGGGCTGTGCCCCTGAGCTGGGCTGTGCAATTTCACATCAGACCGTGCAATTTCACATCAGACCCATATATAAGCAATTTTTTACCAAAACGTGGGGCTGTGCAATTTCACATCAGACCCATATATAAGCAATTTTTTACCAAAACGAAACAAAATTTCAAATAACACTTGCTTCTTTAATGTTGCTAATACGTCAAACAGTTACCAAGGGCAATATGAAGATAGAAATGTGTAGGCCTAAAGCCAACAATGTCATGTGTAGGCCTAAAGCCTAAGGCCTAGAATCAACATACCTTCAGTCCTTTGTTGGCTTTAAAGTATTCTTTATATCAATCTAATGTTAAAACCATGGTTGTCATTCTTTTGCGTTGACCTGCTCTCGAATCCTAATCGAAATTGCCAGCTACGCTGCAACTACAAACTCGTGTTCTTAGGCCCAAATAATAAATGCGCTGGGCCTAAGAACACGAGTTTGTAGTTGCAGCGTAGCTGGCAATTTCGATTAGGATTCGAGAGCAGGTCAACGCAAAAGAATGACAACCATGGTTTTAACATTAGATTGATATAAAGAATACTTCAAAGCCAACAAAGGACTGAAGGTATGTTGACTTTAGGCCTTAGGCTTTAGGCCTACACATGACATTGTTGGCTTTAGGCCTACACATTTCTATCTTCATATTGCCCTTGCAGTTACATGAAAATCCGAGGAAAACTCCACAATTTATTTAGCACCAGCATTTTCATAGCAGGCAAAGTAGATAAGAAAGACTCAATTTTATTGAGACTGAAGATCTATTGATTTTATCTGACACCCTGGTTTTCTGCAACATATTTTTATGAATTATATTTAATTTTATCCTTCCAACTACCGGAAGCCCAAAAAAGTGCAACTTATTAGAAAAATCATCAGAATTTGATCATACACGTGATCATGAAAATTTCTTTGTGTGCATTTGTATCAAGGACTCAACCTGGTTCCGAGGGCCAGTTTCCTACGTCAATGCTGGATTCAGCAGCCTCCTTTTGGGTCATGGGAACGAGGTTGGCAAGGACTAAATTAGTTTCAACCATACTGCAAAGTCTTCATATCGCTTTGAATTTGTAACAATTTGTGCTTTTACAAACTACCTGCTTTTGAAGTATACCCTGAAATCACAAGAAATCATTATCAAATTGAATTTCCATCCTGTACCACCACTTCAATTGATTCCTAATGTCTTTGACAAAGTCCTCATATCATCTAGGACTTGAAATTTCATATAAAATTGCAAGATATAGCTTTTTGGCTAAAATACGATATCTTATAAAATACTATAGCTCAAAATATGGTTTTTCAAGCTGCAATGTCATCATCACTCTCCTGAAGAAATAAAATAACGATCATCTATCAAATTTACCAATTCTGAAAACATTTTGATTGGTACCAATTCTGAAAACGGTAGACTTGGTAGACTCGGAATTTGTGTTTGATTGACCCTGAAATTCTAAAAACGGTAGGTTTGGTAGGGTTGGAAGGCCTTCTGAACCTTCTGCTCCAAAAGGCAGAAGGTTTGGCAAACTTTGGAAAGATTCTCGTTTTCATTAGCAAACCCTGGTGATGAATCCGAAACCTACAGTTTCAAGATTTCTGTGTTTGATTGGAAATTTATTTCCGTCTCTGCGAAGTATACTGTTTCCAGAATTTGGTAGGTTTGGAATTACCAACCAAACACACCCTTATTTGGTCCTTGATCCAACTACAAAAAGTACAATGTAAAGATCGGTAACATTATCGAAGCAAAGGAGGTAGTGAGTATCATGTGTTTGATCAACCTCGTTCCCATGGCCCAAAGGGAGGCTGCTGAATCCACCCTCGGAACCAGGTTGGTGTTTGATTCTTCTATCTGATACAGCATAGGTTCCAAATCTTTAAAAAGGTTAGTGTAAAATTCTATGAACTATTTCTTTGAATTGAATGGCTTGAAAGAAACTTTCACTACTATGCAAAAATTGTACTGTTGGACATTTCAGAAATTGTTCAATACTTTTTGAAATTACAGCGTACTTTATATTTCAACTCACTGGAGGATGTGACGTCATCAAATTTCTAAATCGTAAACCAGAAGAATGAAAGAATTGTGCTTGATACCATATTCTTATACATTCATAAACTATGGTTTTCTTGAAAATTATTCTATGTTACTTCAAAAAGTTTAGAAATTACGATGGTTTTAATTTTTTTCAAAACTTTCCTTGACTTCTTAAAAAAAGAAGAAAAACCCTCTACTTCTGAAAATATATCGTTGTTGTTCTCTCGGTCGGGGTTTCTGTTGCTCAGCATTATTGCCTATGCTGGCCTGACACCCAATGTAAAACAGGCTCCAGTATTTATCAGTAGTTAATCGTTTATGTGTAGTTTTTCGTAGCTGTATTATTTAGTTGTAATTTTAGTTGCACGTTTTGAGTGGTTGCCATGGGGTAGTCATTGTATTTTGCTCCCTGTGGTATCGTCCCTGTACTAGTGTAGTAAAGTAGTTTAAATGTAGTGTTTTAGGTAATTCGTTATTGTAAATCTTTTAATTGAATATAAAAAAAAAATATATTGAAGATTTCAGAAAGTCCAACGGTAGAATTATAGCAAAGTAGCTGAAGTTCCTTTCAAGCCATCCAATTCAATTCAAAGAAGTAGGTCACATAATTTTACATCAGCCTTTTTAAAGATGTGGAGCCATGCTATCTGATACCAAAATACACCCTGTTTTCATCTTCTATTTTCAAAGAAATATCGAGAATGCCCTTACCGTTTGAGCCACAATAAGGCATCAGTTGCAGAATTCTTTGCTTTAGAGCTACCTTCCGCCATTTCTACTTCGACAAATGATTGCAGCACTGCGAATTTTTCCCTGTCGGATTCATACTTCTTTTGAAGTTTCTAGAAAGAGAAAAATATCATAAAGTATCTAGCTGTTTATTTGGAAGAAATACTAAAATCACGCATCTACAAAATCACAAATGTCTACAATTCTGGACATAAGATGTTGAGAAAATCTGCACCTCCCCCTTCCCCCGTTCAATGTTGGTTCTGCTGAGCTGATGGTTGCTGCTTTCCTCCAAAAATGAACCACGGTTGTTTCTTTCCTTAAAAAATGAACCAAAATTGAATGGGGGGGGGGGGAGTGGGCCGATAGCGGGGTATAATTTCTACGTGATGTTGCAAGTCGTCTACACTCCGTGACAACGTAAATTTTTCTCAACAATTTTGTCTAGGATTGTAGATTGATGTAAGAGATAAACCTTCTGCATGGTTTGGTATGAAACTGCTATTCCCTTATTTTTACTGTTAGCGTAATCTGTTTTGTTTGTTTGTCATCTTTTCTGTTGCTGTTGTTGTTGTTATTTTTCTTCTTGAAGTTGGATTTGTAGAGTCGTAATTACCGTTCTTGGTGGAGGCCAGATGACATTGTGCCTTTCTACGCCAACAACGGTACAGTACTGATGTTTATGTATTTAATGTTAGTTGTTAATTTTATCATGAATAGAAAAAAGCAAGCATTTGGAAATTCGCCGCCTGTTTTCACAAAATCAGGCAAAAACTATATGCACGTTCTCGTTTGAGAGCTCTCTGCATCGAAATCTACAAAACAGTGAAGATGCTAAATCCTGTCTTTATGCAAAACATATATTCTTTTAAATCATCTACTAACCTGAGTCGCTCTCAGAGAAATCCACATGATTTGTTACATTATAGACCTAATCAAACGAATTTTGGTACTAATAGCATAAGAACCTTGAGGCCTCAGATATGAAATGGTCTCCCAAACGAAATGAAGTCTGCTCAAAATTCTACAAATTTTCAAGAGATTAATAAAGCAATGGGATGGGGTGGAATGCAACTGCAATTGATCAAAATCCTTAAATTAGTTTTATTTTATTAGTTATATATACAATTGCAAATATTTTCGAAATTGATTAGCTTCTCTTATTTTTATGAATATTTAGAAGCTATTTTATTTGAATTTTTCGAAATGAAATAAGATGACAAACAAACAAAACTATCGAGTCCTACCGGTGCGCCAAACAATATTCAACTAAAAATAGACAGGCAATGATAAATCATATCTTACGCCAATTTTGAATGTTTGTGTATCTTTAGAAAATCTATCCTAATGTATACTTTGCGATTTTTAGCCAGTTATTTGGCCACCTACTTCTTGAGTTATCAGCGATTTCTTGGAACTATTTAGTCTGAAAACAGACTAAGTCGATCGAAAAATGTCGATCAAGTTTCCTAACGACCAAACGCGTCAGGAAAACGAGAACAAATATCATTGAAATTATACATAACTAATCCGTATCTAAAATTTCCAATTTGTCTCGACGAGGTTTTAATTTTCCTGTTTAGTTTAGTCCTTAGAAAATTTGATCGATGTTTTTTGGCAGTTTTAGACAATTTCTAGATTACAAGTTTCCGACAGATCCCTGATAAGTCGGAAAATAGCCAGCAGAAAAATCGATAACAGATCATAGGGTCGAAACGCGTCGAGAACAGTAGAAGAGAATAAAAGAATAAAAGAACTCCAAGTCGTCTTTTTCTTGTGTACATCTGATAATAGATCATCAAGTATATTTTGACTGAAGATTGAACAATCATACTAAAAAAATGACTGCTAAGCTGGCTTTTCAAGCTTACATTGTCATCAAATGTTTGAAGTAGACGAACCAGGTGTTAACATTGGCAGTAGGCTGATAAAAGTCGACTCTGTCTTATGTGAAAACATTTAGGCACGTCATGAAAGTCGAACATGGTCAGATTTTTTTCAAAATGTAGGCAGATCCTGAAAGTTTAGAGAAGGCAATTTTTGGTTAAAATTCGGAAAAATCTAATATCTCAAAGTAGGTCGAGGCTACTTTGTAAACATTTTGCGGAGTTTGAAATAAGGTAGGTTTTACCCATCAAAAAAGTGAGAAAGGCAAAAAACGTTTTGACGTATGAAGGTGGGTTTTTCTGTTAAACAGTATCAGGTTTCAAGATGAGATTTCAAAGTAGGCAGCTTTTAAGTCAAAAAGTTGACATATCCCAAAGTTCAAAAGTGAGCAGGACTTTGCTCAAAGTTATGAAATTTCGATGTTGGTAGACTTCAATTTGTTTAGTGGGCCTTTGTTTTGGCCTCAAAATTTCAAAATGGACGAGTTGCTTCTGCAAAAAAATGACAGGGCCTGCAATTTCAAAGTGGGCAAAATTGTTCGTTCTTCTCAAACTTCTGTACATAAAGGGTTGTCAAATGTATTTTCGCACAGTCTGTTCACTCATCGACACATTTAGAAATTTTTTAAATANCAGTATCAGGTTTCAAGATGAGATTTCAAAGTAGGCAGCTTTTAAGTCAAAAAGTTGACATGTCCCAAAGTTCAAAAGTGAGCAGGACTTTGCTCAAAGTTATGAAATTTCGATGTTGGTAGACTTCAATTTGTTAGTGGGCCTTTGTTTTGGCCTCAAAATTTCAAAATGGACGAGTTGCTTCTACAAAAAAATGACAGGGCCTGCAATTTCAAAGTGGGCAAAATTTTTCGTTCTTCTCAAACTTCTGTACATAAAGGGTTGTCAAATGTATTTTCGCACAGTCTGTTCACTCATCGACACATTTAGAAATTTTTTTAAATATAAAATAGGAGCGTTTTTCATAACTCGTTGGGCAGAACAGAAGAAAAGGACAGCTTTAAAAATAAATTTGCAAAAATTGTATTTATTCAAACAGTTGGTAAATGAAATTCATAAACCTGGAATTTCTAACATACTATCTCTTCACATCAAATTAAAGGGAATCTAAGCATATAAAAGCCTTAGATAAAAATAGCTGTGCAAAGACAATAGTCTGTGGCACGTGCTGAACCATATTTGGGTAAATGATCTACGTCAACAGGAAATACTGATATCTGATAGGCTAGAAATTGACTGCAACTGGCTTGAGCCACTTTTATATGCTTACATTCCCTTTAAACATTGCTCTGAAATATGGGAAACTATTCTAGTGAAATCTACATCTTCCTTGAAATCAATGCCTCTTTTGTTTTGTTTAAAATTTCTACTAACAATTGGAATTGAAGTTCTCTTTCTTTGCCCATCTGGCTCCTCAAGATATACAAAGTTATTAATTCAACAGAAGCAATCAAAATGAAATATAAATACATTTACATCTGCCCTTGCAGAGAACTTCATATCAGCTCATCCATTATTTATGCCAATAAAACAAGAATTTTTCATTAAACTTTCATCAGAAATCATGCATGAAACCTATTTTGAAGGTTTTTCTATTTATAATTTTAACAAATTTTTTGTTTACAAACAATGCATAGAAACATCAAACAATCAATACAATGGTTTTCTTTGCAATGGTCTACCTTTGAATTTTTTAGTCTATAGTGATGAAATAAAGTTTTTTACAGGGAATGAATGAAGTCAAAAGCTATGCGTGCACAGGCCTAAAATTAGCCTATTGTATTTGATGATTTCAGCAAGTGTGAGGACATGACATAGCTAAAGAAACAATGGTGTGTGTGTGGATGCTTTCTTTGTCTTATTTATAGGCTACTCCAATTAGCTCCATCACTTTAATCAAAAGCAGCTAGGTCTCCAAAAAGTGATATGGTAAGTTAGATGTACATTCCATTTAGGCTGCAGCCTGTGGACAGGCTTCAAGCTTGAAAATGAGAAAAGAAATAAGAGATCCTGTAGGAATATGCTACTGTACATTTTTAAATTCCATATACCTGATTTGAGATACAGAAGGTTCATTGTTATTTGCCCCAAATTTCAATACCATAAGTGATTAAAATGATTTTATTGATAAATCTTGCGTGTTTCTACTCAGGTATATACTTGTGAGACTTAAGAATTTCAATTTCAAGAAAAATGACAAAGAAAGCTACTATTTATACCTTAAATGAGAAATATGGAATTAAAAAATGCCGCCCATTGCTACAGGCCGTTTTCTTTTCCTTTTCATCCTCTGCAGATCGCAGATACAATGCCTCTTGATAACAGGCTATTTAGGCAGGAACAGAAACTACGTTTGGCAAGCAGTTTGAGGGAAACAGAGGACCATAGAAAACGTAAAATAAACTCAGACTACAAGTATCATATTTCCTTTCTTTTGTGATTCTCCTAAGGGGTGAGAACTAAAACATAGAAAATCTGTGAAATCTGTCAAGCCACAACAAAGTATTTTTGGACCATGTTATTCTAAACTAAAACAGTTACTTGTTTGCATTTTAGGAAACCAATCAGAATTACTAAAATGACGGATCATCGTAAAACAAATTTTAATACCGGGTGTCCCAAAAAAAAGTATACAGATTTGGTCGACCCTAGCGATGAGAATTTAGCGTTAATCAATTTAAAAACATTTTAAAAACATACCTCGATAGTCAACTTGAACATAGATACCTTGTTTGTGGATATTGGTGCTTTGAGAGTTGAAATATTAATCTTCAAAGGACAAATTTGCCTCCACCTCCAAACCAGAGCTTTGGCGTTTTGGCCTAAGCAAATTCTTGAAGCACAGCGAATAAGTCAACAATAGGCTTGACAAAATTTGAAGCAAGAGGAGAAAAATTGAAAACTGCACAACAGCTGCGTTTTGCAAAATTCAGTTTACGTGGCACTTATCATCAAGGGAGCTCCAAAGTAAACTTCGTGAAATAAATTTTTGATATTAAAATGAAAGAAGTTTACTTCGGAGCTCCCTCGATGATAAGTGTCACGCAAATCATCACTTTTAAAACGTATCAGCTGTG
>REGM01000081.1:768686-836918 GCA_004194415.1 Aurelia aurita | reverse complement strand
TGACTTATACTCCACTCACACTAAAACAGTTAAACCTGCTCTATCTAAACCAGGTTAAATTTCCTCCAATCAAATGACTTCGATTTGTTGGATTGACCAATTAGGACGCAGCATTTGATAACATTGTTTAGTTTAACCTGGTTTAACTAGCAATTGTGAATGGGGTATTAGGCAAGTCCAGCAAGGCAGATGGGAAAGAGATTTGCCGATAAACAGAACAAAGTAAACGCCCAGACACAGCACTGCTTCTATGGCTACATCAAAAACCAAAAGTTTTGGAGGAAATACTTCGGCAGAAAAACTTTCGGACAGATTTTATGAAATGGACAGAAAAAATTCCAGACAATGGCTGAGAGCTCGCTCAACAGTGATGGTACAGCTTTTGAAGAGAAATAACAATATGTCACAAACAGAATCAGACCTTTTTTCAAACTCCTTGTAGGGTTTGTGCAAGGTTAAAAGCTTGCATTTGCAAAGAGCATACCAATCTATAAATATCCCATTCAAATCGAAGTTGCGCACGCGCGCCGTGAACAATGGATAGCCAAAGAAACAATGCTGTGTCTGAGTGTTTTCTTTGTTCTATTTATAGAGAAGCCTATTTACCATTGCACATTCCCTTTAAGGGTTCGTCCGAAACTTTGTTCCATCGAACCTTTGTGGATGCTAGGACAGCTTTTCGATTTGAATAAGATATATTTCTAGGTACCTCAAACCCGGGCCAGCGTTAGCGATTCCTATTAATGTTAAATGCACATGTGAGAGCTTCATCTTCTGTAGCAATGCGCTATAAAACGGCACATGGAATCTACTAAGTTTATCACTGAACTTTAAGCATCACAGTTCCACTTCTTCAATGTCCCCATGGTCTGGCTTTTACTGTATACCTTGGTTTGAGACGAACAGGCATGCAATACGTATCTGTCGTTTATGGTTGGAGAAAGTTAGCTGGGTTTTCATAATATTATCTGGCTGATTAGCGGTTTGCGAATAATCGTATCCACCCTCTTAATTCTTGTTTCATATGCTAAACAGTAAACTATGCGATAAATTTAGGCTATGCTGGTTTGACCTTCGGGCCATGCTCCAGAAACGCCGATAACTGTGGCTATCATGTAATCTGACGGGACTTATTACGTTGAGTGCTATACCAACCCCATACTCGTTCATACTGGAGTTAATAGTGGTTGAGGTGGTAATAGCTAAACTAGAACTCAGGTCGTAAGTCTACAATAGGAATGGGTTGAGGAAAGGTATCCTCGAACTTGAAGTGAAAGATTTTCTCAAAAAAAAGCTAGATTTCTGTGGCATTCGATTCGCTTGTCACAAGACGCAGAACAACGCTCCATCCAAGAAGGAAAAATATTTATGTGTCATACTTCCTGACAAAAATTTCTAGACCATGATAGGCGAAAGAGATCAGACAGAAGGTCGAGTAATGAAAAGAAATTATCTTCGTGAAAGGTAACAAGGTATCAAGGCTACAGGATGACTAGGCCCTACGTCATTTCCTCAGGAAGGAATGTCTCGTTTTAATTTCTCAGATTTCGACGAAGAAATTTGATAGGAAGAGAAGAGTCAAAATCGTATTGGTTGAAGTGGCTTTAAAAATGGGGAAGCCAACTGGGCGGTAATGTAAATTTTTGGAAACAAGAAAGGGGGCAACTATTCGATATGGCAATGAGAGATTGGCAATGTTGAGAGAAGAGGTGTTAGAAGGAATGGACACGGGACGTCGAGAACCGTGGCATCAAAAGCTATGGCAAGCAAAGCGGTGGAATGAACCAATCAGCCTAATCTCCAATCATCATTATATCTAAAAACTGTAACCCCGTAATTTTTGCTTCATTTTAAAACGTGCTGTCCTTACACCTTACAGAGGAAGCCAAGATACTGCCAAGATATGGCAGCCTACATGCGTAGGCCTAAATCGGGTGGAGCTTTAAGACAGGCCTAAATGACAGCATTAGCAGAAATGTTTGTAATGAGTTTAGTAAATAGCCACACATCTGCTACGAGCAGAAGCAAGCCAGACACTGTCTGGAGGATATGCATTAGCATTATTGAAAAGAACTGCCTTTTTTGTTTGCGGTCTTTGTAAATAGACTCTACGCTATCTATGCAACAATAGGATCAATTTAACTGTTGCAGGTAACTTTTCGAGGTGTAAAATAACAGGGAGAATATGCTGGTAAGAAACACGGGGGGTTTGAAAATACGATTCAGTTTCGCGTAAGGCATTCATGTTGCGGCAAAAAGTTTTGAAAACATTAACGCTGAGACACTATTGACGATAGGGCTTTTGGTTTTTGGTAACTGTGTCATTGAAAGAGTAGCGAAAGGGGCTCATGCTAGCGCATTTTTGGCGGCCTAAATTTGAATTTTCACTGAAGCGACGTGCGGTGAAGTGTCCCAAATAAGAATTGCCTCTGTACAGCTAAAGCTCGCGCCTTATAAAACGCGAGTTGTTTTTGCGGTTTGTCTTGAAATGTGGGTTCAACTAAAGTTAAGGCATTCCACTGAAAATGATCCTAGAACGCGTCTCGTAAACACAATAGAATGCTCTTAATTGCAAGGCAGTTTCTGTTACCGAAACTGCGACTTAGGCCAGCGAGAATTTTGCAAAAATCCATTTGAAGCAACATAAATAAAAGTAAAATTTTTGGCCTAAATGGATGTGTCCGTTAATGGAGGTGTCCACTATTTACAGCTGTCCGTTAAGTTCATTATTTTGAGATTTTTATTACTAGGAGGCGTCGGTCAATAAAGATTTCACTTTGCAACTGATAAACGAGAGATTTGGAAAGTCGCCGCTTTTGTTCCAACCGTCCCCCAGAGTGTCCCAATTGCATTGCTGATACCTTTCGTCATATAAAAGTGTGCAACTTCCTAAAGTTAAGAACCTATGTGTATGACTTGGTCATAAAAGCTACAACAATCAACGAGAATATAAATTAATACTTTAGTCTCTATATTACAGTTTTCAACTAAAGAGTAAGTTAACAGAACACTTTAAACTAACTGAAAGAATTCCCGGCTCAAGTCTTCCGACCATTTTTTGTATTTCTTAGCTACACAGCTTGCAGAAAACAAGCGCTTCTGCGGAGGCAGAAAACAAGCGCTTCTGCGGAGACAACTATGCTTCCCAAAGCTTTGCATTATGTGAAGTATTACATAGGTCTTATATGAGTGGACCAGTTCTGACTAGTTCGGACCGATTGGTGCCAGTTTGGATTTGGACCGGCTGGCATATTATACCGACCGGCATTATAAACGCTTAAGAACAGTATTATGTCTACGTCATATCTGTCAGTTACCGAGTATTCAAATTTCAAAAGTTTCAACTGCCACTGACGATAAATGGACCAGGATAAAATTGCATTAATTTTATGCAAAGAAATTAATATCTCTTTAAGAGCATTGCCCTTGTGGTATTATTGATTTAGGTAAATGAAGATAGTGCACATCACAGTCCAAAAGGTAGACGTCCACATTGATAAATGATTTGGAATCTTTTTTTATTGGAATCGGTCATTATTTAAAGTTACATGACGGAGATAAGTGGGGTAGGCTTTAAATATGCCAAAGAAATGCACTTGTGCCTACTGTCTCTTTGTTAGGACAATGGCAAGCATCTTCAATTTCAATTACTCCAAAAATAGCATGGGCTTAAACCACTTTTATATCCTACATGTAACTTTAATATCTGAAATGTGCTGGTTGTTTTGTACAGTCTAACAACTATGTGGATGATATGATCAATACAAAGCAAATGATCAGTAGCACTGTCATTTTTAAGATCATTGTCAATTCAGCCAATCAGGTCTAAGACCTATGGAATACATCTTGCAAAGCTTCAAGACCTTATATAACACACAGCATCTATTCCTATCATCTACTATTAACATACCTTGCGCTGATGTTGAACTGCTTCGTCAGATTGTCCGGGAATGTACCGAATCCACGAAGGTACCGGTTCCACTATGGTATTTGGTGTCTTCAATGCTCTATGAGTATCCAGTTGAGCGCTAACTGCAGCTCCTTTGGCATACAATCAGATCTGGCTCTTCAAATGGAAGTTATCTTTCCCACCTTGTCTGCAACATCTTCCTAATTCTAGCATCTGGCCTGCATTCTCAGCTTGACTGCCTAAAATCCAGCTTCAATTACTGACAGGTTTCCAGCTTCTCGACACTCCCCCTTCAATCGTTCACAGCTTCACAAAAATGCAATCTGCTGATTTTCCACTAAATGAATTCTATCTAGGAGTATTGTTCACTTTCTAGAGATATAAGAATTTCCTCAACGCAGCTAAATTCCAGTACACAATCGCTCTACAGCTACCACTCAGTTCTGTCCACATGAACAGTCTCCAGGGAGCCAATACCTCCCTAACAGCAATCTAGAAACACTCTCTGTCATCTACTGGCATTGCTCTAAGCCTAAGACAATCCAAGACGGCGGTACAACCACCACCAAAATGACAAGTGTCCAAAAACACAGCCAGGCAAATTAGTCGCATTACAAGGAACCCAAATCCAGAAGGCGGCAATGCGTTAGTATTCATTTCACCCATTCCCTACAACAAATACATACCCCAAAATCTCTACTACCTGTCAATATGACAGCAATCCTTCTAAGGAATCTACCTCTACTACCCACAAAGTGCTACATCATATGTTTCACGTACTATCTTCTACGTACCACGTGCTATTTTACACGTTTCACGTGCCCTAACGTCTACTTCCACGTGCCCTAACTTCTACTTCCACGTGCTATTCACATTCCAATTGAGATTCTCTCACATATTATCACCAGTGTCTACATCGTGCTGTTTCTTCATATGCTTGACAAGTGCATACTTTTGTAAGAACTCACTAGGACACAAACTGCATTTGTACATCTCCTCTCCCGTATGGATCCTTCGATGCTGCTTGTAAACATTGGACCTCATGAATTTCTTGCCACAGAACTCACACTGGAATGGTTTGTATCCACGGTGGATGATTCTGTGTTGTCTCAGATTACTGCTCAGTGTGAAGCCCTGTCCACATTCCTGGCACTTGTAAGGTTTCTCGTCTGAAGAATGGCCTCTCAGATGCTTGTAAAGTAGACTTTTTGTGGCAAATACTTTGTGACAGATTTTACAGTAGAGCTTCTGGGTGTGTCCTCCTCCCTCGACGGTATTAGGGCTCTCGTTCTCTCCTTGAATTGAGGTCGGCGATCCACTGTTTGAATTCTGTGGTGAAAACTTTATCTCTGCCTTCAAGTTCTCTGAGTCATTTAGGTTCACCTGAAAGACGAAGGTAGGAAAATTTTGACGCAAACAAGTCACCGATTTCGAAGAGGAAGAAATATAAAGGAGCGGTAGACAAGATGCAAGATGTGTCGTGTTCTGGAAATTGGAGAACATTGTTATGCTTTTCTCACCAAGAATGTATTTGTAAGGTAATGATGGCAAAAAAGGTCAACGCACAAGAAAAAATTGGTGGCAGTGAACGAGAGGCTGAAAGACTTCGCTTTTAATTCTTCGGGTGCCTTTGAAAGTTGGTTATGGCTTCCTAAAAACTGCTGCAGAACACGTTTTTGGTGGATAAGTATTATTTTTGTCTTGGACTGGGAATTCAAACAAAATCGTGACCAGAACACAAGCAATTTGTAGAATATGGAATACAATAACAAGTTTCATCCGAGGGGTGTATCACTCTCTCAAAACCGTACGAGATTGGCAGGAGAACGAAAGGATTTCTTGAGGAGTTCAGGAATGTTTCAGGGAAAACAAAAGCATTTCCGTGAAAGTTGTACGAGATTTCTAGGGAGTAATATGCCCCTCGGTTTCATCTCTGCTGTCAAACAGAGAGTTTCTGCAACGTTCGACAAAAGTTCATCTGCGGGGAGAAGAAAAGCATTTTGGTTGTCTTCCGGATCCCTTTAACATGAATTTTCTCTTTGAAATTCTACTTTTTAGAAGAATTCTAAGAGCCCAGACGCCAAAAATATATCCCCATAGGTGCTCCTAAATTATCTATATTAGCATTTACCTGTGTTGGCAGAGCAAAGCTTGGGATTGGCTCTTGCTTCATTCTCTTAGCTAGATTCATCTCTGTTTCTTCCAGCTTTCTCTCTTCTTGAATCCTTGCCTCCCTTTGCCTCCTCATCTCCTCTTGTCTACGCATCTCCTCCTGGCGTCTCATCTCTTCATGCCTCCGCATCTCATCATGTCTCCTCATATCATCATGACTGATGGGGCCATAACCTGAGAAGTGAGGAGGCTCATAGCCCCCATTCAGATCAAAATCATTTGGCAAAACATAAACAGTTGGGTTCCCATCTGGCGTGTCCTCTTTCAAACCAACTGAGGCTGGGGGCATGTGGCCATGATGAGGCGGCCCATCACCATTCAAATGAGGAGGACTTCTTGGCACATCATGGGGGCTTCTGACCCTCGGGCTCCTCAAAGGTGGCGGAGGCTGATCATATCTTATGTCTGGATGGAAGGGGGCTGACATTCTTGGGTAGCTGATCTGTGTTGGCTGAAAATTTGAATAGACAACTGGGGGTAGTTCTCGGCTGGGGCTTGGGGACAGGGATGGTGAGCCGTCTCTGGCTCTTGGGATATCTAAATCATTTGTATTAGCCATTGATTTGATGCTGTTGACTTGAATAGCTGGGAGACCTGACACTGGGATTTCTTTGCGGCCACCATTTACATGGACGATTGCAGGAGGTGGGGGTCCAATGGGCTGTGGCTGTCGCATGACTGATGATCTTAGCCGCGTGAGTCGGCCATTGTATGAAGTAGCATTAGTCGTCTGCGGATGCACGTAGTGCATGCTGCTTGTACCGTTGATACCTGAGAATACCCGCAGATCTATCTCGATGCTCGGGTTGACACTCACTTCTGTGTTCATTCCAGTAGTTGTGAATTTCTTTGATTTCCATGATTCCCTTGAGCATTCTATGCATTTTGCTGTCGCGTATCTGTCGTATCTTTCTTGATTATAAATCACTCGCTCTCGATCTTGTCTTTCTTGGACCTGTGGTGACGGACTTTTTTCTGCAAGAAGAAAACACAATTTTTACTCAATGTGTATTATATTGAAGGTTCATTTCATACTGGTTTTCCACGACCTTCAAACCAGTTCAAGCCTGCATTGTAGTATTGTTACATTACAGTGGTTTTGCAGCATTACACTTAGCACGGCTGTATGGCAATATCGTTGTAGTACAGTATTGAAATAGCATGGTACTAAAGCATTGTAATAGTACAGTAGCAATATATTTCCCTATAAGACCTGTTTTTCTAAACTAAAGTCTGTCTCAAATTAGTTGTCATGTGAAAATGCCCGCGAATAAAAGCGATTGAAAGAGTATTGCACTGCAAGCTCATGTGACATCTAATTTGAGACAGACTTTAACTATGTTCTAAAACCCTGGTCAAACGAAGCAAACATTTCACTGAACATCGCCCAACATTTGTTGGCTCTTGTTTAGTTGGTTAGATAGTCAAATGGAGCCAACACTGAACATCAATGTTGGTCAATGTTCAGTGAAATGTTGGCTCACCTTGCCGGAATCTAGGCCTAGTTGTCTACGGTATAGGCTTAAGGGCCTCTTTCAGAAACAAAATTGATTAGTGGCACAGTAGTAGCCTTCCTTACAGTAGTTCGAGGGTTCGAGTTAGACTTAATATACAAGTCGTAGTTTCGCTCTTTGACTGAACTGATAACGCTACGACTACACTGCAGCGACAACAACAAAAGTAATTCAATTCAATGAGATGAGAGTATATTGAGGGTCTTATGCAATGAGGCTAGGTTCGAGTCCCATTGCTGCCGGCTGGGGATGTACCACCAGCTATTAAGCAAGNGCTTAAGGGCCTCTTTCAGAAACAAAATTGATTAGTGGCACAGTAGTAGCCTTCCTTACAGTAGTTCGAGGGTTCGAGTTAGACTTAATATACAAGTCGTAGTTTCGCTCTTTGACTGAACTGATAACGCTACGACTACACTGCAGCGACAACAACAAAAGTAATTCAATTCAATGAGATGAGAGTATATTGAGGGTCTTATGCAATGAGGCTAGGTTCGAGTCCCATTGCTGCCGGCTGGGGATGTACCACCAGCTATTAAGCAAGTTCTTCATCATTAACTTCGTCGTCTTATTTAAGTAGGTGAATTAAAAGAGCTAAATTTACAGCTAATTTAGGCCTAATGTAAATCTCCTCATTCTGCATCTCTACGCGGGGATAAGCATAAAGTTGTTGGAATGACGTGCAAGTTAGGAGTTGTCCTCTCGGCTTCGCGGACTCTGAAAGGAAACTGAAGGAATTCCTACAAAATTAGCATCCTTCCCGAAGCACGATCCCTAGGAAGACCAGCAAATCTTTAATATATATATATTTATAGCGATTATTTTAGATATGATAAAATTAAATTAAATTAAATAAAACTAAATGAAATAAATAATAAACGTTGATTTTGACATGTGCGTCAATTTTGAGAAAACTAAGGGTGTTTACCTTTTTTTCTATCAAATTTGAAACTAAAAACAACTACAAAATACAATATTCTGTGCCGTCCATAGCAGAAATAGATATGACGTCATCTGATTCTGATTATATACGACACTGAAGCTTAAAGTCTGTCTCAAATTATATGCCACGTGAGATTTGCGATAACGCAAAATTACACATGCAAAACCCTAGACTCATTATTTTCGTGTAGTTTCGCTCCCCTGAACTAATATGTCGCTACAACATCAATTCAATTCAATGAGCGAAAGTGAAGGGACTTAAATCACGAGTCTAGCAAAACACTTCAATTCTTTTCATTCGCGGACATTTTCATGTGACACTTTTTAGGTCCCTGGTGTTTACATTTGGTTACTAGTAGCTGTGGTTTGCGTTGAAATAAAAGCATCATCACAGGAGTGGCGTCTCCATTTCTCAAGATGGCGTGGAACAGAGAGACTTTATTTGCTGCCGTGACAGCGTCCTAGTCGCATCGCCACAACATGGCAAAACCTACTTAATTAAGAAAGTTATTTGATAATCTGATTCAGTTTAAGCCTACCGCTAATCATTGCANGACTCATTATTTTCGTGTAGTTTCGCTCCACTAAACTAATATGTCGCTACAACATCAATTCAATTCAATGAGCGAAAGTGAAGGGACTTAACTTAAATCATGAGTCTAGCAAAACACCAACCTGGTTCCGAGGGCCAGTTTCCTACGTCAATACTGAACGTCAATACTACCCAAAAAGGCTGCCATGCTGGATTCAGCAGCCTCCTTTTGGGTCATGGGAACGAGGTTGGAAAAACACTTCAATTCTTTTTATTCGCGGACATTTTCATGTGACACTTTTTAGGTCACTGGTGTTTACATTTGGTTACCAGTAGCTGTGGTTTGCGTTGAAATAAAAGCATCATCACAGGAGTGGCGTCTCCATTTCTCAAGATGGCGTGGAACAGAGAGACTTTATTTGCTGCCGTGACAGCGTCCTAGTCGCATCGCCACAACATGGCAAAACCTACTTAATTAAGAAAGTTATTTGATAATCTGATTCAGTTTAAGCCTACCGCTAATCATTGCAAGGCTTAGAGAGAATGTTAGCTATCAATGAAAATATAATAACGCTTGCAGGTGCAATAGCTAGAGAGGATTTCACTATAATCTCTCACATAACGCATCCTTGTAGGGGAACACATGCCAAGACCCTCGATTCAAACGTTAGAAAAACCCCCAACATGTCGGTCGCCTAGCTCGAAGCACCAATTTCGGGAGCAGAGCTCTATCGGCCTAACGATGAATTTTTTTAAGCGCTTCTAATAGCTACTGGATAACCAATAAAGACAACTCCCTGTTTTTAAGCAAGGCCAAGAAGCGTTTTAGGATGAGTCGAGATTAAGACATCCCAAACCAGGTCATGACCACATGTAAAGCTTTTCAGTAACAATCAATTGAATTTTTACAAATTGCATCAGCAAGATTGCCCAAAGACTGTAATCATGGAAGATCCTGGGTTCATCATACTTAGGCCATCTTTTTTCATGTAAATCATCAAGGGTCAGCTGTTTATATTATTCGTTTTAGGGTGGGTCGACTCGGATTATTCTTGCGAAACTGATTGCACTACTGACCGTATCTGTTGTTTAATTACCCCGGGGGTGCTACATTTTGTACTTTTCACTGCTGGATATCTCCTAATATTCAACATTGTTTAATGGAAGGAGACTTAAGTGTAAGTGTGTTCTGCGGCGCACATATTGTCTTGTAGACTGATAACCTGAGTCTCTTGTATCTCTGTGGTAAACCTTGCTCAACAGGGACTCATAATGAAAAATTGGAAAATAAAGGATGACCCTGCTTAGGCCCATTCTCAGCCATCACCTTGCAGAAATGAAGTGCAGCAAAAGTCCCATTCGGCATACAGTTAATGACGAAAGCCGATTCACAACTGTCCATTGAAGCTTAAATTACAATGGAGTTCGTTGTATCTTGTGAGCTGATTGCCGTCGCAAGTTCTTGTGACGAGTGCCTAAATAGGGTCAAGTTTTTTCAGAGGAAATCTTCTTAATGTTAATCACAGTTGATTGTACAGATACTGAAGCCCGAGGCTGCTCTGCGGAGGATATATTGCCAGTGCGGAGCACTTTTCTCAGCTCTAACAATGAACTTAGTGCATGTTGAACGCAAAGGAACTCGGGTAAACCTCCTTAGCAACAGTCTTCATAATAATCAATTAACACGACACAGACTCCTCACAGGCCTAGATAAATTTCTTTATCGTCAAAATCCAGCCACTTTGTCGCAGAGATAGCAAAGAGACTGATACCGATAAATTGTCTATCGTTTTCAAGTTGTGCCGGTATCGTGTGGACAATAGCTAAAGTTTTGGTACCATCACACCATCACACCATCACACCGTCACACCTTAATAATCAAGAGACTACTTTCTACAAAAATTCACAAGTTCAGCCCAGTTGTTGATATCTGGAGTCATTGAGAAGTTGGAAGGCAATCAGACATCGACACAGAACACCTTGATAATGCAAATGGCTTATCATCAATAATGCAAACCTACAAGACTAGTCCACAAAAGCCGAGCATGATGCCAACGACAAAGATCCTAGACGAACATGGTGAAACTCAGCAACTAATTTGCGTTTATATTGGATTTTGAGGGTCTCAAACTTCGAAATCTATTCTTGGAAAGAATTTCAAAAATATAGGAACTTTTTCGAAACGTTTCGATCTGTGATCTTTAGCAGTGAGTTCAGGAGTTCAATGAGTTCATTGATAAAGATCACAGATGGAACCGTTTGGAAAAAGTTGCTACATTTTTTAAATTCTGTTTTATATCTTATATAGTTAGTGCAAAGAGCTTATGATTAATCGTTATTATTGGACAGGAGTTTCTTACACATTATTGTCTATTGGTTGACTAAAGTTCGTCAAGAACGCGTTTGAGCGATTCAGGGGCGCATCAAGGGAGGGGGGGTTTAGGGGTTGCAGCCCCTGCCCTTATCGGCAGAGAACAAAGGAATACAAGCATGTGGAAATAAGTTGCCCCATTTCATGCCCCATTTCTACCATAAAAACCCATGCCCTTAAAATTTCCTAGTTGCGCGCCTGCGATTGGGCAACTGTTCTTGAAAAGTGGTACAATAAATAGGTCAGGGGGAGGTTCGGCGCGCTCTACCTTACCGTTGCATAGCAACAAAGGATTCNAAAATCTATTCTTGGAAAGAATTTCAAAAATATAGGAACTTTTTCGAAACGTTTCGATCTGTGATCTTTAGCAGTGAGTTCATACGTTTCGATCTGTGATATTTATCAATGAGTTCAGGAGATCAATGAGTTCATTGATAAAGATCACAGAAGGAACCGTTTGGAAAAAGTTGCTACATTTTTTAAATTCTGTTTTATATCTTATATAGTTAGTGCAAAGAGCTTATGATTAATCGTTATTATTGGACAGGAGTGTCTTACACATTATTGTCTATTGGTTGACTAAAGTTCGTCAAGAACGCGTTTGAGCGATTCAGGGGCGCATCAAGGGAGGGGGGTTGTAGGGGTTGCAGCCCCTGCCCTTATCGGCAGAGAACAAAGGAATACAAGCATGTGGAAATAAGTTGCCCCATTTCATGCCCCATTTCTACCATAAAAACCCATGCCCTTAAAATTTCCTAGTTGCGCGCCTGCGATTGGGCAACTGTTCTTGAAAAGTGGTACAATAAATAGGTCAGGGGGAGGTTTGGCGCGCTCTACCTTACCGTTGCATAGCAACAAAGGATTCTGATTTTTTATTGACGTTGCCTCGGAGTTAGCCAATCAAATCAGTCGAAAGTAAAGCTCGTGTGACATTTTGCTCCTAATTGAAAACCAGCTTTACTCTCTACATTGCACGTAGTAGAAACCCAGTTTGATACGTACTTTCATGCAAAATTTATCATCAAATTATGATCAGATTTCTTAATTGAAAAAATAGTGGATGTCGCCTGGGATTTAGCCAATCAAATCAGTCGAAAGTGAAGCTCGTGTGACATTTTGCTCCTGGCAGTAAACCAGTTTTGCTTCCTAGATTGCACGTAGTAGAAACCCAGTTTGACACGTAATTTCATGCGAAATTTATCATCGAAGGTATGATCAGATTTCTTAATTGAAAAAATCTGTTCCTTCCCTTTGATCCTTGGTCAGTCTTTGGGCTTATCTTGCAACGTTAACATATCGTGCGAGACATCTACAAGCGCCTTGACAAATTTCCCATATATTGATTGCATATTAATGCCCAGGCTAAGGTCGAGCATATTAGCCAATGATAAGACGAATCCAAGAGAAACTAGGCGCCTAGCTGCTTAACTTCCTGGGCACTAAGATGTAGCCGTATTAACGAGGTTGATTAGGAATACACATGGCGACAAATGGGTGTAGCATGGTCTTAAACATTTCCAATTTTGACTGATAAGTTAACGCCAGCTAAAGATCTTACGGGGATATAATAGTTGATAAGTTAGAAAGACGTCATACACTCAAATACAGTAAATCCCCGCGTATAAGAACCTACAAAAATAAGAACCTGCAGGCTGTTTTCCTAATTTATACACCTTGTAATTAAGAACCTGTTTCAGTTTGATAAAAAAAGTATGTTCTTATTACAAGGGTAATAAAATTGATTTTTTTATGGTCCTTATTAAATTGATGTCTGTCCCTGATAGCTGTTAATAGCTGATAGCCCCTGATAGCTGATAGCTGTGAAGTCTGAACCTCCTCCCCTCCTTTTTAATAATGGCAAACATTTCTGTCAAGATTCTAAGCCTAGCATTGGTTATTAGGTCATTAATAACATTGCCAAATGCAAATAATAGGGTTGAAAATCTCTTGTTGATGACTCCTAAAAGGTTTCATAAGGGACCCTTTGAAGAAGAACCTTTATACCCTGAAGTTAATCTAAGTACCTTTCAAATAAGAACCTAATTCAGCCTGGCCCTGAAAAAAGTAGGTTCTTATACGCGGGGATTTACTGTATATGAAATGAAATCAAAATCAAATCATTTTTCATAAGAAACCGCTTATAAGAAACTGTAGGCTCAATTTTTCAAAATTAGGAAATCGTGCAATCTGGATCGAAAAAGCAAAGAAACTTTTGTAGTTTGCAGCTTCAATTGTCCAAGTTTCCTAAAAAGTGTTTTGACACTGTACAGTATCAACAATTCTTTTGAAATTTTTTTGAGTGCGATTTCTGTCAATACTTGTTTTGAGATCTTACTAGGTACATTTGATGCCCTTTTAACAAAAATAAGTTAATTTTCATTCAGAGCATCAAAATTTTATGAAACCATCATAAATTCTAGATTTATAGAGGGAAAAAGTAGAATCTTCAAGAAAACCATAGTTTATCATGGTCTACAATATGATGATAAGCAGAGATATGTCGCTTTTCTGGTTTACAAATTGGCAATTTGATGACGTCGCAAGCTCAAAACTGGTTGAACAGAAGAGACGCTTTAATTTTGAACATAATCAAGATATCAAAAATCGCACAAATAGAATTATAGCAAAGTTCCTTTCGAGCCATTAAAGACCCTCTGCAAACCATGAGGCTTTGCGTGCTACGGATGAGAAAACAGCACAGCACAGGCCTAGCATCAGAGACTTTCAGATAATCCGAAAGTCCATTTGCAGTGCATTCTGGGACAGCAACGGCGTGCAAAGCCACATGGTTAGCAGAGGGTCTTTAAATCAAACGAAAGGTGCATTAACCATTTGTGCTTTGTGCAATCATTTTAAAGATTTGTCACCTATGCTGTAACAATATGAATACTAAAATGATAACTTACCAAGTACAAGAATATCATATACAGACTCCGTCAGCTTTGATTCGTCTAGCGTTATTATGCATGGCATAGCATCACTACTTTTCTGTGGTCTTACACCAAGTATCTTCTGTGGACCATTTTCTGCTTCATGTAATAACTTTAAGACTCCCAAAGTTGTTCCTTTCTCAACTCTCAAAACTGGGCTGCCTTGCTTGAATATTGTCACCTGGAAAAAAGAAAATAGCTCAAAATAATGATCGTATTTCAGATCTAAAAATATTTATGCAGTGTAAAATAACTCAGCTGCAAATGTTCCTGAAAATCTGAATAAAAAAGACTGACATCTAATAGAAAAATTATAACAATATCTTACTAATTTTAGAGTAAATTTGAGAAAACATCAAGAACGAAGAAATAAGGATTATGAACAATAGAGATAATTTCTATCGTTAGTTTTGAACTATGAAATTGCTATTATCTTATGAAGCTATAAGAATTCACCAAACAAGCAAAATTTTTGGCAAAGTACATAAATGTGATTTTGATGGTCGACTGCATATCTACGACAAGAGACTTGGATTTGCTACAAATGTGACTTGGAAACTAGGATCGAAGGACATCCCTCGCGATCCTCTTTGTAAGCAGAATTTTTGTGAATCTCTTGAAAAATTGCAAACAATACTTTTTGCTTGTAGTAAGCAAAAAAAGTTCTCATGCAATGTTTGATTTGATGGCTTAATAGAGAGAACTGTTTGAAAACCAGAATCTCCAATGTTTGTTTAAAGAAGTCAGCTCGTCTAGCCAGGGCTTTAGAGTTAAGACTTTAATACACCGGATACAGCATCTGATAAAACATGAAATGTAAAATGTTAGCACCTGTAAAATAACCTTGAATAGAAACTTGGTGGAAAGTAAATTAATAAATTGTTATCAATTGAAAAGTGTTTCTCTCCAGGAAGTATGAGAAAATTTATCAGCAAGAAGATTGTACGAGTTATCTATTCTATTTGGAGAGGAATATTGGAGGAATGAAGCATTTTGAGGAGCTATTATTGTCAATGAAGAAGCATTAGATGAATGAATGAATGAATGAATGAATGAATGAATGAATGAATGAATGAATAAATGAATGAATGGACGAACAAATGAATTAATCTATGAATGAATGGACGAATAAATGAATTAATCTATGAATGAATGAAAAATTAGAAAATACAAGGTGATTCTATTGAATGAAGAGAACCAGTGAATGAGTGAAAAACGGATTTTATGGCTGAAAAATTGTCTTCTGTTTGACAAGAAATAACAAAAATCCTAGAAAACCGAGAGATCTCATTTTTAAATCAACACATTTCTTAGATGTAAGCTTGGACTTTGGGAAAACCCAGAAAAAAATCTGTCAACAATCGAACGAGTTATCACTCTTAGGAGGCTGCAGTCTGTGTCAAATTAGATGTCAGTTGAGATTTGTCATAACGAAAAATCACTCGTGCAAAACTCTTCAATGGCTTTTATTCGCAGAATTTTTTGCCTGACAGTTAAACAGACACAAGACATAAGACAAATGATTTGCATGAAGCGTGAAACCAAATGCCAGTCAATCTTTCTTGCTATTTTTAGGCAGAACGCATGATCAACGACTATGACGATTGTAAATAGATATTTTAAGAGTTGCGGCTTTGGGTTCAATACAGAAATATCATTCGAGATACCAGTGACGTCATTTCATTCAAATTTCTGCTTGACGTCATTTATTGAGATTTCTTTTTGTTACAAAATAGCAAAAAGATAGACAGGAAGTAGACTGACAACGTGATTCCTTGTATTCGTTCAATGTTTTTAATCTAATGTTTTTATCATTCAATTCAATGCGGAAAACTGAGACTCATGTAATCAGTCTAGACAGGAAGCTGAGTCTTTCCTTCTTCATACTAGTGAGTGTGAAATTTGAAGCTCGTATTTTTGTTATTTTCTGATGGATTTTAAAAAGACTGTATCAAATTATAAGTTGACATCTGAGAAAAGAAATTATCCTAATGTGGTTCTGTTAATATTTTCACCATTTTTATATTATCTTTCAAACATGTTTGGAACATCTGAATGAATAAATGAATGAATGGGTGAGTGAGTGAGTGAGTGAGTGAATGAATGAATGAATGAATGAACGAATGAATGAATGAGTGAGTGAATGAATACATAAATGAATAACTGAATGAATGAAAATGAATAAATAGAATTTAAATTACAGGATAGTATCAATTGTATCAAATTCTTGGTTGACGTCTGAAAAATCAAATGATGCGAAATTGGTTTCAGTTAATATTGTCACAATTTTAATGTTAAATTTCAAAGGTTTTTGGGACAGCATGTATCAATGAGTGAATAAATAAACGTCTTAATGAATAAATGAGTTAATGAATAAATAAATTAATGAATGAAATACAAACGATTACGAACGATTACACAATCACGCGAAATTATCTTCTGGATGAAAACATATGATTTAAATGTCTATTCAATAAATTATGCATCAATTAGAATTTGGATGACTCGTACTATAGTGTGAGCCAGCGAAGAAGAAATATGACTTTNAATAGAATTTAAATTACAGGATAGTATCAATTGTATCAAATTCTTGGTTGACGTCTGAAAAATCAAATGATGCGAAATTGGTTTCAGTTAATATTGTCACAATTTTAATGTTAAATTTCAAAGGTTTTTGGGACAGCATGTATCAATGAGTGAATAAATAAACGTCTTAATGAATAAATGAGTTAATGAATAAATAAATTAATGAATGAAATACAAACGATTACGAACGATTACACAATCACGCGAAATTATCTTCTGGATGAAAACATATGATTTAAATGTCTATTCAATAAATTATGCCAGCGAAGAAGAAATATGACTTTAAAAATTAAGTGGTTGGGTTGGGCTCAATCTGGAAACATTCTTCGGAATGTTCTTTCCTGTGAGCAAAAGATGGCGTCAGTGACATCTTTACCACGATCCTTTGCGTCACAAAGAATTTTGATTAATTTGATTGGTTGATTTACTATGTGATGAAGAGGATCACGGTAAAAAGTTCCCTGACGCAATCTTTAGCGCAAGCGTCTATTATACTACTAGCTAAGCCAGTAACTACTTTTTGGGAGTTTACAAAATGTCAGCCTTTGTTTCTCTATAAGTTAAATTGTTAGTGCCGAGCTCTTACGGGGTTTATTTTAGTGATGGATGTAAACTGATAGATTGAAAAAATTGATATAACAATAAGGCATAAAATCATGAAATTACTGACACTTGCTACCTTTAATGTGTTGAACTATCCAATATTAAGGCTTTCTAATCATCAGATTTTCCAGAAAATGGCAAAAGACCAAATATGTCAGATTAAAATTGTTATAAAATATAATTGAGTGAAATTTGGAGATTTTTAAGTATTTTGAGACAAATGAAAAATTTTCGTGCATACGAAAAATGATGCACTCTTTTTCGTAGTCTCAAGCACCTATTAGGTGCATTAAAAACATCAAAAAGGCGAGTCTATTTCAAAAATATTAAATGTCATTGTATATAATAAGATGAACCATTTCAAAATACACCATACTGTACTCCCTTCTAGCATCACGTGACTGTTAATAAATCTGTCGGCAGGCCTAAGCCAATTCATCACGAGATGGCATCCTAATCACTAAATTATTAAAATCGAAACAAGAAAATCCTTCAATATTCGATGCATGATGCAAGTTATTAAATCAAAGTTATCTTTAAAAATCTTCGAACATGACGCATGCATTACAGACGGACGCTATCAAAAAGATTGCACGAAAACATGGTATTACGATGCTTTTAATTATTCAGGTTGTGGTAAAACTTTGGCAACAGTGTTATCGCGACGTGGGAATAGCTTGATGCAGAATTTATGACAGCGCGAATGCTTAGAGCATTACATAGAAGGCATCTTTTTAACTCTGTAGATGTTTGGGAATTTAGCAAATACACAAGAATACGCGAGCGCTGCCCTGGGTTGCAGTACGTTAGGGTTAAGAAGAACGAAAGGGGGGAGAGAGAAGGAAGATAGCGTCAGCGTCCTTCTTCCCCCTCTCTTTTGCCCTTTCCCCCACATTTCGTTCCTCATTCCGAGAGTACGCCAATAAATAAAAACCTTGAAATAAATTAGGGTAGGGTGAGGGTTAACACTGAAATAAATTAGGGTTAGGGGAAGGGTTAGGTTCAGGGTTAGGGTTAGCGTTCGATTTCGGGTTTCAGGATTTTCAAAATTTGATATATTGGCGTATTACCCTTATTCCTTGATGCCCTTGTACTTGGGTGCAAGAATGCAGGGATATAAGGGCGCAAGGAAACAAGAACGCAATGACACAATGAAAGGACGTAAAGACTCAAGGAAGCAAGCACTCAAGGAATCAAGAGCAGTGCCAAATCACAAATTTCATGTTGAAAGGTAGTAATTGCGTAAAGCAAGGCGTAACTGCATGAAGTACCTGATCTGCATGAAGTACCAAGAGACAAGTCAGAACATTTTTTGTCGCATTTATAAGGCCGCAAGAGGCAGTAAAGAAAAGATGCATGCATGTGACCTTAAAAACATAAGATCGTGAGGAAATGTGTACGAAGAAGATCTTGTGTTCATAAGCCGGCTGCACTTTATACAAATTACAACCATCCAACCCAAAGGTTCTGCTCTCAGATTTCATCCGCATCGCGAATTCGTCATCTCTTGCAGAATCTCTGCGATCAACAACCCGTCAAATAAATATAAAAAACAGCATATTTCCAAAATAGAAATTCTACTTTGAACTTCATTCTTATTCCAAAAAGAACATTAGTCATCAAATACTTTTACTTCTTAAGCTTGCCACAGTTATGAAAGCATTGAATCAGAAAATCTCCTCGTGCGAACAAATTTGGCAACCATGACGAAACGGAAAACACATTGCCTATGTTTTCCGCCTTGGTTGAAGAAACTTTAAATAGTATTGTAACAAGTTTTAATCGCTCTAAAGACCCAATAATAAGTTAAAACAATTATTTGGAAATGATAACTTATTTGGGACAATTATAATGCTGACAAAAGCATTTCCATGGCAGGCAACGATACAGTACTGTACTATGAACGTATAGGGGCCGGGTTGCACTGGGGACGAACTGCCCTTCTGCTTTTGCCAAAAAGAAGAAACTTGCCTTTTTAGCAGTGGAATTTTCCGCGCGGTGGAGCTTTTCGAGCGTCGGAACTTTGTGCCCCCAGAATTTCACATAAACTTTCCATATGGCGAACATGATGGTAAGCTGTGCATCTCTCCATCATTTCTCAATGGAATGACCGGAAATTGGCGAGCGGAATATTCAACATCGGAAAAATCAACCCACGCGGAAAATTCGTTTTGGAGATAGCCTTAGCTGGTAACAGATGCTTTTGAAACAATTTCAGAAGTTTCTATTACGAAAGATGCAGCATTTTCTGCCACTTCACACGCGATTAAACACAATCTTAGTGTCTGTTATTTTCTACGGATTCATCCATCTTTCAGATTCTTAAAAAATGACGCAATTGTACGTTAGGCAAAATTAGTGTGACGGCAGGTGAACCTCATTGCTGGTGACCCCTAATTTCCGTCCGTCCTAGCGTAGTACACAGTACGTAAGTCAACGATCTTCAGTAAGGAAGTCGAGTGTTTATCCTGCTAAGCCGTTCCGCCATGTTGCTTTCTTTTTAAATTGTCTACCGCTCCCAGTTCCTATTTACATGTTTGCGAAAGAACATCGCCCCTTTGCACATAAAATTCTACCCTAGTCAAATAAACAGTGATTGAAAACCAGGGGGCACTCATAGAATATTATACAGGGATGCTTATGTCCTTTTTTGGGGTTGAAATTTGGCCATCTATTATCTTTTGGCCCGGAGGGGTACTTGATCCACATTTGTACAGGGGTGTGCCCCCGAGATTTTGACGACCAACCCACTTTTATGATGACGTAACAATAGAATTTCCAGACAATTTTAAGGGGCTTTTTACCAAAATTAACCACCCTGTTTTAGAGAAGGTCCTTGCAAACCCACGCTTATGAGGGGCATACCTTTCAGTGAATATTAGCGAGTAGCTCCTTGGGTTTTTTTGGATTTGAGAAAAACATCGTTGTTATTTAGGGGTCTGAGGATCTGGGTAGGAGTAAAAGTCTGCTTAAATGAGAATCCTGTGAAACGTTTTAACAAACACTGAGTAGCCCCCTGGGGATCGAAACCCCAACTTTTGAGCATAAACTTGAAGCGACCACTGAGAAAGCAGCCTACATTTACTAATGACATGCACTATAACATACTGCAATCCATGCAGGCTGGGAAATCCCTCAGTAAATAAACGCTTGTGATCCACAATGATTAGACATTTGCAATAGTTTTTAGGGAATCACAAAATCTGCAGCTGCAAATTTATCATAAAACAATGAAATTCCCGAAACTCCCGGGAAACTCTCCTGGGGATGAAAGACTCAAACAACGGCTTAGCAACAGTATGCGAGCAATAATCTTTGGCGTGGAGACTTCTCGATTGCTTTCTGCAGGCATTAACTAGTGGGCACTGATAATACTATGAAAAAAACTGAATACATTATTGATGACATGCTTGAAGTTTGCTCGTCTCTATTTCCTTCTTACTCTCATTTGGGGTGAATACTCGGCTATTATCTTTAAATTTTAAAACCCTACTCGGGGGCAACTACTGCCATTCAGATCGCTCGTAAAAATGGACGCCAGTTGGTGTCGAAAACCGTAAAACTTCTCTATTCTATATCATGGGGTTTGCTAGCGACTGAAAGTTCTTAAGTAGACTTATGACAAGAGCCCATTGCTTTACTACATAACTACAACAACAACCACCCATCACTGCTCAACAAGGACTCCATGCACCAAAGACCAGGACAAACAATGATCAAAGTTCCTCCACATAAATTATGTTTATGTGGGAGCCTTCCTCATATTTCAATAAAATATGGGTGTTGTTGGGGCGTGGCATACGTTTTTCCTTCGTTTTAATCTTTTTACCGTCCTTTCATGATGTTTTCCTGGCTCTGATAACCTTAAGAGGGGCACATTTAACAGGGTACATTCCTACAAACCCTTACGCAATCGGTCCAGCTGCGCAACCAGACTGAATACATGGTCGTGGTTTCGATCTTGACTGAACTGATACCGCTACAACTACTCACTGAAGCGACAACAAACATCAATTCAAGTCAATGAGATGAGCGAAAATTGAGGGCCTTGTGGAGTAAGACCAATCTGGTACCCTGACGTCATTTTCGACTAGGGGACTGGGCTCCACGGAAGTGGGCACAAAATGCTTCCCTGGCGTCCAGGACTCTCACGCGAACGCGGTCAAGTTGACGCAGGGAACCAGGCTGGAGTAAGACCACTACGCAACCTTCCAACGGTTTTCAATTTTGATCAGTTGAAACAATATTTGAAGGTCTCGGCACAGGTCAACCGTACAATAATTTCAATAACCAATATATGTCATGTGGATTGATTAGACAAAGAGATCTTTTAACAGTTAACTTTCGAGATCCTCATACAACAAACTGTAAGAGTGGCATCATTGTGTAGCTAACATATCTTTTTAGCCGCAAAACCTCAATTTCACTAAGATTTCAATTTTCCAGTAAATTTGGAACTTTCCGCGCGGGAAAAAAGCGCAGGAATAATAGGAGTGTCAACGTGAAAATGAATGCAGGTTTAGACTATAGTGCCTTCTTAGATAGGTAGACTACATTTCATTTCATTTTGATTTATTTCAACAGGGTTAAATACATTCAGTAAGATATACATAACTGATTTTCAATGTGCCCTGCTTAAAAACAAACTAACTTAATACATGAATTGCTACGTAATACAAATCAACTTCAAGATCTCTGCAATAAAATCGGCACCTCAGGGGGGTTCAATGAAATTTCTGGCAAAATTAATAATCCTACAAGGGAACTGTCATGTCTTTCGTTATCAAACTTTTGAAATATTGCAGCACTAAAGGTGAAGATCATGAATGTCTCCACACCTTGTCCTGATTATCTTAGTTTTTCTCGCCAAATAACCCAACATGTGGACTCTTCTCCTTCTCCTTTTAGGATGGTTTCTCAAAAAAAGGGCGTTTTCTGACGTTCTGAAGGGCGTGGCCCCAAAAGACAAACGCCACTGACCATAGGAGTGTCATCGCTAGAATGAATGCAGGTTTATATTTCAGTGCATTCATAGTTAGAACAATTTTGATAAAAAAACATGCACGTCGGCAAAATTTGGTAACTTTCCGCACGGGAAAACATGTGATTGCCAACACGATAGAAGTGCCATCGTGAAATTGAATAAAGGAAACATTTGAGCGTCAGCGAAATTTCTTTGTGATTTCAACTTGAATGGTGGAAGGTAATAGCGCGAAATGCGCGAAATAGGGTATTTGACACTTTTAACCTAGGGTTTTAACCCACTGGAAACGTTCCTTTTGTGAAGTTGCCCAAAGAGCGCACGTGCGGCAAATCTGAATTAATCCAACTTTGTTGCATTGCCGCGTCTCATTGTTTTCTGCAGTGCGTCAAAAACGACGCTTCAAGTGTGAATTCAGTTTTACAATTCGATCAGGCAGTGGAATTGAAAGGTCATGTATGTAATAAGGACAGTTGCATGTAGCATCAATTTCACTGTTTTGCAAAGCGAAATAAAAGCTGTCAAATAGAGTATTAAAAACAAAAACACGATGTGCAACTAATAATAATATGATTGGTAACTAACGTCGAAACCAACGATTCAAAACAGTAGAAAATACTAACAATAGCGCAACCTGGCAGCACCCTGTGTTCTTATTGCTTCTTGCCTGGTCACATACAATAGTTTCATATCTGCTCAAATAATGGTAACAATAATTTATTTATTCAAGATCTTAGGCCTGAATTATTCATGACTATCATAGGCACTGTAGTTGCCTAGTTGAAAAATAGCTGCATGGAAACGAAACGCTGCGACAAACATGAAGACATAAAAACATGAACGGGGGGTAATCAATGCCAGATAGCGAGAACTGTTATACAGTTGCTATTTGCGTAGGGATATGACAGTGAGAGATTGAGAAAAGGGGGGATGGTTTCAGACAGGGAGCTTGGAGTGGTAATCGTTGAATTTAAACTTGCAGCGTTTTCTTGACGCTTGTCATGTCAGATCTGTTTTATTTCTATTTCATTCATTTCTACGTAGCATCAGAAGGTAGTTTTAGGACACTGAGAAGCTAAGCTTAAGAAGCAGTGTTCTGATGCTTTCTCGATGTGACCACACCTAGTGATTCCTTTAGCCTGGAGTTACAGAGAGTTGGCGACTCTCCCCACTCTACGTAGCAGGTTTGACGGGGCGGGGACTCAAACCATCAACCTTCAATTGATAGCCAAGGGTAGTCAAGCGCGCTACCACTGTGCCATTCCCACTTTATCCAAGCCTATTTTCAAGGTAAGGCTTGCGGCAACGTATCAACTGTAAATACCAACTTAAAATACTTTCATCTTCGCACTCGCAATTTGGCTAGAAAAGAGGAGACATAGGACATTCGCTTTGTCCAACAAATAGGGTTAATGACTCATTAATATGTCTGGCAACGATTTTGCTGCCATCACTTGGAATTTCACAAGGTATCTCGTCTCGAGGCATGTAATGCTTCAAGGCCTGGCGGCAGGGATCAAGAGATGCTTTTGACACTTCATGCGTCAGTCGGATAAGGTATATTGCCCTGAAAGCTATTTGACTAGGATCACGTTTACACTGTACATGTGCAGTTTTGACCCGCTACAAAGTTGTTACGGTTCAAGAGCGTTTACATTGCTCCAAAACAAATTTTCTATAGACAGAAGAAAAAAGTGTTACGGATTAGCAGGAACAGTGTAAAAGGGAGGCTGATCGGTTACACTTCAGTTACGGTTCCAAAGTTGTACCGGTATAGTGTAAACGGGTCTAAAGAGGTACAAGAGGAGGTGTGAAACTGGATGATCAAATACGGCGGGCAAATCATTCTAGAATTTACGCAAAGCTGAGTAATCCACTGCGGAGGAGAGTGCGAGAAGGTCTACTGAAGTGTCCTCATTGTCCAGGAGAACAAAAATCCTTGACAGTGCGGGGGATGCACGAAGGAGCAATGACGTAATCCTACCAGACACGCAATGAAACATTTGCTCCTGCTGAGAAATGGATTTAATTTGACAAAGCGTAAATCGATAGAGTTTAACAAGTTTGAATAGGTCACACCATGCCTCGCAACGAGGAAGGGGAATACCATTAAAACCCCGCGCGAGCTGCATGAAATGTTTAGATAATCAGAGCACTAATATTGTGCAAAGATCAATACCCACGAGGCAGGAAATCTATCATCAGGTATGTCACCTTGGCCGTGAATCAGGATATTAAAAACTGCGATACCCAAGTGACATTCTAAGCAGTTTTTAAGAATACCAGGGTCAAATCAGCATGCAATGGTGTTAGGCCATATTGCTCTTCTAGAGATAAGCAGCAGATTTGGAAGGTTTCTGAAGAGTGACTTGCTAGTCAAGCTGTCAAACGGATGATGCACCCAATCTCAACGCTGCAGGTTATCGCCAATATACACACGGCAAGTGTATAATATTAATGAAAGGTTGCAGATATGTAACACGTACGAAATACCACGGCAAACCGGGGGTAGCTGAAATATATCACACTCCTGATTCAGCACATGTTCTATCACATGAGCTTTATCAGACTCAAGTTGAAAGGGGGTTGGGTGCGAATTGCTTCGCTTACTTGAGAAAACTGTATCTTTTTGTGGATACATTTTACTGTAAAACATCTGATAGGTCAAGCAAATTATTTGACCATGAACGATAATGGAAAAAATATGGCGGATGGGGCATTTTCAAATAATTCACTGCATTAATTTTGCATTATGCATTCCTGTAAGTGACGCTTTTTACAGGATTTTTACGTTTAAGGAATTTATTCAGTGAATTTATTCTAATAACTGTTTATGATGATGATGATGATGATGATGATGATGATGATGATGATGATGATAATGATTCTGTGAAAATGAAATGCCCTTCACTAGCTTCTATTCCGCAGCTGTCCATTGAAACGTTCGTCACTGGAAAATAAGTTTGAAGATAAAGTGGAGATCCCCTTGAACATTCCCTTTCACGACTTTCTAGCATAAAGCCTACCTAACATTTGTACGTTGCCTTTCACCAGCACCACGGGGCAAAATTCCTCGAACCAAATGAGTCTTGCGTCTGCACAAGCAAAACTCACACATGATGAAACGCAAGGGATTCAGCGTCAAGGAAAAGGGAAACGCTTCCTTCAAGTGTGAATTCAGCTTTATTAGGTACTGTAGATAGTTGGTAGTAGTTATTGCCAATCTTAATGTGCACTACAGATATATGTTGCCAATTTTAAATAAATTGATTATTATTATTATTACTATTTAGGCTTCACACACAAGAATTTGGCAAAAAGAACGCGACCAAAAGCACAGCAGATCAGAAAATAGCAAACAAACGCAACAAACAACCAGCAACTTTTGAACAAGAGTCAAGATTCTGTTCAATGTAGTGTAACAAAGCATGTAACAGTAGATAGAGGACTTCAATGTGGCACATGGTAACGAGGCCAGGCCACCAAATGACACGTTAGCCTTCGTAGAAATGCTCCTCCGAAGCGACGAAAGAAGAGGCTCTTTATCATATGATCGAGGGTTTTAGGCTGTTTTCGCACATGTCAAAGTCAACGATTTGCGTATCCAGATTTTTTGAATTGTTGAAGCGATATAGCAATATTATCATTATCATTATTGTATTGTATTTTAGATGGAGGGACCCTTGAAAATCAGCATTTGCTGAAGGGTTACCCTCCTTAAATATATGAAAGCAAAGCAAATTAAATCAATGGTCTTCGCTTTATTCTATCCACTATAAGTATTTACTTGAAACTAAGAATTTGACCCAGTATCAAAGTTTCTTAAAATTCTCATTATTTCAGGACTTAAAGTTTCTTACCATAGAAGCAAATGTAAGGGCACCACGTATATAAGGGCATGCCCTTAAAACCCGAATTTACGAGTCTGTTATATATGCGAGTTTGTTTTGAGAAAATCACAAAATTCGAAATGATGCATTATTTGCACTGATTTTCTTTCGCATGCACTGCTTCCTATAGCTTTCTTCGTTGCATTGAATTGCTACAGAATGACAACATTCGGTAATCGGGGTTACAAAAGAACGCTGTAGTATAACAAATGCAAACCAAACGAACAAAACCCCAAAACAATTTCCTGAATCTCATATCTTTTCTGCTTGATTGAAATGACCACAACAATATTTGAAACATTGGTTAAAAATGATTAAGATCTTTGCTTTAAAAACATTAAAACCAAAGCTTATATCTAGGAACTAATTTTAAGGTAGGGATATCTGTTTACACTTTATTCTAAGCCTTAGCGTTCAGTAAAAACATGCATGGGCCTTTGCTTTTTCTAATTTTGAAAAGTCTGGTGGTAGATCAATTACAACATCGTAGCTATATCGCTATTGTTAGGTCTGCTGGATACGCTAACTATGACTTATAATCAAACATACCTAGAAACCGGACTAAATTTGCGACTTTGATATTTCCGTATGGCCTAAGTAAAATCCCGATGACGAGATGGCTCAAAATTCATTTTTTTTTCCAGTGCTGGAAGATGGGACAACAAATTATGAGTACAAAGATTAATGTTTCTTTTAGTCATAAAGTGGAAATATTTCATAGTTATCTTTTTAATTCTGTGCAGTGAATACCACCACAGAAAACCAAAACAGCACTTCTAGACATGATACAAAGATAAGCTAATCTATACACCAGTACTTTGAAGACAAACACATCTTCTGTGTAATCCAGGTGTGATGCATTGTTCTTATCCAGATTATTTTGAAAACAGTTTTACAAGGTATCTTTGGTCAATTGATTTTAAATCAATTGCGCGGGGCACTTAGGCTAAAAACATTACTTTACTACAAAGCATTTTGTAGGCGAAGTTTAGGGCGTGTTTCATTGTGGCCACTGAAGTAAAGGGGTGACCTATGTACACCTAATGAGGTGGGTCTCGCTTTGGTAGGCCCAAGATTTGACGCCATTCCATTTCCATCAGCTTTAGGACATTGATTAGTCTTTAGGCGATGCCTCGCATCAGAACCTGGAAATGAGGCTGGTAAAAGACAGAAATGTTTCTTCAGCTGAAACTGCACTGGTTTCCACGACTACATGTAAAGAATATCTAGAATCTACCAAACCACTGAGCCTTATGATAACTAAACAAAGTTCACATAAGTTATTTTCTCTCTCCCTTCTATTTCTTCCAACCATTTTTGATGGTATTATTCTATCCTTAGCTGCTTGCTATCCAAGGAACTTTGTTCCTGATAACAGAAAGACTACATTATAATCCAAATGTTTGGGACACAAAACTTTCGGAAAAATGTTTGGACAAAAAGTTTCGGACACTTTTTGAAAAATTGGAAACAATTTCCTTTCTTACAGCTAATTGATCAAATCTTTCCCTTTAAATGAGTTAACCCTTTGAAACTTTTTGATTTTAATGCATGCTAAAGGTGACCATCTTCAAAAACGTACTTGTGCGGGCGTTTTAGAGAACACATATTCAGTTTCTGCGAAAATCACTGCAGTATGAATGTTTTAGAAATTTCATTTCGATATGCTAACTTTGAACGAGGCAAGCGCCTCCTCTGTCACGTGGAATACCTAATGCCTCGCAACTTAATAAGCTGTTGGACTTGATGCTACACGTCTCAATTTTCATGAGACTATTTTGGTAAAGGTCGTAAAGGAATACATCAAAATGAAACTATGTTTCAGGAAGTAGCTTTGCCAATCTGAATTATTTAAATAAAGGTGAAAGATTTTTAAGGTCAAGGGCACTCAATTTCCTATGGGAATAACGTCATCTAAAGGTTATTCTATCCAAATTTTCCTGCATGCGGGCTAACACGTGGAAATCAGTTTCCCTTTGTGTCATATTTGAAAAGGGCATCTCTTTTTGAGGAATCGGACACAAATTGACACCTTGAATGGTCATCATGGGAAATAGGTATACCTTGAAAGGATGTCATGGGAAATAGGTATTTTCGGCGAAATTTTGAGAAGATGATTTGCTGAATTGTCATACTTGAAAGGACTTGTCCATTTTGAGATATCGTACACAAATTGGCACCTTGAATGGTCATCATGGGAAATAGGTATTATCGAAGAACTTGATTTGCTCTTTGGCATCTTTGAAGGGCGTGTCCATTTTGAAAATCAGAACCAAATTGACTTCTTGAAGGGTCATCATGGGAAATAGGTATTTTCGGAGAAATTTGTACAAGTTGATTTGCTGAATTGTCATAATTGAAAGGCGTGTCCATTTTGAGAAATCTGACACAAATTGACACCTTCAAGAGTTATCATGGGAAATAGGTATTTTCGGCGAAATTTGGCGAAGTTGATTTGCTCTTTGTCATCTTTGAAGGGCGTGTCCATTTTGAGAAATCGGAACCAAATTGATGTCTTGAAGGGTCGTCATAGAGAATGTTTTCGGAGATAAGATTAAAGATACAGTCATTAGATACAGTAAAGTAATCAGAAAGAGCCTGATAAATTTGAGTAAAATGCTTATTAGGTTGGGCGATGCTCAGTAAATGCGTTAAAATTAAAGCCTTGGAAACCTTTTAGGTACTGAAGTTATTCGCACTTATGTCATATTTGAAAGGGCATGTTCATTTGAGAAATCGGACACAAATTGACATGTTGAAGGGTCATGATAGGAAATAGATATTTTCTGAGAAATTTGGAGAACTTGATTTGCTTTGATGTCATATTTCAAAAGGCATGTTCTTTTCGAGAAATCGGGCACAAATTGACATATTCAAGGGTCATCCACAGGAAATCAATTTTTTCGGAGAAATTTAGTGAAAATGTGCAAATATATGAGAAATTGATTAACATAAGTAATCAGAAAGAAACTTTGTAACTTTATTAGGCACCGAGGTTGTTTTGTTAATGCGTCAGTGGATTGGAATGAAGAAGTGGTATTTTCACTGTTGCATCCGACATTACCCCCGGTTAATAAATGTTTACAGTTGCCTTGCACGGTAACAAAGTTGTCCAGGGAAAGCTTGAAGAGAAACGCTGCCACAGTATTCATAACTTTACAACAGCGGTATTTTAAGGCGATGAATGTAGATTTGAAAAGATTTATTGTTATTTTGTGTGCCCCAGAACAACACGGATTTAATGCTTGGTTTGGCATCGGCCACGTAATCGCAACAATTTCATTTTGTCAGATCGACTTCTTGGGATGAACCCAGCGTAATTCGATATTCCAGTCAAGAGATTTGTCTAGAAAACGCATTTGAACGTTAAATTCCCCAGCCTAGAGATATTTTCTTACCACCATATATATATGTTCACAAATATTACTTATCAAGCATGAAAGCCACAAGTAACAAGACAACACAAAACCTGTCGAAAATGCAAGCTCTAGGCAGGCTTTTTAGACAATGAGATCCAACACCTAACGCATCCTTCATCCTATTTTCCGGTATGAAAAACCTATGCCTTTTATGGGACCCTCCATTTGTTTTGGTGACTTTTAAACACATCAAATTCAATTTGGTTCTAACGATTTTTGATTAGGGGTAAAAGATAAAAGTCCTATGATAATTTCTTTAGTTAACTGTAACAAATTCCAAGTACTGCTGCTCATCGAATCACAGATTAGGTAAATTCTTGTCGTATCGATACCCTAACGTATCTCGTGTTTTAAAAGTTTCAAGTTAAGATTATCTTTCGATCTTTCTTGGTTACCTCTAGGCAAAACAAAAAGGGTAAAATTTCATGCAATAATCCGTTTACCTACCGGTAGTATACTGCATAAAACTTCAATGAACATGCCAAGATCCAGACTAGTAAATCACTCTACAAAGTTGAGTAAAACAGTGAAATCCCAAAGTAGACATGAAGCGATTAAAAAGCCAAACTGGGAAATAAAGTTTAAAATTCCTCACCACTTTACTGGACTTTGTGATGTCTGGGACTTCACCTGGATCGTTGTGATTGCCATTTGTTTTGGGGCTTGCCTGCACTTGTGGTACAATAGCTGCCATTTTAGGAACGGGTTCCCTCGACGTGTCTGCCCCTAAACTTCCTTGCTGCCGCATAAAAACTGCCGTGTAGACACAATAAAGAGTGAGATGAGTGCCAAAGAACCGGTAAAGGGTTCACTGCCTGAATGCCTGCTTTTGTCGCGGTCAGGAATAATTCACGGCTGTCTGAACTCTGTAAATGTTCGTTATCATTGTGTCGTGCTGGCCGGGTGATCTGATCTGCCGCTCATTCGTACTGCTTCGTTGTGCGGTACGAAATGTGTTTTGCTACAGTATAATGCCGTGCGCAGATGCGCGCATGTGTTGCGCCCGCGGCTTCTATTGTGCGCATTTCAATGCCTCATTTAGCGCGCATTATTCCGCACTCGCAGCGCCGGATGAGTTATTGTTTCACTTTATTTGCATTTCAGTCCGCTTGCGCCCTTTGTTGACTTTTAAGCACGATAAAGAGACTAAGGATTTTCTCTCAATGCAACTCGCAATCTCGTTGAGATTGCATTTGCCGATCGTAACACCTGTAAAACAACGTGCTCTCGTCCCAACGAAATCTAACTATCACGCTCGCCGACGACCACATGGGAGCTCCTTTTGAAAAGGAAGCGAAAACGACTGCCTTTGCCGGCCGGCTTTTACACTTCCTACACAATGGGCATTATCATTTACAGCAAGGACGGCAAGAATAAATACCTCTACACAAAGGAACTAAAAGTTTAAATTAATTGGCTAGAAGTCCCAAGAGTTTGTTTTCCTGTGGATGTTTCTAATAGAATAAGGGAATGCCTTTCTTCTCAGGGGATATAAGATAGATCAAGTGTTATTTTAAAATAGTTAACTCTGTTGCACTTTGATAAAGAACGCGAGAAATTCTTACATCAAGCGGATGAGGAATAGATATAAAAAGATCCCAAATAAAGACGAAGAAGCTCAAAGGAAATGCCGTTTTAACAGCTCTGCCAACACAGTAATATTTGTTTACAAATTGAGACTTCGGTCATGGGGATGTCCCTTCAGCAATCGAATACGATATAGGGGTATGCCCTCTAAACTACCCGTCACCTGCCTGGAATTGACTTACGGATCAAACGGATAATAGGCCACGTCTGAAGCCAATCGTGAAACCGGACATGTATCAGCAGAACGGATCGTATTACGCCGGTCGTACGGATATCAAGACATAACGATACCGAACTGCGGAATGTTCGAGGAAAGATGGGGACGAGAGGGGGCGAGGGTAGCTCAAAGCTTGATACCACTCAACGTCAACGAAAAGAAGGATCGCGGACTTACACACACGTATTTTGATAAGAAATTCAACTCTCAGATCGCTAAAAATTAAGGAACTTCAGTACTGGGAAAAAATCATTTAAACAATTATTTATATTAGTTAAAGAAACCATTAGCATATTTTTAATTTATTTTCACTTGTTTCCTGTATCATATTATTCGGAAGGTACGTGAGTAATGTCTAAACATTGCAAAGGCTTCAAAAAACTTCGTTTTGAAAGGTTCATGAGGGAACAGGAAGTAAACATGAAGATTGTTATGGAAGTCGTAAGAAACTCGTAAGAAACTCTGAGTATCCAAAATCTGATAATTTTAAGAAACTTTCAGTACTGGGTAAAATTCTTAGTTTCTTATAAAAAATACGTTGATCTCAGCAGAGTGGAATCGTATTGAATTGGTATGGAATAAAATAAAGGGACGCACAGGGGCGAGCTTTAAAAGCTCTAACAAGAGCTGTTAATCTGTACTGGACTCAAAAAGCTTCTGTGAGACTAGAAAATGGATTGTCTGATGAAGTGACGATAAAACGAGGAGTAAGACAGGGCTGTGTACTGTCCCCTGCTCTCTTCAACCTCTACACAAACACTGTTAGAAGGGTATGTAGATGGAAAGAGAAGAAGAGGTCGCCCTGGGTCGCCCAAGCAAGGATGAGTTGGTATGACAACATCAAGGAGTGGACCGGTATGCAATATGAATGGGCAACAAGAATAGCAATGGACAGAGAAAAGTGGAGGGCTACTGTGTCATCCAACGTCAAAAGATACGGAACATGAAGACGAAGAAGAAAGGGGCGAGGGTAGCTCGAGATTGATTCCACTATCGTGAATGAAAAGAAGGATCGCGGACTTAATTCGTAAACCAAGGAACTGCAAATCTTTGAATAATGCATGCCTTTGTGGATAAGCTTTTTTTTAACAGCAGCTTGACTGGCCCGTCATTGTATTTTAATAACTGTTTCGCTTGATTATGGTTGACAGAGAAATGCGGTCGAATAGTAGGGGGCTTATGGACCTTCACATATCTTTTGGGATGAGCTCAGCGGAGGTTTCCAAAACAAATTTGTGGCATTTACGATTTGAAAGAACTCATGCGAAAGATAAAGTCAATTAAATAAGAACATTATTCTCAAGGCCTTATGAGGTTATGCATTATAACGAAATAACGTGCTCTCAACAGCGCGGGAAATAATTCAAACTGACTATGTTCAAACAGAGGACTGGGACCAGACAATACGAGTACTTGGGCAAGTACTTGTGGGTAAGGTGGAACGTAAGAATATAGATTTACCAAACTAATCTAGATATTTATCTGCAAATTTGAACAAGGGCCATTCAAAGGCAAAGAAATCATGGGATGTAATACAATTGGCAAATTACTTGTTCCAAAAGGAAATTTAAAACATGCGGGATTATATAACCTTGAAATAGCCAATCAGAAAAGTTTTTAGATAAGAAATATGTGCCTCTTATCGATTTTGGATCCTTTTTGGTTCAAAATTTACCTTCCGGCACATTTGCGTGCGTGGTTAACGATTTGTGCTTTCCGTAAACGGTTGTAACTGAAAATTCTGTGCTCTATAAGAACCATACCCTAGGTACCAGAGCCATATTGCTTCTAGTACCTTGTACTAAGGGTATAAGTGCCACAATTTCAAAACGTAAAAAAAGTTTGAGAGACAACACCCGTGCAACTATATTCAGAGCAACAGATTTGAGCCTTTGACGATCATAAGGAACGAAAAATGTCGGCGTTTGATGAAAATCTCTAAATTCTTGGCAGGGAAATTGTTTACAGCAATGCTAATGGTTGCATTACTTTCTGCTGTTTCTGCCAATTTTCATAATGCAATGCCTATGGAATGGCTCTCTTGCCAGCAATTATACCCTGGGTGCCAGAGCATTACCTGGCACCCAGGGTACAGCAATTAGTACCAAGAATAAGGTCTGAGAATAAGCTTCTTCAGAAAGTTAGTGGCAGCAGCGTAGCCGAGGGTACGGACTGCGGCTGCCTACACGTATGCATGAACAAGAAAAGCCCAGCCTTCAGCCTTCAGAAACTTTCAAAGAAGGGTAACTGTTTGATGCTGGATCAAACATGGGGGCAGGGGAGGGGATTCAGATAAAGGGCCATAAAGCATGTTGACAATAAACCTTCTATCATCATCATCATCATTAATCTATTTAAAGTAGGCTTATAAACAAATATTGTAGCAAAACTACTTCTAATTTAGGCCTACTACCTATCTTGCAAAAACAAATTAAAAATAAATTTACAGTCGTTAAATAATAATATTATAAAATATATATGATAGCTGCGTATCATGTTAGATACTCAACCTNAATTTGGGGTTTCTGGAAGCAAAATAAGAAAATGTGGCCTTTCGTGGAAGAAAATGGCCAAACATTAGACCCTGGGCTTGACTGGCCTAAACTAAAATTGCCAAAAAGAAGACCCTTGGTGAAACGTGAAGGCCGAAAAAGTATACCCTTGAGCGCGGCACATCCCCGGGTACCTTTACTATGGAAGAACCCCCCCCCCCCACGTGCCACCCTGCACACATGTAGTTGTTTTGTTGTTTTATAAGAAACTATGAATTTTACCCAGTACTAAAAGTTTCTTAAAATGAGTAGTGAAAGTTTCTCAAGAGTTTCTAAGCAGGTTCCGAAAATTCTTGCTGTGTTCGTCAATTTTGTGAAACCATGCATTTGTCTGGACATTACTCAAGTAAAATACCCAGTAATAGATTACAACAAACAAGCGCAAGCATTCTTTAGATTCCTAGATGAAATAAAAAAGTTTTCTTAACGATTTTTGCGAGTACTCGAGTTGCTTAATATTTTTGTGACCTGAGGGTTCGGTTTCTTATAAAGAGTCTATTATAAAAAATACGCGTTTCATCGACGAAACGTTATTACTAGCCTGTGCGCAGCCTCAACACTCCTCCGGGAAAGTATGGCAATTGCTGACGACGAAGTTCAATAAAAGGAATAAAAGCGAGTACAAGAGAAATAGACTGCAACGAAACTTGCCTTAAGGCATAAGCGCGATGTTTTGGTGTGTATTGGACCAAACTTGATGCATTTTAAAGCAATTATTTTTATCTCAAAAAGTGCAACCCGTTACTCCCACAGCTCCCCTAAATGGCATGCTATGTCCTGTCTTTGAGCTGATTTGAAGAGAAATAGACGGGAAGAAAACTTGCCTTTTGGCGTACGCGCGATTTTTGGCGCACTCAGTGACATTCGCAAACGAGACAATAATAGTTGTTGATTCCTACGAGTTTTGTCTGACTTTTGACAATGTCTGAAAAGTTTAAAAGGATACATTGGAGTGTGGTATGATTCTTTGTTGGGTTAAGACCGCAGACGTGTACCGCAAGTCTTCTTGGTATTTTCTAACCTAATTTGTATCACATGTAAAATAATAGATCCATCTACGGTTTCTTCTATGGTCAAACCTCACTTCTATCCCTTTTCATCCCAAACAAAAGTACATCAGATTCGCTGCAATACAATCTGCTTTATGAGCACAAGTTTTATCTTTTAACTCAAAATATAAATCACACTGCAGATACCTGAGATACCCATGATACAGCAAAACTAACGATAACTTCACCAGGGGAGAGGGTTGTCTTTACTAGATCTTAATTCAGGGTATGCCATCAGCATTTGTCCAAAATAGTAGTACCCTTCACTGCACCAATTTTAATTAAAAGGCACTCTTGCATAGCCTATATTCGCTGAAAAGGATGTCTTTCGTACATGAAAACTGCGAAATTGGCATACCTCTAGATTCATCTACGGCCATTTTTCTTTGGTTAAACTCTAACCCTTTTCATTCCAAACAAAAGTATATCAGATTCGCTGCAATACTGAGCACACAGTATCCTCTTATATTGCATTATTCTTTAAGAAGCTTTAATCAAAGTAAATATAAATATGCCGATTATATAGAAACACTATGGATAACTTCACAGGAGAGCGGGGTTCTATGCCAGAGCTCGAGGATGGTACTCACGCTACCAAAATCCAACAAAAATAATGAAGGGCTGAGCCCCACGTTTTTCGTCCAGGATCAGTGTGTCTGGTCCCCCAGTGTGCCGGCAGCCTTAAAAGTACCCATATGCCTAGACCAATTTTCGCAAAAGATAATTCCACTCGAGACCAAAGCAACAGTCAAATAGTACATTCTACCATTGGAGAACCCCTCCCCTCTCTCGACGATAACACGAGACCTAAACTGCGTTCACACGATACCGGCACAATTTGAAAACGGCATAAAAATGTTACGGATACGCCTCCCATTCACATGAAAACGGTATATTTGTTGCCGGCACAATTTGAAAACGGAACTCTAACCGGCACAATTTGAAAACGGCATCGTGTGAACACTCGAAAACGACGAAAACGGAACATCTTTCGACACTTTCAAAACGAGGTTTATCGATTCTTAAGGTGTGGATACATTTCTTTGGCATCAAATTATTGGGGAGATTGCAACGAATTTGTTACCTTCAAATTTCCTACCTTTTTCAAATTGTGCCGGTATCGTGTGAACACTAGCTNTTCAAAACGAGGTTGATCGATTCTTAAGGTGTGGGTACATTTCTTTGGCATCAAATTATTGGGGAGATTGCAACGAATTTGTTACCTTCAAATTTCCTACCTTTTTCAAATTGTGCCGGTATCGTGTGAACACTAGCTAAAATTTCGATACCGTTACATGTTTTGCTGTTTTCAAATTGTGCCGGCATCGTGTTGTGAACGTAGTGAAGCGTTGATTGACAAATGAAGCGTTATCACTGTCGCTGCCCTCCGTCAAACTAAAGCTGAATTCGCATTTGATGCGGTCCGGGTGCGGTCCGGGTGCGGTGCCACTCAGATAAGACTCGTGACATCGCAAACAACGTTCTTGCATCTCATACCGCGTGCCTTACCATGGCAACGTCAAGAAAACCCTTTGCACGGCATGTATGCGTTCGCAATGTACGTACATCTTCATTTATTGCATCGATTTCAGCGCGGCACAAGAAACAGACCGCTTCACCCCCGTCAGGAATCTTGCGGTGCGTAACGGATCTTGTGCTTATCATATGCAGAGTCAGCCAGGAACTGCCTAAGACGAATTATGGTGTCATCTTTCCAGGTAATTCAATACCTAAATTGATGCTGGTTTTTCTCTTTGGTTAGAACTGTCAAAATTTAATCTCTTTGCCAGAAGGAAAGATCATGGCATGGGAAGCAAGAGAATACCAAAGTCCAATTGAAGTATCACGTTACTTTCACAAGAGACAAACCAGGCATGTAGGACTGAGCCCCAAGGCCTAGCAAAGCAAACATTAAGGACTGGGGCCTAGCCTACAAGGCAGTAAAACTGGGGCCTTGAAGGCACTCGGCTTGCAATCAATGAAAAAGAGAAGTACCAATTATCAAGTTTTTCCAACATCAGTAGCTGCTGTTTTTCAATTCATAACTTGTGGCCAGCGTCATTCACTATTCTGAAGTCACGAGACACCCCCTGGAACGTTGGCTATGGATCATAAAACTGTAAAACTGGCAATTTTAGAAAGTCATGCAATTTCAAGAACTTTGCGATACTGAAAGTTTCCAGAGTTCAAATTCTGGGATTTTGTCGAAAAATGTAGTTTTTTCTTTATCTTTTGATAGTACATATTTCTATCGTAAGGGTACAGGATTTGCATGAAAACGCGAAACCTACCCTGGGTACTAGAGCCAACAAACAATAAAATAAGAAGACACATGAAAGAGGAAGGAAGAGAGAAATTTTCTTTCCCATTTTCCTTTTCTCAATTTTAATGTTCCTTTTGGATTTTTTTTTCGAGGCCCTGGTACCCAGCGTAACGCAAAACCACGACTAGATATTTATTCTGCGAAAAGACTTTGTTTGCAAATGCCACTAGTGGACAATGCACTGTTGCAGCGACGAAAGTTTTAAATTAGGAGGCCTCTTATGAAAATCAGTGTTCAGGGCCCCACCAGCCGTTCTAGTTCGCTTTTGTAGCTGAATAATACAAAAAAATTTAATAGGCCTACCAAAAACATGTTTACGAATCACCAGTGAGTGTGTAAACGTGGGGTAAACGTTCGGCCTATCTGTATACGTTGTTGTCCAGTTGAATATTTGAGAACACAACCTCGTTCCCAGGCCACAAACGGTCTTCTCGCAATCTCAATTGTGTCGACCGATTGATTATCGACGGATCGAGGCAGTATCTTCGCAGGAGTAGTGACCGTTGGAACAACGTTGAGCAGAACATTCCGTTCTTGATTGATGTCGTCTCAGAATTAGCCAATCAAATCAGCTGGGGTGGGAAGAGTTTAGAAATATCGCTCTGTCCAGACTCCTTTGTAGAATAGCCAAAAGGTTACAAGGAATGCACATATAAGAAACTGCAGCCTACCAACATGGTATCTATATTTTCTTTTATAAGAAACTAAAGAGCGTAATTTATTTTCAATTTCCTGTGAATGATAAATACCATGTGAAAGATAGTTTCTTACTGGACATGAAAAAAATCAGCGAACCTCTTTTGAAACAATTTTCTTACGTACAAGAAACTGGACAGCTTGACTAGAAAATGTCGAGCTTCTCAATTGCAGGGACTCACTGTGCCTTTTCTCGGTACAGATGTTTTTTATAAGAAAATCTTGATAAGAAACTTTACTGTAAGATCACTAAAAATTAAGAAACGTCAGTACTGGGATAGAATTATTTAAGAAACGTTTTTTTAGTCAACGAAATCCATAGCATATCTTTACTTTATTTCATATGTTTCTAGTATTGAATTACAGTACTTGGAATATACTTGAGTAATGTCTAGGCAGTGGCACGGGGTCCTAAAGCTTTGTTGTGAAAAGCGTATGAGGGCACAGGATGTAAACAAGAATTTGTGCAAACACCTAAGTCGACCTAAGACACCCTTAAGAAACTTTGAGTACTCAAATAAAGAGAATTCTAAGAAACTTTCAGTACTGGGTCGAATTCTTAGTTTTTTATCAAACAACACGTGTACTGGATTCTTTCCTACAATACACTAGAGCCTCGTATTTCAAGAGACTAACTTTGAGGCAGCTGCATGATATAAATAAAGGATTCATTTGTTGCCAAACACCTGGTAACTTCAAAACATGGCAAAACATTTACTGTCTAGTCCAGATTCAATGACTACAGACGCCACCAGCATTTGCATTTACATTAAAACAGATCATCCTTGAAATCTAAATTATAACATTGCAAAACAAAGAAAAAATGAACAGAAAGACTTGTATCTGGATAGGATTAGTCAGCAAAATCGTACCACTGTGANAAAATTATTCGATGTTTCCTCAAAAAGTTTAGAAATTACGATGGTTTTAAGTTTTTTTCAAAATTTTTCTTGAATTCTTAAAAAAGAAGAAAAGCACTCTAATTCTGGAAATATTGAAGATTTCTGAAAAGTCCAACGGTAGAATTATTACAAAGTAGGTAAAGTTTATTTCAAGCCATTCCATTCAAAGAAATAGGTCACAGAATTTTACACCGACCTTTTTAAAGATTTGAAACCTATGCTCTGCCATGCTGCTTAGAGATCTTTGCGAGAGCAAGTGTAAATCGCTATTACATCTATCTTTGGACTGAATTGACTAGTTTCAGTATTATAGCATTTTCTATATTTCAACTTGTATGAGATTGTGAAGTCATCAAATTTCTAAATCACAAACCATGAGAGTGACAGACTTATGTTTAATGTTTACCACTATATTATACAGGGTATCCCAAAAAAGTTGTGCCTCATTTGTGCAGCTGCTGTGGAGGAGCTGTAACTTCTATTGTCCCGTTGTTGATACGGCTGCTTTGGATATACTTCAACTTAGAGTTTGAGATCTTGTTCTAGCCGATCGGACAAGTGGTTGCTGATTTATGGCGCAAGAAAGTAAAAAAAGTGAAAACTTCAAAAACAGCACTTCCTTTGTTCTCCAAAAATGCCAAAATCAAGTAAATACTGCAAGAAAGGGTTCTTGAGCTGTATTAGAATTTTTTCTATAGTTAATAAAGGGTTAATTGTATTGTTTACTGATAACAAAACACCATTTGTTAATTGCGAAATACCTAAAATATTCAAATAAAACGCTAGAACCTTCTCTTCGAATATTTACTTGGATTATGACATTTTTGGAGAACAAAGAAAGTGCTGTTTTTGAAGTTTTCACTTTTTGACTTTCGTGCGTCATAAATCAGCAACCGCTTTTGCGATTGGCTAAAACAAGGTTTCAAACTCTAAGTTAAAGCCTATCCTATGCAACTGTACCAAAAACGGAACAATTGACCTTACTGCTCCTCCACAGCAGCCGCACAAATGGGGCACAACTTTGGTAGAAGAACAGCGACTGGAAGTATCAAAAATTTCGACACTGCTGAGGTGGTCAAAAAGCCATAACTTGAGCTTTTAACACAGAAGTAATACTCCGTTTTAAGGGGAAAATTCCTCTAGAAATTTCGTATATTTAATAGAGCGATTCCGCTAGCGAATCAGATATCTGGCAAATATCGCTATGCGCGGAATTTTCGCCATAATGTAATTAGGCCATAGGAAGTTTACGGTAATCGTTAAGGTGTGTGACATTTGGCAGGCAAATGAACACGTGGTATTGACAAGGTTAAGTGAAACAATGTAAAACCATACCACGCAGGCTTAATGAACGTGCCATTGAAACAGGTAAGCACACTATGGCAACCAGCAGAAATTCAATCAAATAATCAAGTGCACTTTTACTTAGCAGGTTGCTGGTTTCCATTCGGACCTGCAAAGAACCGGGGGTTTTATTCAGGGTTGTACCACGGTATTATCAAATGGTATTTTTCTAATCAAAGCAAATCCAACCACTAATTGAAATTATAAAAATATTGCCACAACTGCGGCAGACGTTTTATTGTAATGCTGAATTCACCCTTGAGGTGATTTTCGTGGTGCGCTGCGCTGCGGCGCGGAGTGGTGAATTTCAATTAATCCAACTTTGTCGCATTGGCAATGCGTCACTACGCTTCATTGCTTTCTGGAATGCGTCAAGAACGACATTTTAAGTCTCAATTCAGCTTAACGGTGTTTCAAAACAGAACTAGTAGCATGGAAGCACATACTTCAAATGGTGCAAAGTTTTCACATCCGCGTGGCTTTTTGCAGCGAAAACTACTACCGCAGCTGCCGCAGACGTTCCTCTTTCACGTGCGGCATTAAGAAACGCAACTGACTAAAATATACGGAAATTGTTTATTGAGATTGCGATTGCCGCAACTATCATAGGCATTTTGCAGTCTCCGTAGCCTCTATTAGTTCTACCATTGACTATGGTTCTACCACCTGATGAACAAAAAAACTTCACGAGCTACAGCGCGTTTTGTTCTACAAAAGCAAACGTTATCAACAAAACGTTTCTATCAGCATTTAGTTAGAAAGCCCAGCTTCCTTTTGAGATGTTGCTTGGTCAATACAAAGCATGTGACAAAATAGCTTTTGATTTCAAGAAGTTAAGTACGATCTCGCTCGTGAAGTTTTTTTAATTTCAAATCTGCCTTTTTAAATTTCTCGAGAACTGCATGATTTTGGGAATATATACCAAAAATTTAGACCCTGCTGCCGCTACACATCCTCAACAAACCTGTCTGTATGATATGTCTTATAACGTTGAAAGTACAGATGGTATGAACAAGCGGTCTTCAACCTTGAAATCAGGCTTTCAGATGGCATAAAATTGATGTCTCGACAATTTGATACAAACAACTTGCTAGAATTCCCCCTTTACTAAGCTCAAAACTCAAATTTCTCTCAAAATCCGCTCTTCAAGATTTTTCGATTTATGAATAATTTTCAAAAAGTTTGCTCCATAATAGCGAGTGAGGAGAATTAATTGGCCAAGTGCTTCGACTTTTGAAACAGACATAGAACTCTGATGCCGTTTCCATTCCAATGTATACCAAAGCCTGAAAGCATCTTATTGCATAAGCAACGGCACATGGCAAGCGATCGATTTGATAAAACTCGCACAGGTGTATCCATTGTTTGTTTTGATTTCGTGCCATGTGCTTTGTTTAAGAACAATGGGATTTCGTGCTTTTTGTTGTTCTATTATCATTTTAAATTGCTCAGCTGCCGTTGACTTCAAAACGTGGCATGACTTCTTTTGTATGAAGTGCGCGGAACAGTCAACAATGCCGTTAAAGTGTGTTGCGTCAGAGATAAGCCCGATCAAAGAGCAATTGCAAGAATCTTCAATTCAAAACGCCCCAGTTTCCATTTGAGCGCTTGATTCAGGTAATTTGCTGCGAATAGGCCTTTCAAGCTTCGTTCACACTAGAATAGAAAAGCGCTGGACATGCATTAGAAATACGACGAAAAACAGCGTCGAAATCATCTTAGCCACGATTTTAAATTTTGTCGGCGACTGTGAACTTTGAAGATGTCCTAATATCAAAAAGTTTGATCTCATTTGGAAGCGAAAACTCACTAAAAATGCCTTTAAAATGAGATTAGAAAATGCGTCATCCCAATCGACGATTACGCTAAAGATGGCGGCGTGGAACTTTTACCAAGGTGCATTGCGTTCCAATTACGAATCTTTAACGATTTTACAGGGATTCGATTAAAGAACGCAACACATCTTGGTAGAAAGTTCCTCGCCGCCACCTTTAGCGTAATCGTGTATTCTAACGCGTTTTTATTCAATTGTGAAGCAAGCTTAATGCTGAATTGACACTTGTGGGGATTTTGTGGCGCGACGCGACGCGACGCGACGCGGCATGGCATGGCACGGCATGGCACGGCATGGCACGGCACGATAAAGTTCAATTGATCTAACTTTTGTCGCATTGGCAATGCGTCGCCACGCTTCATTGTTATCCGGAATGCCTCAAGAACGACGCTTCAAGGGTGAATTCAGCTTAACGCAAGGACAACAGCTTTGCAAGAATTCTCAGTCAAAAGATCAAAAGCTCGCTGAAAAGGTGCACTTTCATGTGTATTAGCACGTCCGGAACTGGTGACTGGTGGAAGAATTTCCCAGACAGGATAAACAAGTTTTTCGACGGGGGCTAGCTTTCTACGTGAAAGGCCTAACCATCCTTTCTCCGCAAATATTCTCTTGCATAAATCAAATTTCTGATAAAAACCTGATCTAGATGTAATGCAAAATTATAGAAAATTGCGTTTTGAAATATGCCAATGAGATCCAACCTAAATTAAGATGGTACAATCAAACCTCGATTATCCGGACTCGTTAGGACTGGAATAAAGAGTCCGGATAATCGAAAGTCTGGAAATTCGAAGAATGAAATATGAAAATGAAAAATGAGATTGAGATAAATAACACTGAGATGAGAAAAAAGTCCAGGTAATTGCAAAGTATATTTGGTTCATGCTTTGTTTTGAGCAATGCCAGGAGCAATGTTAATAAAAACGCGTTTAATCTAAATTCAGCTTACAGCACTTTACGAAATGAAATATGGTGTCAGCTTGTTCTTTTCAGGAAGTCAATGCAATGCGGAATTTCTGCTATCTATATCTATTCTGAAACTTATACAGTCGAAGGTCCAACTCAGTCAAGCCATATCACTATGAATTGAACAAATTCATGATTTTTGGAGGGAGTAAAGTTCAGTCCAAAATTCAAGGGTGGGCATGTGCTGTGTTTTAGGTGGTCCTATGTATGTCTAGGAAGAACGATTTCACCAACACATTTTTCAGCGTACCAGTACAAATCGCGCTCTTAAAAAGACTAGTTTTGGGGACATACATTTTTATAATACTCCGATAAAACCTAATTTTGAGGACAAATATTGACCAACATCCAAGAACATGAACAGTCCAACTTAGTTGCAAAATGATATTGTTGAAAAGAGTTCAAAATAAACCTGGTTTTAGGGACAGACATTAACATAGTATGGGAGAAATAAACTGGTTATGTGGACATACATGGGACCACTGTCCTCACTGTCCTCACTGCAACATGCCCACTCTTGAAAATTATTGATATTCTTATCAATTTATTTTCCGTTTCCTTACACAAATGTAACCAAAAATTGTAAAAATAGTGCCAACTGTATGTTATGTTATGTATTTACAATGCTAATTAATACCAACGGTTAGAAAGGCATTGCTCAGTCCTCAATTCGCAGCAACGTAACTCACATATTCAGCATGGCCGTACACAGCTCAAAATTTTCAGGGGGGCAAGAAAGGAACATTCTCTCAAAGGTGAACAAAACTTCTGCATTTTCCACCTTTTCGCATCGTATTTTGAGAACTTTTAGGGGGCAATTACCCCTGCTGCCCCTGTGCTGTGTACGGCCTTCATATTCAGAAATGATTGAATAGATTTTCATAGAAATATATCAAAAATTAGAGCTCCCATAGCCCCATATACCAAAAGCATTTCTTCGTTAAAAGATTATCGGGAAATGGTCTACAACTCGATTGAAATTTATAGTCAAAGATTCAGGCTTCAGTCTTATGCAGAACTTTCGAGACTTTCGAAGACTTTCGAGATTTTGCAAGATTTTTTAAGATTTTGCAAGATTTTTAAGGATTGAAACGATTTTTGACATTTCAAACAATTATCGAAAGATTTTTTTGAGAACTTGTGTCATTTGTTTGGGGGAGAATTCCTGGATTTTTGAGATTTTCGAAAATTTTAGGATTTTCTTTGGGATTTATAAGATTTTGGGAAGATTTTGAGATTTTCAAGATTTTTCGAGATTTTTCGAGATTTTTGGGATTTTCAAGGAATTTTTATGAAAATTTATTTATGATTTTTGGTAATGTATGATTTTTGGAGTGATTTGCCCCTTGGTAGTGCAAGCATGTTTTTTGATAAATTATGGCAAGCTAAAATATTGGAATTTCACTGATTGAATATTTCTTTCAGCAACATTTTTCATGGAATGAAATTGAACGAGGAACTGAACAAAAACCACAAGAAAGCGAAACAGTAAGCACGGAACCCATAGCATCCTGGAAGAAGAGCAAGAAGAGATAAATTCCTGGAAGTGATTTTAAAAGAGTGGCACAAACCTTCCGCTTAACTAGGAAGGAAAACGTGAATTGTGAAATGTCTGACGTTAGCTGGCAAGAGCTGAAGTAACACGTATCTGGAACATTAGTCAATTCTATTTCGTATTTACGCCTCGCTGTCAGAAGCACAGACAATGGTTATCTTAGACAGGGTGTGTCCCAAAATTATTGTTTCACATTTTAATTGTTATTGTGGAGGAGCTTCAATTTCAAAANTTTTGATAAATTATCGCAAGATAAAATATTGGTATTTCACTGATTGAATATTTCTTTCAGCAACATTTTTCATGGAATGAAATTGAACGAGGAACTGAACAAAAACCACAAGAAAGCGAAACAGTAAGCACGGTATCCATAGCATCACCGTGGAAGAAGAGATAAATTCCTGCTGGAAGTGATTTTAAAAGAGTGGCACAAACCTTCCGCTTAACTAGGAAGGAAAACGTGAATTGTGAAATGTCTGACGTTAGCTGGCAAGAGCTGAAGTAACACGTATCTGGAACATTAGTCAATTCTGTTTCGTATTTACGCCTCGCTGTCAGAAGCACAAACAATGGTTATCTTAGACAGGGTGTCCCAAAATTATTGTTTGACATTTTAATTGTTATTGTGGAGGAGCTTAAATTTCAAAATTTTCAGTTTGGCATTGTCCAAAAGAAGTTTCAACTTTGCTTGCAAATTTGAACAAGGATTTTAGGTCTGTTTTAAACAATTCTGAGACGAAGCATTTGTATAAAATTTATTGTAATAAGAGAACAATGCGACTGATTTTGAGCAGCTAAATTTTCTTACCTAAGTTGATATGTTAGCTACACAACACACCTATAATCAGTTGCTAGAAATTTGATAAATGGTTTGAGAGCTACAGGCTTTCAAATATATAAACATTTTTCCGAATCACCCGGTATTTCAGACTCTAACGTTCAGAAATATTGGATATGATGACGATTTGGTTGGTTTCTAAATTAAATATCGATTTTTTTTATCTTGTAACGGTTAAAAGGATCTGGAAATGGTTGAAAGGAAATGGCTGAATTTTTAGCAAGTTTAATGCTACTACAAACTTGCCTAGAAAAGATCTTATTTTGCATATTTCTCAATACCCATCATGTTTTGTCATGATCTCAATTCAAGTCTTAAATTTCAGTCATTTTGTTCATTAAAAGAGGTACTTCTAAAATTGTTTGGAAACGCATACATGATACAATTTTCTTTCCATTTAGCTGCTTCACCGCTGCTTCATAGCTAACACAACGGTTTCGAAGTCACTCAAAAACTTGGGCTCGATAGGCCATATCTCGATTACTATGCTTCCAATTAGAAAGTCTGCGATACTGAATTCTTATTTGAAACTTCTTCTTCTGAAAAAATCAACAAAAAATCAATTTGAAATTAAGGCGCCTTCACAGTAACAGTTAAACATAGAACAATCATTTTGGGACACCCTGTAGCGAATGCTTTTAAACATAAGATCCTTTTGGATGATTACAAAGTCCGTCATACGCTCCGATTCTGCATAAAAATATCGAAAAGAGAAGCATCGTTCGTTATCATTTACGCTTTCTGCACGTTTTTGCAAATTGTAAGCCACCCATCTTCCGTAGCAATATCAACATAACAGAATACATAGTGATTGAGTGTAGGTATTATAGTTTGCTCCTTCTTACACTCTGGCATATCGCCAAGTAGAAAAAGCTCGATGCGCTAGTTTCCACATTAACTCAACCAATGAAGCAATTAGTGATTAGTTAAACAATCTAGCATAACTTCGCAAAGCATGCATTACTGGAGCCCCTGAATTTGAATATCAAAGCGTGAGCAACACAAAATGATCCTTAATGATCTTGTTTTTCACAAAATGCATTCTTGAAATCATGCATCACAGCGATTGATCACTGTATGCGCTTTCTTTATTTCAACGCTCATTAGCAGAGATCAAACGTTAGTCAGTTGCACTAACGAGCGTGACTTACTTACTTAACTTACTTCCTGACATCGCAGCCACTTCTTAGATTACAAAGGACTTTGTAATAAAAAATGGATCTATCAAATCAATAAAAGTCCAAGTTGATAACAATAACCCACGAAAGTTCAACACTGCATCCAGTAGTGCAATTTGCAAAACATTTTGCATCAAAACACTTCCTGCATAAAAGATTAAATTTGCTATAGAAAAATAAACAAATTAAAATTTAGCGTAGAAAAATACAGCGCCTTTCCCTATTGGTTCAATCAACATTATCTAGGAGATACTGAGCAATTAGCAACGACACATGATATTTTCCAATTTCACAATCTTCCTTAATGACCAGCGTAGTCGAGTCATTCGGCATTTTAAAACTCAGCAAGAACCCTAATTAACAGTGAAAAAATTCCACCCATTCGCAAAATTACAACCGCTGGAAACATCTATGCTGGAAAGCAGCAGGCAGATTAGAATTTGGCATCAACAAGATGCATACAGTAAAGGTCAGACCGTGGGACCCCAGGACTTGATGCGAGATAGGACCCTTTATACTAGAGGGTCATCACCCTCAACCTAAATCCACTCTTGAAGGGATTTTGCGATGCGGCGTGGTGTGATATAGTTCAATAATCAAACTTTCTCGCATTGGCAATGCGTCGCCACGCTTCATTGTTATCCGGAGTGCGCCAAGAACGACACTNTTGTAATCAAAAATGGATGATTCTAATCAATAAAAATCAAAGTTAATAACAATAACCCACGAAAGTTCAACACTGCATCCAGTAGCGCAATTTGCAAAACATTTTGCATCAAAACACTTCCTGCATAAAAGATTAAATTTGCTATAGAAAAATAAACAAATTAAAATTTAGCGTAGAAAAATACAGCGCCTTTCCCTATTGGTTCAATCAACATTCTCTAGGAGACACTGAGCAATTAGCAACGACACATGATATTTTCCAATTTCGCAATCTTCCTTAATGACCAGCGTAGTCGAGTCATTCGGCATTTCAAAACTCAGCAAGAACCCTAATTAACAGTGAGAAAATTCCACCCATTCGCAAAATTACAACCGCTGGAAACATCTATGCTGGAAAGCAGCATGCAGATTAGAATTTGGCATCAACAAGATGCATACAGTAAAAGTCAGACCGTGGGACCCCAGGACTTGATGCGAGATAGGACCCTTTATACTAGAGGGTCATCACCCTCAACCTGAATCCACTCTTGGGGGCATTTTGCAGTGCAGTGCGATGCAGCGTGATGTGATATAGTTCAATAATCAAACTTTTTCGCATTGGCAATGCGTCGCCGCGCTTCATTGTTATCCGGAGTGCGCCAAGAACGACACTTATAGTGTGATAAACACGTCAAGAAGTAATGTCGAAAAAAAAAAACAAAAAATTATGTGGATTTTCGGGAATAAGACCATTCCTCAATGAAGAGAAAGCTAAAATGCTACTAACATCTGTTGTTATGTCAAAATTTTCATATTGTCCCTTGATATGGCTATTTTGTAGCAAAACTGCTAACAAAGATATAAATCGGACAAATAAGCGTGCCTTGAGAGTTTTGTATGGAGATTATGACTCATTATTTGAACAGCTCTTAGCTAGAGATGGAAGCAGTAAAGTCCACGAAAAGAGCCTATAAAGTCTTGTGACTGAAATTTATATCAAAAGGATATACAATATCCGCACCATGCAGGCTTTCATCAGCAAAGTCACATCGATATGGACTAAATTCGCTTGCATTTAGAGGTAGTCTCCTGTGGAATACTCTAGATGATCAACTAAAGAGAGCTGGTTCCTTGGGGGCTTATAAAAAGAGGATCGCAGAATGGGATGGCAAAGAATGTTTGTTTAATTCGTACACAATTTCATTATATTGTAAATAGTTGGTTTTTATTAGTTTCTAATGGCTATATTTTATTGACCAACTTTTTAAAATGTTATGATGATGATGATGATGATGATGATGATGATGATGTTGATGTTGATGATGGTGATGATGATGATGATGATGATGTTGATGTTGATGTTGATGATGATGTTGATATTGATGATGATGATGATGATGATGTGAATTCAGCTTTACGTCCTTTACGACAGAAAGCTTAGCTTTATTGTTCAGACCACATTACGGTGGAATTAAATCTTTGAAAAAGTGGTATCTCAAGTGATCTATCTCACAATTGTACTTAAAGGTCCCAGGGTCCTAGGGTCTTGCAGTCTGGACTTTACTGTATGCATCAACAACATGATGCAATGGGATCCTGATTGTTGGTATTGCGATGAAGCTATTTGGTTTTCTCAGACGGGTGTTTCAAATCGCTTTCAAGTTTCGTTTTCGGTATTAATAGTGCTTAGAATCGAAGTAAATTGACGATAATCTCGTTATTCAAACATCGCATCTGGGATTACAGGGTATTGAAAATGCCGTGAATTGATGCTTTATTGATTCGAAATAATGCTGATATATTGCTTCGTTTCATTTCGTTTTCCACGTTCCAGGGTGTATATTACCAATTCGTGCAGTTATAAACCGTAATTGTGCAGTAATAAATGAAAAATTGTAGAAACAAAGGGAGCCAATTGGGAACTAAAATATGTCCTTCAACTAAAGCATAATAACAACACAATCCACGAATTTGTCAATGGTACATTTTTCCGTACTCCGAGTTCAAATTGATTTCTGATTAACGATTGTACATTTCATCAAGAACCGATTTTTTTGGGTACTAATCCAGCATTAGTCACTTCATCTATCAAGAATCTCAAAATGTATCCAAATTGGCGTTGTTGACATCACTTTACAAATACAATTCTCAGCTCAGCAGTAAAACGTGAATAGTCAATCAAAAACGGAAGCCTATCAACCACATCTGCCGTTTTGTGATCAAGTAAGCACTTTTTGACTTCAACCAGCATAGACTTAAAATCGTTAAAAAAGCTGGTGTAATAACTATTACTACTTTGTTCACACTGAATGGCTTGAAAGAAACTTCCTGTCATTCTACAGTAAATTTTTGCGATATATTGATTATTTTCTTATTACAATATTCTTCATATTTCAACTCGTTTCAGGTTGCGACATCAACAAATTTCTAAATCGTACACGAATTTCTAAACTGACTGGACTGCACAGCAGAAAGAGTCTTACAGATAAACTTTCAGTTATCAGCACCCTCATTATTTCCAAACCTCATGAAGTAACGAACTCCTTAGTATAGGGTTAAGTTCAATCACTTAGCAAACACACACAAGCACATCAGCAGCATACGAGATAATAGTGTTGCTAATTGATCTGCTCCTTTTTCACACTTGATAAAAAGTAACCTTCGACAAGTTTCTATATTTGCTAAAGGGTTTTATAGCAATCTCATCCCCAGAGTGAGTTCGTTGCTCTACCTCTACTCTGGGATACNCATGGTAATTTAATGGACCAGAAAAGCAAAATAACAGTGGCAGGGGAAAGTTTTTCTAGGCTTTGAAATTCTTCCACAGTAGGCCGTTTAGTAAAATTATTTTACAAAACGAATGGAGATACATCTAAGACGAATGTTTCATACGAAAAGGCAGCTTATTATGTAGACATTACAAGAAAAATAGCTAACTTATCTTCGATTTGACGAGGAAGGATATTTGGAGCAAAAAGCTCAATAGACCCACTTTACCCCGTAGACCCACATTACCCCACCCTACCCTAATGTCGAAAAAAAAAAACAAAAATTATGTGGATTTTCGGGAATAAGACCATTCCTCAATGAAGAGAAAGCCAAAATGCTACTAACATCTGTTGTTATGTCAAATATTTCATATTGTCCCCTGATATGGCTATTCTGTAGCAAAACTGATAACAAAGATACAAATCGGACAAATAAGCGTGCCTTGAGAGTTTTGTATGGAGATTATGACTCATTATTTGAACAGCTCTGAGCTAGAGATGGAAGCAGTAAAGTCCACGAAAAGAGCCTACAAAGTCTTGTGACTGAAATTTATATCAAAAGGATATACAATATCCGCACCATGCAGGCTTTCATCAGCAAAGTCATATCGATATGGACTAAATTCGCTTGCATTTAGAGGTAGTCTCCTGTGGAATACTCTAGATGATCAACTAAAGAGAGCTGGTTCCTTGGGGGCTTTTAAAAGGAGGATCGCAGAATGGGATGGCAAAGAATGTTATTGTTTAATTCGTACACAATTTCATTATATTGTAAATAGTTGGTTTTTATTAGTTTCTAATGGCTATATTTTATTGACCAACTTTTTAAAATGTTATGATGATGATGATGATGATGATGATGATGATGATGATGATGATGATGATGTTGATGTTGATGATGGTGATGATGATGGTGATGATGATGATGATGTTGATGATGATGATGATGATGATGTTGATGATGGTGATGATGATGTTGATGATGATGATGTGAATTCAGCTTTACGACAGAAAGCTTAGCTTTATTGTTTAGACCACATTACGGTGGAATTAAATCTTTGAAAAAGTGGTATCTCAAGTGATCTATCTCACAATTGTACTTAAAGGTCCCAGGGTCCTAGGGTCTTGCAGTCTGGACTTTACTGTATGCATCAACAACATGATGCAATGGGATCCTGATTGTTGGTATTGCGATGAAGCTATTTGGTTTTCTCAGACGGGTGTTTCAAATCGCTTTCAAGTTTCGTTTTCGGTATTAATAGTGCTTAAAATCGAAGTAAATTGACGATAATCTCGTTATTCAAACATCGCATCTGGGATTACAGGGTATTGAAAATGCCGTGAATTGATGCTTTATTGATTCGAAATAATGCTGATATAATGCTTCGTTTCATTTCGTTTTCCACGTTCCAGGGTGTATTTTAACGGGCAGTGATTACCAATTCGTGCAGTGATAAACCGTAATTGTGCAGTAATAAATGAAAAATTGTAGAAACAAAGGGAGCCAATTGGGAACTAAAATACGTTCTTCAACTAAAGCATAATAACAACACAATCCATGAATTTGTCAATGGTACATTTTTCCGTACTCCGAGTTCAAATTGATTTCTGATTAACGATTGTACATTTCATCAAGAACCGATTTTTTTTGGGACTAATCCAGCAAACATAGGTTCCAAATCTTTAAATTGGCGTAAAAAAGTTGGTGTAAAATTCAGTGACATATTTCTTTGAATCGAATGGCTTGAAAGAAACTTTAGCTCCTTTGCTATAACTCTACCGTTGGACTTTTCAGAAATCTTGAATATTTTCGAAATTACAACGTATTTCATATTTCAACTCATTTGAGGATGTGACGTAATCAAATTTCTAAATCTCAAACCAGAAGAGCGAAAGACTTTTTCTTGATACCATATTGTAGACGTTCATAAACTATGTTTTTCTGAAAAATTATTCGATGTTTCCTCAAAAAGTTTAGAAATTACGATGGTTTTAAGTTTTTTTCAAAATTTTTCTTGAATTCTTAAAAAAGAAGAAAAGCACTTTAATTCTGAAAATATTGAAGACTTCTGAAAAGTCCAACGGTAGAATTATTACAAAGTAGCTAAAGTTTCTTTCAAGCCAATCCATTCAAAGAAATAGGTCGCAGAATTTTACACCGACCTTTTCAAAGATTTGAAACCTATGCTAATCCAGCATAGTCACGTCATCTATCAAGAATCTCAAAATGTATCCAAATTGGCGTTGTTGACATCACTTTACAAATACAATTCTCAGCTCAGCAGTAAAACGTGAATAGTCAATCAAAAACGGAAGCCTATCAACCACATCTGCCGTTTTGTGATCAAGTAAGCACTTTTTGACTTCAACCAGCATAGACTTACAACCTTTAAAAAAGCTGGTGTAATGTGGTGTAATGACTATTACAGTACTACTTTGTTCACACTGAATGGCTTGAAAGAAACTTCCTGTCATTCTACAGTAAATTTTTGCGATATATTGATTATTTTCTTATTACAATATTCTTCATATTTCAACTCGTTTCAGGTTGCGACATCAACAAATTTCTAAATCGTACACAAATTTATAAACTGACGGGACACAGCAGAAAGAGTCTTACAGATAAACTTTCAGTTATCAGCACCCTCATTATTTCCAAACCTCATGAAGTAACGAACTCCTTAGTATAGGGTTAAGTTCAATCACTTAGCAAACACACACAAGCACATCAGCAACATACGAGATAATAGTGTTGCTAATTGATCTGCTCATTTTTCACACTTGATAAAAAGTAACGTTCGACAAGTTTCTATATTTGTTAAAGGGTTTTATAGCAATCTCATCCCAGAGTGAGTTCGTTGCTCTACCTCTACTCTGGGATACAAGTGGCCGTTCTGCAATTTTATTGGCTATTCGAAAACAATAGATAACAAAAACTATTTCTCGAAATCTTACTAATTATTCGAATAACAACAATAAAATCAATCACTAAGCAACAACCACTAGAATGTTACTTTGTTGTTTGGAATCGAGGTCACACCATGAGCGTTACCCTGCCAACTGCAAATCCATAATGGCTGCTAATCCGCCCTTATTTTGGGCGGATTGGGACCAAGTGTACCAGGGTGTTCACTCGGCTTCATGACTAGCGCATGACGTAAGAACACCCTGGGAACGAGGTTGGTTTTATAGTGCTGTCTTGTAGATAAATAACACTATTAACTCTTTCACAAATGTAGAACAAATTAGAACACCACGCTAGAAGCCTTTATTTCAAAATTTACTTGATTTTGACATTGTTGGAGAACAAAGGAAAGGAAGGAGTTCCACTTATTTTGCCTTTCCTGTGCCATAAGTCAGTAACCACTAGTCACATCGACTCAAACAAGGTCTCAAATTCTAAGTAGAAGCCTATCCTATACATCTGTATAAAAAACGGGACAATTGAAGTTACAGCTCCACCACAGCAGCCACACAAACGTAGCACAATTTTTTGGGACACCCTGTAGTGTAGCTACAAATGAGAATAGCACACCAAACACAAACAAACTGTCTCAGCAGAACAAAGCTCCAGGACAGCCAACTCTTTCATATGACATCAAGATAATAAAATACAACTTGTGGATCTATCATGGGTCTCTATCTACCTGTATTTAATTTATTGATTATTCCATGTACAAAAAATTGAGAAAAAAATGAAAATGAAATGAAAATACAGAAATAAAATTATGGTCATAATGGAAAAAGATGTCTCAGCACTTTCAACCAATCAGTATACAGCAATCTCGAAAAAATAGGATTCAGATTGTAGCTCTCTGTTGTTGAGGTAACTGTATCCTCGTTTAGGCTTGGTTGATAGATTTATGACCTTTCGTCCCTTGTTTCCCTGCGTTCTTTGACTTGATGATATCTCTCCGGTTTGGCGCCGGAAAATATAAGCAAAGGCGCCGGAAAATATAAAATCGAGGCAAACATAATTTCGACGCTTTTTCCCGTCGCATTTCAAACTCATTTCTAACGCGTTTTTAATCTGGCGTGAACCAAGGTTAAAAATGCAGTACAGTAAATCCCCGCATATAAGAACCTACTTTTTTGAGAGCCAGGCTGAATTAGGTTCTTATTTCAAAGGTACTTGGATCAATTTCAGGGTATAAAGGTTCTTATTCGAAGGGTCCCTTGTGTAAACCTTTTAGGAGTTACTATCAAGAGATTTTCAACCATATTATTTGTTTTGGCAATGTTATTAAGGACCTAATAACTAATGCTAAGGTTACAAAGAGCAGGGGAGGAGGTTCAGATATTAACAGCCAACTGGGACAGAAAATAAACTTAACAAGGATGATAAAAAAATCAACATTATTACCCTTGTACCTTGTAATAAGAAAATATTGTTTTCATCAAACTGAAACAGGTTCTTAATTACGAGGTGCATAATTTAGGAAAAACAGCATGTAGGTTCTTATTTTTGTAGGTTCTTATATGCGGGGATTTACTGTATATTTTCCGACACAACTTGACAATCAATCAATTAGATATCTGACAATAATATCATTTTATAAAATGTTATTTTGATTCCCAAAAGGACACGAACTCTTTGATGTGAAATTATCAAAATCGATCAGTGACCTTTCTACAACCATCAAACATTGGAATACAGCCCCCCTTCCTCTCGGGCGCCCCTTGCTCCCAAAATATTATAAGATAACCAGAAAAGGTTTTTGCGTCTAAAATGAAATATTTCAGCAGCGCAATGAACCCCCAAACAACACATCTCAGAAACAACGATAATAATCTTATGAGATGTTAGGGGTTTGCGGTAAATAATTCAGAATGTTCTTCAACAAAATAGAGCCCCCAAAAGTACCTGTTGTGTTGACTGCAATCTACCCCAAAAGTCAATGTTTGAGAAAAAGAGTTAACATTTATCAAATTAAAATTGTAATTGAAGATATGAGTTCCTTGATAATGATAGAAGGATATTTTTGAGATCTTGAGAGGGTTGCTTGCCCAAGAAATCATCGCGAGCAACACAAAATATTACGAAATGATTGAACGGCAGGTCAAGTTGCGATCCCTATCCTTCACCTGGAATGCAAATTAGATCGGGTATCGCGAAAACAAAAACAACTGATACAATTAAATAAAACTAATCAATTAAACGATACTCACAACTTTATTTGAGGGTATTGCCAGTCCTGCAACTCCGCCAACGAAGCCTTTTGGTCGCATCAACGAAAGAACTTTCTCGGCAGCAGCCATCGAACTATCAAGGAAACTTTTCGAGAACGGGTCGCTTAATGGGGCATCTGAAAGACAATTCATCGTAGATAATACCAAGCTGTTTGTATCAGCAATATGTATTATTCATTGTTGTCGACAAAAGGCAATGCAGCGAGAGGCATCGTTGTGAGGAATACCTCATCATTCTTCATATGCCCCTTGGGGAGGTATTCAATTACCATTATCCCTTATTTACAAGCATACATTTGCTATGCGCAGTCACAAACTGCGATTTCCTCTCCTAATAAGCCAGTTTGCAAGTAAAAAGTTGGAATGGAATTCAATTTTATAAAACAATCAGTTTTTTCATGCACATTCCCCGCATTTCATGTTGGGGGGTATCAGTAGCTTAGCTTGTTGCATGCAAAAATTAATGAATGAATCCTTTAGCTGCCCGGAAAACGGGGGTTGAATCCAGTACATACGCAAACCGGAATATATAAGCAAAAACAATACAGAACGAATATTCAGTAAGAATAAGAAGAAATGCGCATGCTTATCAAATTTGCAAAGGTCATGCAAGAAAAACTTTATGAGAAAAATCTCCATAAAAATCTTGTCCTAAGAAATGCTTTTAAGTCAACTTCTTGACTCGACGCTAAAATTAATTTTCATATTTTGAAACTTTTAAAGGCACATTGAAACTTGAGGTTTGAAAAGGTTTGCACCAGTTATCTTCTACGAAACTGTATTGAGCCATTATTATACTGTTCCTTTGAAAGTTACACGAAAGACATTTGATTTTCGTCTATAGGAGATGATCATTTCCGTCGACATTGCTTTTGACGCTGAAAATTTAACAAAGGTTTGATCAATTTTTTGTAGTTCTATTTCAACATTTTCAGAACGAGGTTAAGCTGTCAAACAGCATCGCTCAAAGCTGTACAGGGTTTAGAGTGGTATAACTATATTTGATATTAATGAAATTAATATCTCTGCAAAATTAGCTTTTCTACCGGGTGTCCCCAAAAAGTACTCCTGTTTGAAAAATCACCTAAATTTGATTTAAATTTCTTTTTTTAGAAAGTAGATCAAGGACCAGATTATTTTCCCAGGTATAGCTGATCTTGTGATTGGTTTTAAAATTAGCAAATTTAGCTCTTTTTAGGGCTGCCTTGTTTTGAAGCATACTGCAAAAAGCACTGATGATTACCAGATTAATTTCTTTTTGTATATTAAGCTTCTAGTTAGGTCATAAATGTCAGAAGGAAACGCAAAATATCATTGTTGACTTGAAGGATAATGAAGAATCTCAAAGTAATGGCTCTTTTTACAATGTTGGCAAGATTTACAATGTTGCTTAAAGAGTATAGCTCAGAATAAGGGTTTTCAACCAGTCATTTTATACCCTTTAAGTAGTGAAAACAAACATTTTATCGTCTTTAAATATATTTAGATCATTGACAAAACAGCTCAAAAAGAAAATTTTATGATAGGTTTGATAATCGAGTTTTGGTGATTATTTAAACGGGAGTACTTTTTTGGGACACCCACTACTTCAAAATGATCAATAGTTTTGCAATTTGGTGGATAATCTACGATTGTAAATTTCCGCAAACCTGCATTGTTCCTTATTCAAAGAAAAACCTATTTACAATACTAGATAGGTCAGAAAAATTGCAGTGTTTGAAAATCTGTCGAAATTCGATTTTTCTACAAATCTTAAAAATTTCTTTTGTGCATTCATGTCGTAATCAAATTTAAATTGTGAGGCATTGCTAATTCTTGTTACAGCTTTAGATTAAGTAAATTTGTCTGTATTTACGTCTTTATAACTTTAAAGTATTCTAGGAAATCACAAGGAAGGATTTTGATTATCAAATCAGAGTTTTGTCAATTTCTGGACTTCCTCGAGGCTGTATATCTTATTTCAGAAGTAGCCATATATAAGATGTGCGAGTCAAATTTTACTATAAAATTGTAAAATCAATGACAACGTTTTTCTCATAGGTGTTTATTAAATCGTGAAATCAAAGTTCAACTCTCAAAGAAATAAAATAATTATCATCTTCAAAATTAATATTGTCATTGGCCAAACTTTGCAAGCAGAAATTTTAATGACTAGTAGCTTAATCAAGTTTTGGTTATTTTTCAAAAACTGCAAGTTTTTCTGACTCACCTTGTATTTGACGGGCCATCTCAATAAACATCTTTCTGTGGAAAGNTATATAAGATGTGCGAGTCAAATTTTACTATAAAATTTTAAAATCAATTTACAACGTTTTTCTCATAGGTGTTTACTAAATCGTGAAATCACAGTTCAACTCTCAAAGAAATAAAATAATTATCATCTTCAAAATTAATGTTGTCATTGGCCAAACTTTGCAAGCAGAAATTTTAATGACTAGTAGCTTAATCAAGTTTTGGTTATTTTTCAAAAACTGCAAGTTTTTCTGACTCACCTTGTATTTGACGGGCCATCTCAATAAACATCTTTCTGTGGAAAGAGAAGGAAGATTGTTTAAAAAACCGCGGCAAAAATAAGCATTTGATCGCTCCTGTCGCTGACCCACTCTCCTTCACAGAGGCTGTATTATTGAATCATCCGTCCTATCCGTCCTCCGGTAATACAGCCTCTGTGAAGGAGAGTGTCGCTGACCTACATTAAAGTAAATGAACGGAGATATAGCGATCTTGTCTAAACATAGCACAAAAGAACGGCACGCACCACTTATGTTCGTATTGTTTTCATCGATCGAGAACATCAAATACAAAAGGTTATATTTAGATTGGCCCAGTCCCCTAGCTAAGTTGCTTTTAACTCCGTTGATTTACTTTAAGCGCAAAAACTTTCGGAAAAAATCTCTTCGGACAAAAAACTTTCGGACGGTTTTTCATGGAATTTCGGACATTAATATTACTGAAAAATTTCGGACGACTACGAAGAACGATCTATTTTCAGTTTATTTTGTTTGTTTTGTAATAAAAGTGTTATAAGTTTACCGATCGTGCTTCATTTTAAATTTTCGAAGGGTTTCTCGCCAGTAATTTGCATTCAATAACTATTTTACAGGACGGCGAGAATGACTGCTTAAAGGGGCTTCGTCTCCAAATTTCGGTCGAAACGATGATTTTGCATTTGTTGATAGGCAATATCACACAGACTTTCACCTTTAAAAAAATGAAAGCATTGTTTTAAAGATAAATCCTTGTACTTCACATTGGAACAAACTAAACATTCATATCTTTTACGATTGCTCAGATATAAGTGGATGTTTAACGGTCACTTTTTGGTGGCTTGGGTGAAGCCATCAAACAAACTGCAAAAGACAATGGACACATGCCTAAAACAATGGTGTTTACAGATTTGTTTACAGTTTGGCGACGGAGCACCTTTAAGTGAATTTAGTTAAAAAGGTAAAGTTGTTTCGCTAAGTAATAACACATTCCTTTTCTATGCAAAGTGTTCTGCGGGCAAGACTGCCTGTGATTTTTCTATACTGCAAAAATTTCTTGACAGTAAATGTTGCGGACCACAAACAAACTCGGACATTTTTGTCGTTTGAAATGGCCGAAAATATTAACTTCCGAAATTCTTCACGTTTAATAATCTGACACGCACAGCGTCTGCTGGATCAACCGTCGAGTGGCTACTAACTAACAGGAAGCCGCTGTACAAACATCGCGGCTAATTTAATCNAATGTTGCGGACCACAAACAAAATCGGACATTTTTGTCGTTTGAAATGGCCGAAAATATTAACTTCGAAATTCTTCACGTTTAATAATCTGACACGCACAGCGTCTGCTGGGTCAACCGTCGAGTGGCTACTAAATAACAGGAAGCCGCTGTGAAAACATCGCGGCTAATTTAATCTTAAAAGCCGCAACCTATGACCACAACATTTTCCAAAGACAAATCCGAATGTTTTCTACAGCCCGTGGTTTAATGTATTTGCCAATGATCGGAGCGACAGCGACAGAAGCGATTCAATGCAGACCAGTAGTGTCTCTAGCTAAACGTAGGCTTCAAATCTTCAAGAAAGGTATTGTATATTGCTATTTCATCTTCTTTTGGGTTGAAGACAAATCAGGTACTTTACTGTACTTCCACCGTGAACCTTTTTGATATCTTGATTCTTTCAAAATTACTGCGCCTTTTATATTTCAACTAGCTTCAGGTTGCGACGTTATAAAATTTCCAAATCGTAAACAAGAAGAGCGACATACTTGTGCCTACCACTACATTGTAGATTTTATAAGCTATGGTTTTCTTGCAAATTATACTATATTTCGTCCATTAATTGGGGAGTACGCCAATATATCAAAACCTAGAAATAAATTAGAGTTAGGGTCAGGGTTAACATTGAAATAAATTAGGGTTAGGGTTAGTTTTGGGGTTTGGGGAAGGGTTAGGGTTAGGTTCAGAGTCAGGGTTAGGTTTCTCGCTCGGTTTTGGGTCAGGGTTAGGGTTAGGGATTTCAAGATTTGATATATTGGCGTATTACCATTAATTGAGAAGTTACGATGGCTTTAATTTTTTCGAAAACTCTTCCTATTCATGAAAAAAAAACACGTTAATTAAGAAAATAATCAAGATATCAAAAGTTTACTGTAGAATTACTGTAAAATACTTAAAGTTCCGAAGAAAGAAAGGTTCCAATGTTGCAAGCATTTTGAGATCAATTTTGAGATCAACGCTACTTTCAAATTACACAAATTTTGTGTATCCTCTACTTTTTAGATTGTGAAGTAATCAAACTACTGAATCATAAACCAGACAAGCAACAGGCTTGTGCTTACCACATGTTGTAGATCTTCATAAAATAAGGTACAACTGGAGCGATCATATGGAAACTAGGCCACATCATCACCTACTCAGTAAAGACAGCATAGGAATCAAATCTTTAAAAACATTGCACAATTGGTTGATACTTCTTTCGTTTGATTTAACGGCTTGAAAGGAACTTTAGGTTTTTTTGCTATAAGTGTTCATTGGCAATCTTTGATATCTTTATTATTTTCAGAATCATTGTGTTTTTCTTTTTATTGAATGAAATTACAAAGAGCTTTAAAAAAAATTAAAATTATTGTAAACCCTTAATTAATGGAGGAAAAACGGTGCAATCTTCAAGAAAACCATAGTTGATGAAGGTCTATAATATGGCGGTAAGCAGAAATCTGTAGATTTTCTGGTTCACGATTTAACAATTTGATGACGTTACAACCAGAAAACTGTTTGAAACATAGAATACGCTGTAATTCTGAAAATAATTAAGATATCAAAGATTGCCAGTGAACACTCATAGAAGAGTACCCGAAGTTCCTTTCAAGCCATTAAATCATACGAAAGATGCATCAACCAATCGTGCAATGGTTTTTAAAGATTTGATTCTATGCTAGTAAAATACCCCAGAATCCCCCGTGACTTAATGAATCAGTTAGTTAACACATGCGTGGGTTAGCGTAAAACTACCAGGTCAATGGGGCAGGAATTGCGTCAGTTAAGATCTTTTATAGCACGAAAGTTGTAACTGTTGAAGAGAGAGTAACAAAGCGGTCAAAAGAACTCACAAAATCGTCGAGGTTTTGTTGTCGTTTGGTTAAATAGGCTTTGTTCAGAATTGATGCAATTTTTAGATCTCGCCATGATAACACACCCCACCCCTCAGTGTCATAGTAATGGCCAAGCAAAACGAAGCAATTTTCACTTGAAATGCTAACCAGTTTCAAATCAAAACATGAATTGTAAAATTTCTTCTTCTTAGTCGAAAACTGAGTTTTCGAACGTCGCCTCAGTGATCAATTTAGCTGCCCCATTTTCACGTCTTTAGTGCGTAAAAGTTGAGGCAGAAAAACAGTCGTTTCATAATATGCTAGGAATGCCTTTATTCATGTTCTAGGGGGCTGGCATCGTTGCATCAAATTATACAGAGCTCTAGACAACGGTGTTCAGGTTGTATAGTCATGTACATTTTAGCTGCTCCATTTTCACGTGTTTAGTGCGCAAAAGTTGAGGCAGAAAAACAGTCGTTTCATAATATGCTAGGAATGCCTTTATTCATGTTCTAGGGGGCTGGCATCGTTGCATCAAATTATACAGAGCTCTAGACAACGGTGTTCAGGTTGTATAGTCATGTACATTTTAGCTGCTCCATTTTCACGTGTTTAGTGCGCAAAAGTTGAGGCAGAAAAACAGTCGTTTCATAATATGCTAGGAATGCCTTTATTCATGTTCTAGGGGGCTGGCATCGTTGCATCAAATTATACAGAGCTCTAGACAACGGTGTTCAGGTTGTATAGTCATGTACATTTTAGCTGCTCCATTTTCACGTGTTTAGTGTGTAAAAATTGAGGCAGAAAAACAGTCGTTTCATAATATGCTAGGAATGCCTTTATTCATGTTCTAGGGGGCTGGCATCGTTGCATCAAATTATACAGAGCTCTAGACAACGGTGTTCAGGTTGTATAGTCATGTACATTTTAGCTGCTCCATTTTCACGTGTTTAGTGTGTAAAAATTGAGGCAGAAAAACAGTCGTTTCATAATATGCTAGGAATGCCTTTATTCATGTTCTAGGGGGCTGGCATCGTTGCATCAAATTATACAGAGCTCTAGACAACGGTGTTCAGGTTGTATAGTCATGTACATTTTAGCTGCTCCATTTTCACGTGTTTAGTGTGTAAAAATTGAGGCAGAAAAACAGTCGTTTCATAATATGCTAGGAATGCCTTTATTCATGTTCTAGGGGGCTGGCATCGTTGCATCAAATTATACAGAGCTCTAGACAACGGTGTTCAGGTTGTATAGTCATGTACATTTTAGCTGCTCCATTTTCACGTGTTTAGTGTGTAAAAATTGAGGCAGAAAAACAGTCGTTTCATAATATGCTAGGAATGCCTTTATTCATGTTCTAGGGGGCTGGCATCGTTGCATCAAACTATACAGAGCTCTAGACAACGGTGTTCAGGTTGTATAGTCATGTACATTTTAGCTGCTCCATTTTCACGTGTTTAGTGTGTAAAAATTGAGGCAGAAAAACAGTCGTTTCATAATATGCTAGGAATGCCTTTATTCATGTTCTAGGGGGCTGGCATCGNTTGTATTGGAAAGGCTTGCACTTAGAGTTTGCGACCTTGTTTTAGTGAATCTGACAAGTGGTTGCTGATTTATGGCACAGGAAAGGCAAAATCAGTGGTTGCTTCAAAAACAGCACTTCATTTGTTCTCCAGCAATGTCAAAATCTAGTAAATTTTGAAAGAAAGGGTTCTAAGCGTTGTATTTGAAATTTTTCAACATTTGAAAAGGGTTAATATTGTAATTCATGAAAAATTCAAATATAGTGCTAATTTACACCAACCTCGTTCCCAGGGTGTTCTTACGTCATACGCTAGTCACGAAGCCGAGTGAACACCCTGGTACACATTGCGCAAATCTGTCCAGAATATGGACAGATTAGCAGCCATTATGGATTTGCGGTTGACAGGGTAACGCTCACTATGTGACCTCGATTCCAAACAACAAAGCAACATTGTAGTGGTTGTTGCTTAGTGACTAGATTTTATTGTTGTTATTCGAATAATTAGTAAGATTTCGAGAAATAGTTTGCCTTATCTATTGTTTTCGAATAGCCAATCAAATTGCAGAACGGCCACATGTATCCCAGAGTAGAGGTAGAGCAACGAACTCACTCTGGGGACGAGATTGAATTTACACTTGATTTTGACATTTTTGGAGAACATAGGAAGTGCTGTTTTGAAGCAACCACTTATGTTCACTTTTTGTGTGCCATAAAATCAGCAACATAAATCAGCAAGTTAAAGCCAAACTCTCTCTCTCTCTCTATGTGCCATGTCCTTTCAAGACGTGGGCGATCATGTCTTTTCACAGCTTCCTTTCTTTTGTTCTCTTCAGCAATTCTAGTTCTAGTTTCTTTTGTTCTTTAACGCTCCCTCTTTGTCCTTCTGGTACACGTTCTGCCATCCATGTGCTCAAACTCATCAGGTATGTTATCCGAAGCCAAACACTGAGCTCAAAATTGAAAATATTCAAGAAAAGCTGGTTTACACTTTCTTTTTCCTTTCTATTTAAGTTTTTGACAAATATATTGTAAATTCATTATTAGATGTTTAGTATTGTTTAGTATAAATAGATTGTAATTTTTATTTTAGTTGCAGGGTCAGTTGTAAAACAGCTATTTAAACTGAATTGTAACCCTAGGCAAATAATTTTAAAATGAAATGAAATGAAACCATTTGTCAGAGTGACTCAAACAAGGTCTCAAACCCTATGTTGAAGCCTATCCGATGCAACTGTCTCCAAAACAGGTCAATTAAAGTTACAGCTCCTCCGCTGCAGCTGCACAAACGGGGCACAATTTTTGGGGACACCCTGCATTTTCAAAACTAAATGGGAAGCTGCTGCAAAACCTCTGCTTGCTCCAACTTTTTGTGATCGGATTTACCTGATGGCGGAGCTATGTTATTCGGAAAGGTTCCAGACGACAAGGTGTCCGGATGGTTTTCCTGAAGGAATTTTCAAAATATTTTAACAAAACTGCTAGCAAAAGTATCGAAATGGCAAGCAAAAGAAAATTATTCTCAAAGATTTCCGCGAAAAACCACCCAGATTCGCCCGGGCTGGAATTTCTGATGGGGGCATCCACAAACTACGTACGCAAAATTTTGCAATTTTCAGATCCCATCCCCCTTTGTACGCTATATTTCTTCTGTGGCGTCACCCCTGACCGGCCCTCTCTCTTCGCCCCAGTTCCATAGAATGCTGCCATACCCCCGTGAGTGGAAGGAGATCGGAGAGAAGAAGAACTTAGACAGGTGCAGGCAAGACGACAGGTGCAGTCAAAATAAGAGACGAAAAGTCAGCAAATGGCACACAGCAGCAGAAGTGCTGACTTGGCAAAAGAATATAATGCACAGCATATCATATTTTACCCACTGAATGCTGTAGTTGCTCGAAAGAGTGCCCGCCTCAAATGAGCCCCTCCTCCTGGGAAGGAATAAAAAATGCATCATGCCAATCTACGCTCTCTCTTTTTGAAAACCATTTTGATAAAGCACTGGCCAAACAAGTAAAAACTTTTACCAAGCATTTGAAATTTGCTTGTCGAGCAAAGTTATTGTCCATTTGGCCACGTCGCAAAACAGTGCTTGACAAACATTTCTTGCTTGAGACAGCATAGCCTCCAAATCTTTAAAAAACATTGCATGGATGGATAATGCATCTTTCGTTTGATTTTATGGCTTGAAAGGAACTTCAGGTACGTTGCTATAATCCTATATGTAGCATTTCTAATATCTTGATTATTTTCAGAATTACAAAGATTTTCTCTTTATTAAAAGAACTCGTGAAAAGTTTTGAAAACAATTAAAGTAATCGTAGATCCTAAATTGAAATTTGAAAAACGGTACAATCTTCAAGAAAACCATAGCTCATGAAGGTCTATAATATGGCAGTAAGCAAAAATCTGTAGCTTTTCTAGTTTACGATTTAACAATTTGATGAGGTCACATTCTCAAAATTGACCCAAGCAAGTAAGACGCTGTAATTTTGAAAATAATCAAGATATCAGAAATGCTACATGTAGGATTATAGCAAAGTACTTGAATTTCCTTTCAAGCCATTAAATCAAACAGAAGATGCATTAACCATCCGTGGAATGTTTTTCTAAAGATGCGAAAGATTTGGAGGCTATGCTGCTTGAGACAAGAAGAAAATTCTGCTTGCGACGTGTCCAAACGCGAAAACATTGCTCTGCGAGAAATCTAAAATTTTGGCAAACAATGTTTGCTCGTTTGGCCCTAAATTCAAGAACAGATAACGACAAAAATTGCATAAAACTTTAAAACGCTCGTGCAACCCAAAAAATCGACCGTCTTATATAAAAAGTGGAGACCTTCATTTCAAAATTTAGTTGTAAGTTCTTGAAGTCAGAAATAAAAAATATCCCATTTGATAACATTAAACGTGCAGAGCTTTTGTTAGAATATTGATTATATTTAAAATGTCAAATCAGCGCCCTCCACAAAACTTTTTACTTGAAATTTAAAGACCCTTAGCTAACCATGATCCTTTGCGGCCCAAGCATTGACTTTCATATGATATGAAAGTCATTTCTGGAGAAGATTCTGTTTGTTTTGATTTTCATTTGGTGCGCAAAGGATCACGGTTAGCAATGGTTCTTTAAGATTCAATGAACTGATTCGGGATGTCTCAGTAACGAGTACAAGCGTTTCAGTCTGGTTCCCTGACGTCATTTTCGACTAGGGGACTGCTGCAAGCGTTTGAGCTGTCACTGCGGCGGAGCTTCATTTTCAAATATTTCAAAGCTCCAAGTTGAACTTTGATGCCTTGCTCTTAAAAATGGAGCTAGATGAGATATTATCAATCAAAACTAATATTCGCACTGTGGCCCACCATTTTAACACCTTCATCCCTGAGAACTAATGTCATATGAAACCACCACCTCCTAGCCTGGAAGTCCCAGGTTCTGCCCCCCCCCCCCCACCCCCTTATACATACATACAAGTTAAAGGCCTTCAAACCCTCCATGAATACTTTTGAACTCATCTCCCTCCGCTAGTTCTTTCCTTTTTCCTGGCAATAAACATTGATTTCTCCTTAGGAGCAACAATGGGACGGTCCCAACTGCAGATGTAGTGCCTGTAAGTGCCTTCCAACGTAGTTATATAATTTAGAAAATATTTATTTTCTTTATTATTATTATTAGTTATGTATATTCGATTTTGATTAGTTAAATTGTATATATCTAAATAATGTATATATTTCTTAGATATGTTGTAAATAATCGAATTAAAATGAAATTACACACACAGGCATCACACTGGCATTTGGCAGCCGAAGTTTTCATATAAAACGAGGGTAGTCGACAGAACTGTTTCCTGTAATGGTGGACCATCCCACTACATATGAATTACCCAAGGATTAGAAACCACATCCTAATAAGCATATCTTCACCAAATCAGTTTCGAGTGGATTAGCCGAATCGAAACCGCTAGCAAAGCAACTTAAAAGGTACTGTTCCTTCGTATTTATCCGTAAAACAATGCAAATTATTTGACAGTTAGACATCACAAAAAGTCTGAAAGTTCGAAATCTTTTGCGAGGAATTTTACCAATTTTGCGCGAAGGTTTCATAATCTTATGCAACATATAAGTGAACAAAGTGCTTGCTCTCTGTCGAAACAACTCATGCCAAATTGAGATGCGGTTTGTACTTATTTGTAAAAAAATAACGAAAATATTTTAACATTGAATATGATATTACAGCAGTTTGACAGTTGGAAATGCTTCGCGAGGCATTTTACGAGGTTTCATAATCTTATGCAACATATAAGTGAACAAAGTGCTTGCTCTTCTGTCGAAACAACTCATACCAAATTGAGATGCGGTTTGCACTTATTTGTAAAAAAATAACGAAAATATTTTAACATCAGCAGTCTGAAAGTTGGAAATGCTTCGCGAGGGATTTTACGAGGTTTCATAATCTTATGCAACATACAAGTGAACAAAGTGCTTGCTCTTCTGTTGAAACAACTCATACCAAACTGAGATGCGGTTTGCACTTATTTGTAAAAAAATAACGAAAATATTTTAACATCAGCAGTCTGAAAGTTGGAAATGCTTCACGAGGCGAAGGTTTCATAGTCCTTGGCAACATATAAGTGCACAAGAGTTCGCTTTTTTATCGAAGCAACTCAAACCAAATTGAGAAAGGGTTTGTATCTATTCCTAAAAACAACGCACATTTTTTACAGTCTGATATCACAGCCGTCTGAAAATTCAATATATTTTGTGGGGAATCTACATGAAGATGTCTAAAACTTATGCAAAGTAAAAACGATTTTGCCTTTTTGTAAAAAACACGGTGTCCTTGAAGCCAGATAATTATTTAACAACCAACTAATTAATCCTGTATTTCCATGAATTAGACCTAAGGGACCGCTCATTATTTACAGAGGGGTTGGTACCGAACAGAAATGTTTTTTGGTCTAAAAAATCTTCTTACCCAACCCAAAAGGTGATGGAAAAAACCTCTACCCAACAATTTACAGCTTACAAAAATGTTTACCCAACCCCTACTAGAAACATGATTTGAATGTCAAAAAATGTAAATTGTTAATGCAATAGTTAATTTTGAAGCCAATCGCAAGGCAAAGGGATTAATGTCCCTTAAAAAGGCAAAGTTTCAAAATGGGGTAGGACTGGGTTCCTGAAAAACTGATCTCTATGTATAGAGGGGTATGGCTAGTCGCGGGCGATTTCCTCAACATAAATACTTGTGATTACTCTAGTTTTATATTTTAGAGCAAAATCCCACTTACCATAAGTAAATCAACTTAAGACAGACATTTTAAAGGTAAAATTAGACTTCAAACTCCTTGATAAAATCTCCATCTTACATTAGAACAGCACAAAAATTATGTTACTGGATTGTCGATTCTCCAAGTCATGTTTTCAAATTTTTGTTCTGCTTAGCCATGCATCTGTCACTCTTATTGTCTCATCTTTATTCAAGTTATATGTTCTTCCAGTCGTTAGAAAACATGAGAAAAATTTAGAAAAATCTGCTTATTTCGGGCAATAATCCGCCGTAAGTCGGGCAAAAAATTTCGTAAACAATAGACTTTTCATCATGCAGCCCCCCTAGATTTTTTCTTCCCGTACGCTTATG